>JAIEZT010000019.1:31024421-31144421 GCA_019594935.1 Periophthalmus modestus | reverse complement strand
AGCGCTCCCATGAATTCCTGGGAACGCTGCGGCGGCTAGCAGGTTAGCTATGTCTGTTTTATAAATACGATCTATGGAGGCAGGATGAACATTAGGCTCGGACGGTGACCTTTGAACCCTTTACAGTCTCTAAACCTGCGTTGAGGGACTGACCTCGTAGGGGTGCTCCTCGTGGTCCACCAGATACTCCTCCACGTCGAACAGCGTCTTGTAATAGTTCATATTTTTGGTCAAAGATTTGTCGTTTGGGTTTTTCTTCAAGAACGTGTGAGCTGCAGCCACGGCCTTCTCCAGGTTATTCAGCTGCAAAACAAGAAACGAGATAAATGTGCAGAAAAAAACAATTCTCCACCGAGTACCACCAGAAACCATCATCGTGACAGGCCGAGGTCAGTCCTGTCGCAGTAACACGTTTGGAACTTCGATATATCGCTGAAGTAAATATAGATAAACCACAAAATTAAAACTAATTTACGCCACCGACACAAACACCAACAAGCAGATTTAAACCATAAAAACTATTATAAATGTACAATATTGTTCAAATCATGAGCTGAAATAAATAAACAGCAGAATGAAACACCACTACTACTACTACTACTACTACTACTACTACTACTACTACTACTGCTACTACTACTACTACTACTGTTACCACTACTACTACTACCACTACTACTACTACCACTACTACTACTACTACTGTTACCACTACTACTACTACCAATACTACTACTACTACTACTACCATTACCACTACTACTACCACTACTGCTACTGCTACTACCACTACTGCTACCACTACTACTACTACTACTGCTACCACTACTACTACTACTACTACTACTACTACTACTGCTACTACTACTACTGCTACTACCACTACTACTACCACTACTACCACTGGGCCTATTAGTACAACTACTACTGCTACTACTGCTACTACTACTACTACTGCTACTACTGCTACTACTGCTACTACCACTACTACTACTACTACTACTACTACTGCGCCTATTAGTACAACTACTACTGCTACTACTACTACTACTACTACCCCTACTAGCACAACTACTACCACTACTACTACTACCACTACTACTACTACTACTACTACTACTACTACTACTACTACTACTACTGCGCCTATTAGTACAACTACTACTGCTACTACTAGTACCGCTACTACTACTACTACTATTACTACTACTACTAGGGAGAGTGGCTCAGTTGGTAGAGCGTTTGTCGACTGGAGGTTTGTTCGACTCTCACTCTCCACATGAACATCACAGGTTGTCGGTGCAATTCCAGCTCCACAGATAAATGCTGTTGCTGTGTCCTTGAGCAAGACACTTAACCCCCTGACCCCCAGAGTCTGAACGTGTGAGTGATAAAAATGTGACCGTGTACTTCTACTGCTCATATTTCGATGTTTTATTTGAACCTGGTGAATAAGTCGTGACAATGTGAGAAACCGAAATGTCTCAAATATCCTGAGATGAACCTGGACAGACGAGTGAATATTTTGCCGTGTAAGCCCCGCCCCTGCTCCCGCCTTTGGCCCCGCCCCTGCTCCCGCCTTTGGCCCCGCCCCTGTGTGAGGGACGAATATACAGGGCTCTGGCTGCAGACCTCCACCCAGAGGACCCCCACGTGACTCCATCCACAAAACTGAAAGTGAACAAACTAAAACTAAACAAACAGCGGCAAAAAAGACAAAATATGCTGCTTCCTGATCACTACACACATGACACTACACACATGACACTACACACATGACACTACACACATGACACTACACACATGACACTACACACATGACACTACACACATAACAGTACTCACATGACACTACACACATGACACTACACACATGGCACTACTCACATGACACTACACACATGACACTACACACATGACACTACACACATAACACTACACACATGACACTACACACATGACACTACACACATGACACTACACACATGACACTACACACACGACACTACACACAACACTACACACATGACAGTACACACATGATAGTACACACATAACACTACACATGACATTACACACGACACTACACACACGACACTACACACACACACGACACTACACACATGACACTACACACATGACACTACACACATGACACTACACACATGACAGTACACACATGACAGTACACACATGACACTACACACATGACACTACACACACGACACTACACACATGACAGTACACACATGACACTACACACATGACACTACACACACGACACTACACACATGACAGTACACACATGACAGTACACACATGACACTACACATGACACTACACACACGACACTACACACATGACACTACACACACGACACTACACACATGACATAGTTTCACACTAAAGACGAGCTCAGGCCCTTTTCCGTATCATTACTTCACAGACTTGTGCCTAATCGTACCCAGACTCTGAGTTTACTCCTCTGATACTTTGCAGTGACATCACTCTGGGGGTGTTCCACATGTGTGTCTATAGTGGAATGTTCAGCGGTTTCCATGGTGTCACAATGCACACATCAGCACACATTAGCGAACACTTATGTCAAAGGTTTTGTAAAAAAACAAAATCACAAAATGGGTTTAAACCATAGACTGTTTATATACATGGACAGAGCTAACCCGCTAGCTCCAAACAGGAAGTGATCATGTCGCACTTCCTGCTCCATCGATTCTGGCTTCAATTCACTTTACACTGAAAAATTATGGCCTCTCTCTGTAACTGCTGCTGTCAGACTCAACATTTTGTCTGTTGACTAATGCTAACTCGCTTGTGGCAGTGATTTCAGGTGTGAGAGACGTATTTAAGTTTAACATAATTTAACATCACACATCAGACTGGCTCAAATTAAAGTCTAACAAAACTTCAGACATAGTAGAGCCTCGAGTTAGCGTCACATTGATGGCATCAGCTGCAAAGTATCGATATGCCAATGCTATTTAATCCCCTGAAATGCAAATTAACCCGCACCTACAGAGAAGAGCAGATCTGTGCAGCATAAAACTAGTAAAATTCAAACTAAAAGAATGAAACGTGCTGAGGGTCACGTGGTGGAGGGTCACGTGGTGGAGGTGCGTCCTGGTGGAGGTCTGCGGGGTGGGGGTCCTCTGGGTGGAGGTCTGCAGCCGCTCACTGTTCAAAGAAAAGGCTGATTGTGCTGAAGGAGGAACAGTGGAGAGACGTGGCACCGGAGCGCGCAGCAGGGCGGCCCGGTAATTACACAGCAGCCGCTAAACACGCTGCAAATGTGCGGCTTTTACGCCCCGGGACACAAACTGCACATGCACCAAATGAGTCTTTTTACACGTAACATTTAGGGCAGTAAAAGTGCCACAAATGGATGTCAGGCATAACGATGAAACGTGTTTACAAAGCGGGTTAAAAGGTGAACAAAACCCCGTCTCCAGTCAAGATACGGTGCGTAATTTAGCGCACAGTGGAGTTTAAAACAAATGAGTCGTGCGTAATGCAAAGTTTACCAACAGAAAATGCGCAAATACGATGGATCTTTACGCACAGAGGCATGTCACAAACGCGCTCGGGTGTGTAGCGTGTGTGTTACAGTTTTTTTCAGCCCCGTTAAGTGAAGTAAATGTGAGTTTTCTGCGTCAGTTTGTGATTCTTCTGCGTCTTTTTTAACCCCCAGAGCCGAATCTCACCTGGTAATACGCGTACTGGATGTACTGGTACGGTTTTCTCATCTCAAAAGTTTCCAGGAGGTCTCGTTTTGGATACGAGAAGCTGAACACGGGTAACTCGCCCTGCACTTCTTCAGACAGGCGGCGCGGAGCAGGACGTGGCGCACGACTCGGAGGCTGCTGTCCGCGTAAAGAGAGTCGTTCTCCCCTCGGGTCACGGTGCTGCAGTTACGGGCCGCAGTGTGCCTCGCTGTCCCGGAGCAGGCGATGCAGCCGCAGACTCAGCTCCAAGTACTTGACGCTCTCGTCCCAGTTCTGAGCGGAATACTGCTCCAGCGCGTAGTTATAAGCCGCGTCCAGAGCCATGATTTCCTTCTGGGGGAAACTACGAAAACTGTACTGTTCATACTGCGCCAGGACGAGCGCGGGGAGCAGGACAGAGACGCACAGGCCCGAGAGGCGCATCGTGGCATCACCGGCGTCTGCAGCAGCTGGGACAGGATGGAAAAACTACACAAACTTCCTCCGTTTTCGCTCCTGTCTGTCCATGTCTGGCTGCACGTCCGCGGGAGGAGCGGGGTCTCCGAACAACCGAGAAACAAGAGTTCTGGGGCGGGACTTTCACATTAAAAGCCTCGAAAACTGTCACACGGGCCAGAATTAAAAACTGAGACAAATTCAGGGGCAAAACTCAATATTTACTGAAAAACTGACTTTACCTGATCTGTAAAGTTTAAACTTTTCATCTGGAAACAAACTTTAGTTTTGATTAAAGACAAAATCTGGAACAAAAGCTTCATATTACAACAAAAATAAAAGCTGCATTAGTAGTATTAATTCCTTACATACATACTTTTACATCCTTACTTTTTCCTTACATAAAAAAAATAAAAAATAATAATGTTTCGTTCCTTCTTTTTTTTTGTGGGTCAAGTGTTTTCACTAGTGATGGGTGAATGGAGCCTCGTGAAGCACACTGACACCTCAGTCTCAACATCGTCTCAAATGGTTCGACGTGTCTGAGGAGAAACACTGACCTCTAGTGGACACATTTAACCACTTCACACCAGCACACGACCCATGATTTGGGAACCAACAACTCTATTTTCTGTTTTATTAGAAGTCATAAATAGTAGATATTCTATTTTGAACATAAAAAAATACAACAATTTATATATCACATGTTTTTAGTAAGAAATAGAAGTTTTGTGTGATTCCAAACCATGGATCACTTTTTTACATTTGTAGATGCCATCGAAAATGATCACACCACCATTAACCAACTAATCACCACGACGAACGTCACACAATACTCCGCACTACCCAACATTTTTCAGAAAGACTGGTGCATCTTTTATACTGTAGCAGTTTAGCTCTTGTCAAACCACAGAAGTCACTGAACACTCTGAAGCTCTGAACCAATCACAGAGCGGAACATTCACTGAGCCAATGAAACGCTTCGATTCACTGAAGCGACTGACGCAGAGCGAAGCAGGAGGAGGAGGGACCGACACTTCAGCCGTGTCCCAAATCGTCACATGCACCGTTGGATGTTCTGTTCGAAGTGCAGGTCGAAGTACCGCCCCAACTTAAATGCGCCGTTCGAAAGGCGCATTTAAGGTGAATTTGGTGAATTGATGAGACACGGCCTTCGACACTTTGGTCACGTGAGCGGCTGCTGCGAGACAAACTCCGAGGCAGAGCTTCGGAGCAATTGTTTCAGAAAGAACGAGACGAGCTCCGGAGCTCCGCCTCATTTGTCCATCACTAGTTTTTATTAAGCATTCAGTTAGAAATACAATTTCTTTTCTTTCTTTCTTTCTTTCTTTCTTTCTCTCTTTTTTTTTTTTTTTCTTTTTATAAATAATGTTTCTATTAGTAGTAATTCATTTATCTGAGGTGACCTGTAGCTCAGTCGCTAATGAGTCTCCCCAGAAAAGGACGGGCCGCCGGTCTGGACTGTGGTGAACCAGCAAATCATTCTGTGATTTGCAGTATTAGTGGTGCTCACTCTGTGTACCAGCGGTCGGCTCTAATGCTCATTTTATACGATCTCACGGGCCAGATGTAATTACACCGCAGGCCACATGTGGCCCCGGGGCCTGAGTTTGACATCAGTGTTTAACTTACTGTTCACACTGATGAGAAGAAACTCTGAAAATGTGTTTAGTTACAGAATATGGACTGTCTGCAGTAAACTGTATTTTGTAAAGTTTTCTGTTACACGGGCCAGAGTACTGTGTTCTGAGTACTTATGATACTTTTACTTTGAGTTACATTTGAAAAATACTGAGAAAACACAACATGGGATTAAAAACAGCTTTATGTTTGTTTGTTTGTTTGTTCTGTATTTGTTTCTCACTAATTTGAGAAATATCACACCAGCCTCAGAAGAGCAGCTCCACCAAAAGAGTCACTCCCTGAAAACAGTTACTCCAGATGTGTATTCTGAGATATTCTCGATACACAGGGTGGAAGGTAAAGTACTGCACTTAAGTAGAATCTTTAGGTTTGTGTATTTTACTTAAGTACATTTTACAGTGGATACATTTCACTTTCACTTGAGTACATCTGAGAGCAGTATTTGTACCTTTCTACTCCACTACATTTTTGAACAGGACTGAAAAGTAAAAGTACTTTTCATGTGATTTGAGGAGTTATTTTTACCATCCTGACTAAAGTTTTCGAGTTCAAGCTTCGGCTTTGAACAAAACAAACATAAACACACAAAATTCATGAGAAAAAAAAAAAAAAGTATTCATATTGTTACTGTGACCAAAATAGTGTCATATTTAATCAGAATCTACATTTACACTTTAACAGATTAACACTTGTGTGAAATACTTTAACTTTTTGCTCCTAAACAGGTACTTTATTACTGTTACTTAAAGGTGCACTGTGTAACTTTTCTGGTGGAGGGTCTGTCACCTGCTTGTCTCCATGGAGATGTTATTGTTTTATCTGGAATATCCCAGAATGGCATTAAGTGGATCCATCTCGCATTTGCTCAGTAACATCGTTTCTTTCTGTGCCACAGCCTCCACAGAGAGTTACACAGAGCACCTTTAAGTAGATTTTTCATGTGGTACTTTTACTTTTACTTGAGTATTTTTTTTTTACACTGTATCTGTACTTTTACTTAAGTAACATAACTGAGTACTTCTTCCTCCACTGGACTAGAGTCACCAAAACGTTCACGCGAGTACTGTTACTTCAATAAAATATCAAGCCAAAGTTTGCTGCTAGAAAAGTACTCTGAAAAGTAGGATTTCTTTCAAAAGTTACTCAAGTAAATATAAGAGTACTCCCCACCTCTGAAGTGAAGTCCCGGCCTCAAGAAGTACTCGTCCTGTTGGGGTTTGTGTTACTGTTGGTGTTGGTGCTGTTGTGATGTTACGTCTGTGTCGAGGCTTCGAAGTGTGGTTCAAGAAATCAGAAAAAGTCCAGGTGAAGTGAGGTTCAGAGCGATGACGTTCGAACCGTCCTGAAGCACCGACCACGTGACTGATTCAGACGTGTTTCGCTGGTTTGAACCGTGTGTCATTTGAAATATAAGACACAGAAAAACACAAAGGAGTCGACCCACGTCTTGTGTTTGGTTTTTATCTGAGTGTTTAAAAGATGGAACCAGTGACAAAAAGAAAGTTTTCCCCTGTTTGTGAGAACTTTGACTTGATCACCAACAAGGTTTGTCTTATATAGTGATTATAAAATGAGGGAGGAGCCACTGCAGGAGAAAGTAAAAGAATAAGTTTCTAAATGTTTCACACTGTCATGAACCTGTGACTCCAGCTTCATCTTTTTTTCTATCCTCACAAAAAAGCAGAACCGCCTTAGTCCTGAGTCTTCAGAGAAACTACTTTTTAAAATAAAAACTAATGAAAAATATTGGGGTTTAATTCTGTTTATTTAATCAGAAGCTCTACCACAATTAACACTAGTGCACTTGTATTTCTAATGTGTTTCACTGTCGTCCTGTCACTGGTTTTGTACATTTGTTCATTGATGGCGCTGAGGCGGAAACTAGATTGTAGTACATTTTATTGACCTCATGATGGCGCTGTAGAATAAATTAATCCTTATGAAGTGTCAGTACATGTGCCGATACAGTCGGCTGAAAGTATCGATGCTTCATGGGGCTTCATCTCACCATCACTAGCTGTAACCCAGGTTAACCTTAGCGATCTTCAAAGTAAAAACATGTGGATAAAAACATTAATAAATGCTTTGATTAAAAAGTCAATAAATATGTCAGTATGGCTAAAATTAATTTACAACGTCTATTATATTTAATGTCACGCAAAAGTATGTTGGTCCATCTGTTTATTACGTTTTGAAATGTCTTTAGACTTTTATTTTGAAATTCACGTTGCTGCGTGAACCACGTGACTAGCTGGAACCAACCGGATCGTTCCATTTTTCCCCCACGCGACAGGAGGGAGAAACACAGACAGCACCTGCAGAAACGAGAGAAGAGAGACAAAAACAAGTGTAAAAGTGATGAGTTATTTATCTGAGCTAAAAACGTGAGAAGAGGATATTTGTGTTTTGCCAACCTGCCCCTGTGTGAAAGCGTTTTGTTTTTTCTGATGAACGGGACCTGGTGAGTGTAAAACAAATGTATTTTATTTTATTTTATTTTATGCAATGTAACTATGTAACTATCTTTTCATGCAAATGCAATGCAACAACAGGGAATTAATGTTGTTTTATTGTTTATGGTGAAACCCACGATGCTTTTAAAGCTAAAAAGTGACAAGGTTTTCAAGTTCACTGCTCAGACTGGTCTCTGTCACGTCCGCGTTTTCTGACAAGAACCAAATAAGAGCCAAAATGACAGTTTTCTTTATTTTAACACTGTCTAACAATGTATTTTTGTACTTATGCACATTTTATGTTGTTTATGATAGAGCTGTTGTCTAAGGGAATCCAGCTAATTAAGAACTTTGAGAACCACGTGTGTGAAACAAGATGGCGCCGCCCACGGACCTTCTGAACTGCGCATGCGCCAGGAGCGCCCTCTACTGGACACTGTGGTTTTTCGTCGGAACTGGTAGGATTTACACAAACTTCTGCACAAAGGCAGTGGACTCAGGATTAACACTAGAAGAAAGAGACTTTATTCTGTGCAAAACAGAGTGATTCAGCCTTTTGCTGAGTTCAGTTTAGTTTTGTACAGCTTTACATTTTTATTTGATTAACCTTAAACGAACTGTTAAAAAGGGTATTTTATAACGAAAGTTATTCTTGCGACGCCCGCGGTAGCAGTGGAAGTGTTAGTGTTTGGACATCGTTGACATCGGCTTGGATATTGGACAGTTTATCTGTTATTCGAACATGTTTTAAAAATGAAAACTGGTGAAGAAGGAGGCGAACTTTGTGTCAGACGCGACGATAAAGAGGCTGATGGGCAGAGGAGACAAAGCCAGTCATATCACTCCAGGTAAGTGGCGTTTAAGATTACATTTCATTATTTAAATGATAACAGCTAGTGTACAAAGAAGACTTATACGTTACAGTAAATCCTGTAAAGTAGTGCACAGTACAGTACTGGTGTATCTCGCAGGAGTAAAGCTGCTTGGCGCGAGTAGAAGTTTTTGTAACGCGAAAAATAAGATACTTTACTATATTGCAAGTACAATACTAATTCTAGTGCATGTGTGTGTAAAATGCTGCATTAGAGACACAAGCTCTAAATTATTAATGTATTGTGGACAAATTCAGTGGCAAAATAGAAGCACCAAATAAAATCTGCTGTTAGTCATTAGACATCTGCATGTTCTAGCTCCATGTTCTACAGGCTGCATGCGTTTACAAAACGTATTGTTCATTGTTAATTACTACACATACTGTAATTTATTACAACATTGTAACTGCAACTGTCAGACAACTAAATAAGGTTTTGATGTTTCTTTACAACAAGCCACGTCATGAAACCTTCAAGAGGTCACTGTAGACACCAGAGACAAAAGAGACGAGGTGATGGGAGCAGGTCACCACACAGTCCAACTTCTATGTCAGGAGGAGCAAAGCAGGTTTTCGAGAAGGTCAGCGCTGAGGAGAAAGGGGCAGTGAGCTGAGGAGAGACTATCCCGCCACATTCACCTGAGTAAGTAATACACTTTTTTGTTATTGGGGGACACTTTCAGGAGCCGCTCACCACCTCAGTGACGTGTGGTGAGGTTTGTGGCTGGTGAGGCACTGATGTCGTCACAGTCAGATTTACAAATATCTAAACCAGGTGTTGGTACATTTGGCCCTGGGTCAGTTTCTCTCCCAGTGACTTGGTGCCAGAATTTAAAAAAAAAAAAATTCAAAATAAAAGTTCCAAAGTCCGTATGAAATATCTCTAATAGTATCAAATAAAAAGCTGGTTTTGTATTGCTGCCTTTTCATGTGAACCACTCTGTTTGAAAAGAGACTTTTGTACCGTCATCTGGAGCAAACCCTTTAGCTCCTTTTAGCGTTGGTCTCGGTCCTTTAATTCTAACCTCCTGCTTCAACCCCAAAGTCCAGTTTAGAAAACTGAGCTTTAACATGCATCTTCCTCCATTTCAAAAATAGGGCCAGACAAGAAAAAAAGTGAACAGATTAACAAACTTGACTTGCTAACTCTAAATTGTAGTTTGCTGTCACTATTCTCCTGCTCCAAGAGTTGCAAGAATCCCTGGGATCACGAGCGCCCCCTAGCATGAGGCCAGGTAACTACGTGCCTCACCCGGTGCCTTTTCACAGCCTTAAAGCAGCAGCGTCACTGCTGAGCTACACCACAGTCAGAACATGTGAGGCACGATCGGCTGGTGCCTCTCCACACGTCTCTTCAGAACGGTAAAAGTAAAAATACATCGATTTTGAAAATAGAAACTAACTTTATAGTACACATTATTGGATAAATGTAATCATTTCTGAAAGGTTTATGTTTAATATTGTCCAAGTCCTATGCCCAAACTGTTCAATATTAAGCAGGTAATATAAACTTATTTTTCTTGTCTGTTTTTCTTCTTTCTTAGATTCTCCCAACAGTTTAAGCCAGTAGTCGAACCTAGCTGAAATTCACTGGTTCATAGAGCAGTATTACATGCACTTACCTGGTATTTTCCCGTAGTTAACACTCTAAGGTGCTACATTGTTATTGCTGGTGGTGTTTTTGTTATTATTGGTGTTGTTGGTTGTTGTTGCTGGTGGTGTTGTTGTTCTTGGGGTTGTTTCTGATATTGTTGTTATTATTGGTGTTGTTGTGGTTAAGAATGCGTGAGCTCTCAGGATTCTCTTATTCACGTATGCCTCAGTTGGAGTTTGTGTGTCTATCTGTACTTTAACTTAAGTAACAAAATTTCTACTTCTTCCACCACTGTTGGTACATGGATTCACTTCCCAACACTGTCGAATCTATATGTAGCTGTGCGTTAAGTGTTTAGTGAAGCTCATTTCTGGATTCTTTCTGGAGCGACAAGTTGAGGCATGGGCTTGTACTCGGTACAGCTGACACATCAAACCACAAGTTTATACACATCAAAACTATAGTCCGGTATTTAAGATAGTAGTCTCTGTCTCACTGTCTTCAGAGCAGACCTTAAACCTAAAGAAGGACTGAGTGTGACGTCACCCACAGCGTTTGGCTCCAGTCAAATAAAGCTCATCGAGGCTAGAGCAGTTATAGCGGCTAATTTGGAACAGAGTTACATATTTGTAATTCTGACCGTGAGTCCAACTCCTGCTGACCCACTGCCAGTTTTTTTAGTGCCGGCAGTAGATTTGGTTCACTTTTTAGCCAAAAGAGTGAGATGCCGAAAGAGAGGAAAGCAGGCAGGGCCCTGGTGCGCCTCCGGAGACGCGGCGCCCGCACGCCCTTACCTGGGATTTTCCTCTCCAACGTTCGCTCACTCTGCAATAAAACAGACGAACTGGCGCTGCTGATGAGGAGAAACAGGGACTTTTCTTCCTCTTGCGTCTTGTGCTTCACGGAGACGTGGCTCAACGAGCGTATCCCGGACTGTGCGCTTCACCTGGAGGGATTCCAGCTCCTCCACACGGACAGACAACGGGGACTCTCCGGGGGAAAGACGAAAGGTGGAGGTGTCTGCTTCTACATCAACAACGCCTGGTGGATGTGACTGTGATCTCTCAACACTGCTCTCCCGACGTGGAATATCTCTTCATTAACTGTAAACCTTTCTATTCTCCACATGAGTTTGCTTCATTCATCGGCCCAGCGCGCTCGCGGATCAGATTCTGAACATGGAGCGAACCTTCCCGGACTCTTTACTCATCATCCTGGGGGATTTTAATAAAGCAAATCTGAGCCAGGAACTGCCTAAGTATAAACAGTTTATTAAATGCCCGACGAGAGAGCAGAAGACGCTGGATCATTGTTACACAACGGTCAGTGGAGCTTACAGAGCCGAGCCTCGTGCTGCTCTGGGATTCTCTGACCACGACATGATTCACCTCATCCCTGCTACAAACAACGGTTGAAGCTCTCCAAACCTGCTGTGAGGACTTCTAAGAAGTGGACCAGTGAGGCTGTGGAGGAGCTTCGCACATGTTTGGACTTTACAGACTGGGACTTGTTCAGGGCCACAGACAGTTTGGATGAGGACACAGACACTGTGACGTCATACATACAGTTCTGTGAGGACAGTATTATTCCATCACGTACCAGGGTGACTTTTAACAACGACAAACCCTGGTTCACTCCCAGACTGAGACATCTAAGGAGGGAAAAGGAGAGGGCGTACAGGGCAGAAGATCGTGAAGGCTACAGGCGTTGTAAGTATGCTTTTAGCAAAGAGGTGGAAAAGGCTAAAGCGAAGTACAATACACGTCTGAGGCAGCATTTCTCCACCAACGACTCTGCTTCTGTCTGGAGAGGGCTTAGACAAATCACCAACTACAAGCCCAAAGCCCCTCCCACTGCGGACAACAAACAACTTGCAGAACAGCTAAACGGCTTTTATGCAAGGTTTGATGTCCCACACCCCTCCCCCTCCTCCCTCACCACCATGGACATCACAGCTGAACCCACCTCAGACCCCTCCTCCTCCCCACTGCCCTCACAGTTTTGGAGCGGGACGTGACGAAGCTTTTCAGGAAGCAAAACCCCCGCAAAGCCCCGGGCCCGGACGGTGTCTCTCCTTCCACCCTTAGACACTGTGCTGAGGAGTTGGCTCCTGTCTTCACAGACATCTTTAACACCTCCCTGGAGTCATGTCACATCCCAACCTGCTTCAAGCTGTCCACCATTGTCCCCGTCCCCAAGAAGCCCAGGATCACTGGACTTAATGACTATAGACCTGTGGCGCTGACGTCTGTAGTCATGAAGTCATTTGAGCGCCTGGTCCTGCACCACCTCAAGTCCCTCACCTCCCCCCTCCTGGACCCTCTGCAGTTCGCCTACAGAGCCAGTCGATCTGTGGACGACGCCATTAACCTGGCCCTTCACTTCATCCTCCAGCATCTGGACTCCCCGGGAACCTACGCCAGGATCCTGTTTGTGGACTTCAGCTCTGCGTTCAACACCATCCTCCCTGCTCTGCTCCAGGACAAGCTCGCTCAGCTTAATGTGCCTGACTCCACCTGCAGGTGGATCACTGACTTCCTGACGGACAGGAGGCAGCGCGTGCGGCTGGGGAAGAATGTCTCGGACACTCGGGCAATCAGCACAGGATCTCCACAGGGCTGTGTACTTTCTCCTCTGCTCTTCTCCCTGTACACTAACTGCTGCACCTCCAGCCACGACTCCGTCAAACTGGTCAAGTTTGCGGATGACACCTCCCTCATCGGGCTCATCTCGGACAGGGATGAGTCTGTCTACAGGAGGGAGGTGGATCGGCTGGTGTCCTGCAGCAACAGCCTGGAGCTCAGCCTGGAGCTCAACGCCCAGAAGACACAGTGGAGATGATTGTGGACTTCAGGAAAGTCACAGCCCCCCTGCCTCCCCTCACCTTGACTGACTCCCCCATCACCACCGTGGACTCTTTCCTCTTCCTGGGCACCTGCATCACCCAGGACCTCAAGTGGGAGCCGACCATCAGCTCCCTCATCAAGAAAGCCCAGCAGAGGATGTACTTCCTGCGGCAGCTGAGGAAAGCCAAGCAGCCGTTCCAGATGATGGTGCAGTTCTACACGGCCATCATTGAGTCCATCCTCACCTCCTCCATCACTGTGTGGTTCGCTGGGGCCACAGGGACAGACAGAGACTGCAGCGCATTGTGCTCTGCTGAGAAGGTGATTGGCTGCAGCCTTCCATCTCTCCAGGACCTGTACGTCTCCAGGACTCGGGGGTGAGCAGGTCGTATAGTTGCTGACACTTCTCACCCTGGACATGGACTTTTTCAGCCTCTTCCCTCTGGCAGGAGGCTACGGTCCATCAGGACCAGAACCTCTCGTCATAAGAACAGTTTCTTCCCCTCTGCTGTTTCCCTCATGAACACTTCATAAACCTGCACTAAACTGGACACTTCATAACACTGGTCACCTTAATAACCCATGTTGCACTGTTGTTGTTTTGATGCCACTATTGTATATATTTCTACTATTGTATATATTTCTACTATTGTATATATTTCTACTATTGTATATATTTCTACTATTGTATATATTTCTACCTCCTGCATGTCCTTATTTGTATTTATTTAGTGTGTTTTTTTGTGTGTGTGTTGTTGTATGTCGCACTTTATCACCGAAGTAAGTTCCTAGTCTGTGAGCTCTGCTCACGGACAATGGCAATAAAACTTCTTCTGATTCTGAGTATCACAGCAACCAAAGAGCCAATCCGGAGTGAGGCTGTTGAAGGTAACGCCCCTTAGCCACGCTGTCAATCAAATCAATATCTTGATTTACAGACACAAAAGCAAAATGTCACCCTTGTAACGGCAAGTTATGGCTGCCGTTTGATTGTGGTGTAAAATTTATAGGAATTTCTTAAAACGATGAACTTCTCCAAGGTCCAAACCTCACAAGTTCTTTGATTGATTGGTGTGTTGCTGAGATTCAGACAAGAGCCGCTGGCGTTTTTTCTCTCTCCCTTGGTTATCTGGCATGAGCAACACTTCCGTCCAAACTTCTGTTACAAGGACTTGGCAGAAGAAATCATTGTTGGGATGAAGAAATTCCACAAGTTAAAGCAGCAAAGGGTAAACTGGTTAATGGAGTTGGAACACTGGCCAGTATTTCAAGCCGATGCATAAAACCTGCAGGCTACAGAACTCCAGTCAATGCTGAACTTCACCATTTTGCAGATGCCAGTAACAGCAGCTATGGCACAGCCGCATATCTGAGACTGAAGAATCAATCTGGTCAAGTACATGTTACATTCTTACTTAGTAAAGCCTGAGTTGCACAACTCAAACCTGTCACAATCCCTCGACTAGACTCACTGCAGCTGTTCTTGCAACACAAATGGACAAACTGGTCAACAGATTTACAAATCCCACACAGGAACTCATGTTTCTCGTCTGACAGCTGCACAGTTCTCAAGTACATCAACAATGAAACAAAAGATTCAGAACACTTGTGTGCAAACTGAATCAAACTCATTCAGAAAGCATCGAACCCTCAGCAGTGGCACTAAGTCCCAGCAAAAGAGAACCCTGCAGACTTCACTTCAAGAGATGTTTCATTCCATAAACTGTTAAACTCAGTCACATGGTTAACAGGCACAGAAAGCATGGCAAAAGAATCAAGTCAACTTTGATGAAGATGCAGAAATCAGTGACCCCAAATTAAAGGCAGAAATCTTCACTTGTTCAACACGAACAGAAAATGATCCAATCGACAAACTCATCAGCCATTTCTCAGATTGGCTCAAGGCTCAAAACTGCAGTTACTTGGAATTTGAAGATTATAGAAACACTCCATGAACTCACTCAAAAGAGGAAGAATCTATCTCTGAACAATACCCAGTCATATACTGAACAAGAACTTCAGAAGATCCAAAACAAAACTAAAACTAACCTCACAACCGAATATTTGTCCAAGATGAAGATGCAATCATCAGATTCTTTCAAGAACAAAGATTTTTCACTGAAATAAACACTGTCAAGCCAAGACATATCAAAAGATATGGTGATCATTTGGGAAGTACAGCCTAATGTCCAATCATTTTGTCAAAGGAAATTAAGTCCTCTCAAAGTTAAGACAAATATTGGGTAACTCAAGCAAATGCAGCAACAAGAAAAATTCTGTCAAAATGTGTATTCTGCAGAAAGTACAAAGAAATGGAAAATGAGAACAACTCCAGACTTGCCTCCATTCACAAATGTGGAAGTCAGCTACTTTGGACACATTCAGGTCAAACATTGACGCTCGTATGTAAAGTGTTATATTCTTTGGATTGCATAAAAATCTTGTTGCAGTTTTAAAAGCGCCTAATCAGCAGAGGGAGCACTTCATACAAACCAGCATAATCTGCATATAAATGTATGTGACTTACTTTTTAATTGTAACCAATAGAATAAAAATAGTAAAAAGTAGGGGACCAAAAATTGAGCCTTGGTTTACTTCTTTACCTAGAAAATCTGATTTAAACCCATTGGCTACTACTGCCTGGGTTTTGTTTGAGAGATCATTTTGGAACCAATCACATGTAGGATTGTCAAATCCAGTCTGCTTCTGACCCTTCAAGACGACTCCATGATCCACTGAATCAAAAGCTTCAGTTAAATCAATACACAGCTACACAATTGTTTTCTGAAACCTGATTAATAAGAAGTAAAAATGGGGCATTTATTAAACTAATTTGATTTGCAACTAACTTTTTAAAAACTTTTGCAAGACTTATTTAGATATTTGCCAGAAATGATTTATATTTTTACTTGTTCCACTTTCATGTAAAAACAAAACATGTTGTTGAATGAAAATATTGACTAAATAAATAAACATTAACAAAAAATAAATAAATAAAAAAAATCCAAGCATCCTTTGATGCTCTTCGTGAGGTGGTAGTGGTTTAGGTAAGAGCCCAGAGGTCAGGTTTGTGTAGCCTTGCTTCTGTCAGTCTGCCCCAGGGCAGCTGTGTCTACAGACTTACCCCAGACAAGCCTTTATTACATATGTGGTTTACTTTAAAAAGATATGATATGCAAGAGTCGAAAGGCAAAGCTCTCAATTTACCGGTCAATCTACGTTCCCACCCTCACCTATGGTCATGACTCTGGGTCATGACCGAAAGGACAAGATCGCGGATACAAGAGGCCGAAATGGGTTTCCTCCGCAGAGTGGCTGGGCGCACCCTTAGAGACAGGGTGAGGAGCTCAGTCACACGGGAGGAGCTCGGAGTAGAGCCGCTGCTCCTTCACGTCGAGAGGAACCAGCTGAGGTGGCTCGGGCATCTGCTCAGGATGACTCCTGGACGCCTCCCTAGGGAGGTTTTCTGGGCATGTCCCACCGGGAGGAGGCCCCGGGGAAGACCCAGGACACGCTGGAGGGACTATGTCTCTCGGCTGGCCTGGGAACGCCTTGGGGTCCCACCGGAGGAGCTGGAGGACGTGTCTGGGGTGAGGGAAGTCTGGGAATCCCTGCTTAGACTGCTGCCCCCGCGACCCGGCCCCGGATAAGCGGAAGAAAATGGATGGATGGATGGATGGATGCAAGAGGCATGTTTTTGTAATTGAGGCCAGGACTCGGACAGTAAGTCTGTAGCATTTAGAAAGAGTGATTCTTTTTGACACAGGAGCGTTTGTTTACTTGGTTTACATGTTTTGGCTACTTCCTGTAGCCTTCCACAGAAGAGTCACTCATGGCGTCACTGTCTGGGGCCGTTTTCAGGACTGCAACCTGTGTGTGATAAAGTGCACGCTTCTGTCACAGTTTATGCTCCTTGGCCCCCTTTTGTGGATGTCGATGACCTTTTGATCCAGCGGTGCGGTGGTAAGCCTCTTTGTTGCTCTCAGCAAGGGTGACCCTGGCATTGTTCCAGTCCATGATATTTCAGATTTTCCTGCTCTCAGATGTAAAAACTCCTTGGGATGAGTCCTTCACTTAGAAGAAATTGGAGATGGTTTTGGTAGCACACTAACTTCATGTGTTGATGTTCCAGTGCTTGGCAAGTCTTGACACTGCTTTGTCAAACGTTCTTTCTGCCTTCAGTTTAAAACTTAGTTTAAAACTGAAAACAGAATGAACCTTTTCCAAAGCAGCTGCTAGCTCTATAATATGTCTGTGCTTGTCAATACTTGCAGGACTCAAATGAGACTTAATTCACCACTGGTCATCTTGTTCCATCTACGGGTTATAATGAAAAATGATATTTTAAAAATGTCATGTGCCGTTGCAAATAAAACGAGATCCATATTTTCTATCAAAGAGCACTAGCCCAATCTGCTTTGTTTTCTGAAAATGCTTTTGAACTTCCAGAATTTTACACACATAGCCCAGGCATGAAACATTAGCCAGTACTATTAGCTTTATAGCTCCAGCTATAAAGATATGCTGCAAATCTCTTTCAAATGCTCTAATCAGTGAATGCACCATATGCTGACAACAGAAAAAAAACAGAAAAAAAAACTAATACTAATTAAATCATTTGAACATTGAAATGACCAGAAAGCGTTCCAAAATTCTGTAATATAAGACAAATCCAGAGGTGGATACTCCTTTACTTTTACTTGAGTAACTTGTAAATTGTACCTGTTGGAGTACTTTATAGACTGCGTTTTTTATACTTGAGTAAAATTTTGTTTGGTGTAACACCCACTACACTTAACACTTGAGTAATAGTTGTCATCTCTCTTTCCACTGTGAGTCGACAAGTGACAAAAGCTTTATGTCGACAATATGAAATCATTTGTTTCTTGCACCTCCAGATATGATTTTAGTTTTTCTCAGTTTTGTAGTCTATAGAGCTTGTGTGCATAAATACATGTTTTGTCCTTCCAATTACATTAACTTCATTACCTCTACTTGAGTCATATTATTTTGAAGTAATATTTCTCTTGTGTGATGCTTTTGGCTACTCTGCCCCCCTTTGCACAAATCTATGTAAAAAAAAAAACAACCTCATCCAACAAAAGTAAACGTATGAATTAAACAAAATACTATTCCCTGTGTATTTTTTGAGAAAACCTCTACAACACTAAAAACACTAAATCTGGTTAATAAAAGAGGAAAAATTACATTTTGCATGTGTCCCCCTGTTCATTGCACAGGTTTGAGCAGGTTTCTGTCTTTCTCTAAATAATATTAATTATGCTTCATGCCTAAATAAAAATTCTCAAGCATGGTGTTACGGCCCTGGGCTTCCAGCTCCTCCAGCTCCTCCTACAGTCATATGTTGTCCCTGCTGCTGATCTGTCCCACAGACCTGTCCTGCCATTTGTGTCACAAGCTGGCCCTACATGTGATCCGTGTGACGTCCCAGAGCCTGGCCACTCCTGGGTTTCCACCTGCAGCTGTCATTCCTTAAAAGGACCTGCCTCCTGCCACTGTGCTGCTGGATTCTGACTGTGAACCACATGTCACTTGTCAATTCAATTTCTTTTTCTAAAGCCGAAAATCACAACCTTAGCCTCTTAGGGCTGAACATGGGAGTTGATTAACCAACAGAATTAGAGAATCAACAGTGAAACAGAAACAGACAAGCAAATTAATCAACAGAAAACAAGCAATGGATAACTGTCCCAGAACATCCCCTGTCCTTAGACCCTCCTTCTCGGCAAGGAAAAGGAGAAACCTCGAGGAGAACCACAGTGAAGGAGAGATCCACTCCCATGGACGGACAGGCTGCAGATGTGTCCAGGACTAAGGCGCATCCATTTGCAGATAGAGTTCAAGTCTGTAGGGCCAGAGCCCCCTCAACGAGCCGTCCATTCAGGCAAGGTGATCTGGGGTCCAGCCATCACCGGACGGTCAGGAGGAGATCTAGGGTCCAGCCATCACCGGACGGTCAGGAGGAGATCTAGGGTCCAGCCATCACCGGACGGTCAGGAGGAGATCTAGGGTCTAGCCATCACCAGGCGGTCAGCGGCCAGGCATCTGAAACAGTCACACTCCCCAGAGGAGAGTGTGACTGTTTCCATGCCTTTAGTGATTGCTCAGAGCGGGAGTAGCGCCATGACCTCTCTAATTTTCTGACCTTTTGTTTGAGTAAGTGCAGTTCTTCATTGTACCATGGGGCAGGAGGTCTGGGCCTAACATCCTTCTGTTTTAAGGGAGTTACAATATCTAGAGCGGTTTTCAGGGCGTACATAGATCTGTCAGCAAACTGGTCATACATAGTTGAGCTAAAGCTGTTTTCAGCAGAGTCATAAGACATGTCCCTAAATACTGGCTCTATTGTTTCTTTGAATGTCACAATACATTTTTCAGATTATTATTATTATTATTATTAATATTATTATTAATAATATTTCATTATAGTTTTATTCTGTGGAACAGGATAATCTTTAAGGATAAATTGAGAGGTAATTAGAAAATGGTCAGATAATATGGGGTTTTGAGGGAGGACATTAAGGTCACTGATCTCTACACCATATGTCAGAACAAGATCCAGGGTGTGTTTGTGACTGTGGGTTGGTTTATTCACATTCTGGGTAAAGCCGATCCCATCGAGCAGAGCACTGAAGGCATTACCAAGATAGTCACTGCTATTGTCAACGTGTATGTTAAAATCTCCAACTATTACTATCCTTTCCCAGGCTAACACTAGACTAGATATAAAATCAGAGAACTCAATCAAGAACTCTGAATAGGGACCAGGAGGTCGATAGATTATTATGAATAAAACAGCCTTTTGGTTTCTCCAGCTTGGGCAGGTGATTGACAGTAAAAGGCTTTCAAACGAGCTAAATGTATAGTTAGTTTTAGGACTAAGTAGTAAACTGGAGTGTGAAATGACTGCCACACCACCACCTCGGCCTGTGGTCCTGGAGCTCTGAAAATTTAAGTGACTGGGTGGAGTAGACTCATTTAGTCTAACATAGTCATCTTTTAGGAGCCATGTTTCAGTTGGAGCCAATAGATGTAGGTTATGGTCCCGAATTAATTCATTTTTACTAGAAGAGATTTGGAAGAAAGGGACCTAATGTTTAGCAGTCCACATTTTACATGCTTATCTATGTGTCTGTAAATGGCACCAGTCGTTATTTTTATTAAGTTTTGTGGTCTGACACCTGAAATAGTGTTTTTATCATGTGGCTTATTGTTCTTTTTAGAACGAGGGACACGCACAGTCTCTATCTGCTCTGAGTCTGAACACTTGATTTGTGACAGTGCGGGCGAGAGCTCAGCGACAGTAACAGAGACTCACTCCGCTGCTCTGCGCCCGGGGCTCATCTTTGGCTTGTCACGCCAGGCTGTTGGTCAGGTTCCGAATTAGAAGAGATGTACCAGCCGAAGTCGGGTGGATGCCATCCCTGCGTATGAGCCCAGGCTTCCCCCAGAACGTGCTCCAGTTGTCTACAAACACTATGTTGTTTTGGGGGCACCAGTTTGATAACCAGCAGTTAAAGGAGAAAGATCGGCCGAACATTTCAGAATTGGTATGGTTGGGGAGGGGGCCAGAAAACACTACACTATCTGCCATAGACTTAGCCAAATCACACACAACTCCTACCTGCAGTTTGAGCACCTCGGACTGTTTTCGCCAGGTGTCGTTGCCGCCACCATGGATCACAATTCGGCGGTACCTATTTCTACTCTGCTTTAACCCTTAGATGCACACGTGGGGTCAAAATAGACCCCAGGGGTTGTTATTCTTCAAAATCTTTAAAACGAAAAGTTGTGATATATTCATATTCCAGGTATTCCTCATAAAACATGTTTGTGACATGAGGCCATTTGCATTTTTATTATTTTTTTCATTAATTTTAAGAAATTGCAATTTTTGTATCACTACCCCACTCTTCCACAGGTGGGGTCAAAAGTGACCCCAATTAAAATCAATGTGTTTTTGCAGTAAACCAAAGGTATTTCTCTCATTTTGGTTAACCCCAACCAATTCCTATGGAATCTTCTATGAACTTTTAATTCTTAGCAACTCTGAGTGTCCCACTTATACATCTGATGTCATCTCTCACATCTGATGCAACTTTGATTGTCAATACTGTCCCACTTGTCAGCAGTGTTACCACCCAGGAGGGGTAGGTTTGTGATGCCTGAACCCCATATGCAATTGATGGATCATGTACCTAGGGGTACAGCAAGGGGAAGACATCCAGAAGAATCTGGGGGAAAACATTGTCCGTCAGTTGTGCAGTGAATTCAGACACACAGGTCGCAACATCACCACTGATAACTTCTTCACCGCCTCTTGCAGAACAACTTTCTAATGTAGACAGACATTCCTCCAGTCATGAAGACTTCCAGGTCCTGAGTGGTCCACAGCACCGAATTTGGGTTCAATGGCAGCATGACCATGATCAGCTATGTGAGAAAAAAGGGAAAGGCTGTTCTGCTGCTTAGCACAATGCACCACAGCAACATGGTGGATAAAAACAGCCCAAAGAGGAAAAAAAAAAAGAAGCGATCCTCTTCTACAACCAGACCAAAGGAGGAGTAGATACAATGGACCAGATGGTTGGCAACTACACCTGCAAACGCCAGACTCAGAGGTGGCCCATGGTGCTCTAAATGCCAATTCATTTTTCAGGGCTCAGTACCCTGAATTTTACGTAGGCATCACCAATGGACAACGACACTTCCTCTCAGAGCTCTCAAAGGAGCTTCTGACACCTCAGATGAAAAGTCGGCTGCAAGGTACCCCGACCCTACCAACCTACATCACTGAAGCAATGGAAAGGTGTGGAGTGACAAAAAGTGCTGCCATCCAGCCACAGGAAAGAAGCACAGGGCCAGCAGAAGAGAAAGAGGTGCCAGTTGTGTCCAAGAAACAAAGATCGCAAAGCCACTGATGCTGTTGGAAATGCAGTACCCCTGTGTGCAATGGTCACATCCAGAAGCAAGTAGTTTGTGACAGCTGCACATAGTAAGAGGAGATAAGATGTTTGTGTGTGCACATATGCATGGACGGTGTTATGGTCTCCGGACCTGCTGAATGTTCTCCGTTCGTTCTCCAGACACAGGGACACACAAACATGTTTTGTCACCTGATTGACCTGATTGGTTGACTGTTAAGTGGTAAAATGTGAATGAAAAGTAAAAATAAATGTACATGTCAAAAATGAAATTACTCTTTTGTTTGAACAAAATATATCATCTTAACCAAAATGAGAGAAATACCTTTAGTTTACTGCAAAAACACATTGATTTTAATTGGGGTCACTTTTGACCCCACTTGTGGAAGTGGAGGTAGTGATACAAAAACGGCAATTTCTTAAAATGTATTTAAAAAAATAATAAAAATGCAAATGGCCTCATGTCACAAACATGTTTTATGAGGAATACCTGGAATATGAATATATCACAACTTTTCGTTTTAAAGATTTTGAAGAATAACAACCCCTGGGGTCTATTTTGACCCCACGTGTGCATCTAAGGGTTAAAGCAGAGTAGAAATAGGTACCGCCGAATTGTGATCCATGGTGGCGGCAACGACACCTGGCGAAAACAGTCCGAGGTGCTCAAACTGCAGGTAGGAGTTGTGTGTGATTTGGCTAAGTCTATGGCAGATACTGTAGTGTTTTCTGGCCCCCTCCCCAACCATACCAATTCTGAAATGTTCGGCCGATCTTTCTCCTTTAACTGCTGGTTATCAAATATATAAAAATGTAAATGGCCTCATGTCACAAACATGTTTTATGAGGAACACCTGGAATATAAAATATTACAACTCTTTGTTTTAAAGATTTAGAAGAATAACAACCCAGGTTATTGCAAAAACGCATTGATTTTAATTGGGGTCTTTTTTGACCCCACCCGTTGAAGAGTGTAGGTACTGGTAAGTTGTGCATCCAAGGGTTAAAAGCCTGAGGTTACCTTCGAGATCCCCCATTCTGGCCCCCGGATAACACCTAACAGTCGCTGCTGGCAGCTCCACGTCTCTAACTATAGAACTACCAATAACTAAAATGTCATGCGTCCAGTTGGCGGGCACGTGATCGCTGAGGGGGGCAAACCTATTACAGACGGGGAGCTCGTGGTGCACTAAGTTTTTGCGTTTAGCGCTTTGCTTCTTCCAAACTGTCACAAATCGATCCTGGTCTGGTCCCGGCTGCACGGGACGCGCTGGGGGGCTATTCTCACTAGCTGTCCTAGCGCTGACGCGGTCCGCAGTCCCTGCTACTACCTGGCTATAGCTAGGCTTTAGCGCCTCCAATGAGCGGAACCGCGTTTCTAACTCTGTAACCCTGGCCTCCAGTGCTGCCAGTACACTACACTTCACACAACTATCCCTATCATCAGTGAAGGAGCCAGGGTTCTGACTCCACATATGACAACTTGAGCAGGACAGTGCAAACGAAGCAGAGGAAGGTCCAGCCATGATGCTAGTTGGCTAGGCTAAGTGGTTGGGAGCTGAATTGGGCTCCGAGGCTCTTGGGAGCTATGCCTGTGAAACTGTTGACCTTTGAATCTTGTAAAATCGAGAAACTGTAGTACTTTGAATTAGTATTGAGATTGCTTTGTTTAGATCTTTTGTAATTTATCTTGCACTAGTTTTGAGTCTTGTTGAGCCTTTTATTATTTTACTCTAACTTTATATTTTTCAAAATTATAACATGTCATTTACTTTTACAACCTTTCTATCCTAGGAAAGTTTCATAACAAATGGTTTGTCTAAAGGGGAATCCCATTTAAGTGAAATACCCATCCCCATGTTGTTTTTTCCATGACAAAAAAATCACACTGACTTCAAAATGAATCTGCATATGTAAAATGTATGAAATTAAATGTTGAAAATGGAAATGCAAACTGAATATTTTTGTTATCTATATATATATACACAAAATATAAGTATAGTTATTCATCTATCTTTGAAGATTAAAAATGTTTTGTAAATATGTAATATACCTTTCCGGACTATAGAGCACACCTGATTAAAAGCCGCATGCTTTAATTTTAGGCAAAAAAACTTGTATAACCCGCACCGGATTTTAAGCCGCAGGTTTCCCACGTAGTAATATGAAAAATTAGCTCAAAATCGTTCATTACAGTGGTCACTCGCTATAGCGCGCTTCACATTTCACACTTTTTTACAGTGTTTGCAAGCGCGTGTTCTGCGTCCTGATTGGCTAAAGGAGGTGCGTGTTCTGCGTCCTGATTGGCTAAAGGAGGTGCGTGTTCTGCGTCCTGATTGGTTAAAGGAGGTGCGTGTTCTGCGTCCTGATTGGCTAAAGGAGGTGCGTGTTCTGCGTCCTGATTGGTTAAAGGAGGTGCGTGTTCTGCGTCCTGATTGGCTAAAGGAGGTGCGTGTTCTGCGTCCTGATTGGTTAAAGGAGGTGCGTGTTCTGCGTCCTGATTGGTTAAAGGAGGTGCGTGTTCTGCGTCCTGATTGGCTAAAGGAGGTGTGTGTTCTGCGTCCTGATTGGCTAAAGGAGGTGTGTGTTCTGCGTCCTGATTGGCTAAAGGAGGTGTGTGTTCTGCGTCCTGATTGGCTAAAGGAGGTGCGTGTTCTGCGTCCTGATTGGCTAAAGGAGGTGCGTGTTCTGCGTCCTGATTGGCTAAAGGAGGTGTGTGTTCTGCGTCCTGATTGGCTAAAGGAGGTGTGTGTTCTGTGTCCTGATTGGCTAAAGGAGGTGTGTGTTCTGCGTCCTGATTGGCTAAAGGAGGTGCCGTGTCTCCTGTACAGGACAGATGCTTCAGCCAAATTTACCAAAATATTCTCTGCTGCAGTGTGACTCTGAAACAGTCTCGTTGGACACTTTGTATTTGAGACAAACGCCTCCGACTCGCGTTGTGGACGCTCTGGACGTCCACGAGAGACTTTACATGTGAAACAACATAAAGAAGGAGGAAAATAACATCAGGACGACAGCAGAATAAGTTTGAACAAGGAGCAAAAAGGGCTGTGACCTGCGGATGGAGTCTGCTTTAGTTTGTGGAGCAGTGACATTAACGGTAACATTACGGGACATTACAGCGGCGCCAGGACGAAGAGGCGGAGTCAGAGGAACTAATACACCTGCAGCCGCAAAACACATGTTGATGAAGGTTAGTGCAAATGACTGATTTACAATAGTTGTGAGAGTGGCTAGATTGATCAATTTCACTGGACGTCTGTGAACTACTCATCAGTTTTATTGGTCGACTGTTGCTGGGCAAAATGTTTTTGGCGCCATGGAAAAAAAAAAAAAAAGTATAAGCTGCACCATAAGCCACAGCGGTGAAAAAGTAGAAAAAAGTAGCGGCTTGTAATCCAGAAAATACGGTATGTATAATTTTGTGTGACAGAAATGTTGCTTTGTCAACTTTAGCATTATGTTTTAAAAAAGGAAAATAAAAACAAACAGAAAAAGTAAGTGTTGCTTTTCGTGGGACAAGCACACAAGTTACAGTAACAATGGGAATGTAATGCAAGAAATTGACACATTGGTCCAGATATCACCTGACACATTAAACTGCGCTTTGAGCCAATAAAAAGAAAAATAAAATTATGTTAGTGTTAAGTTTGATGGATGTGAGTAGTTTACCATGGGTGTGCGCCGTATGGTAGATCACATTTGCATAAGCACAATCAAATGATGTATCAGTAAAATATATATGGATAAAACCAAAAAGCTAAAATAAGCTAAAA
This sequence comes from Periophthalmus modestus, assembly GCA_019594935.1. Taxonomy (NCBI): domain Eukaryota; kingdom Metazoa; phylum Chordata; class Actinopteri; order Gobiiformes; family Gobiidae; genus Periophthalmus; species Periophthalmus modestus. The sequence goes on along the minus strand of JAIEZT010000019.1, from coordinate 31,118,096 downwards.
TAATAATACACATGCTATTAAAAACATTGGTATTATGCAAATGTCAGTAAATATTAAAATTTTAACACCAAGATGACAAAAACATAAGATGTCTTGAGTTGCTTTGTTTGTTCTGGTCTGGTTGAATGTGTCAGGCTCAGTTCTTCTGCTCCTGTTCCTCTCACAACCTGCTTCAGTCCAACAGATCAGGCCTTTAATGAAACACTGAATTAGTGGAATATTAACACCAGACTTCAAAATACTATTGTTCTGTAAACAGTTTTACCTACCAAGCTACGTCTTCTTTTTCAGGTCATCAAAGTGTTTCTTCACCAAGTTAAACTCTTCTTCAAAATCTTACACAAAAATAAATAGTGACTAATGTGTGTTTTATTGAAAAATGTGAATGTATGCCACTTAAATAAGTTACAAATAGAATTCATTGAAAAATAAACTTTTAGGCTTGGACATTTTATACTTAAGATGTTCTACTGTCTCACTTCTCAATGGCACTTTATCAAAAGTACAGCGGCAGCAGTTTTGATACTTATGTTGCTCAATATCGCTGAATTTTGTTTTGTTTTTTTTCACAAAGAGATACTGAATTAGCCACACCCATTTTGAAAATGGATCCAATCACAGTGGAGTTGACGTACAGCCCAAAAGAACAGCTGCAATAACAAAATTGTAATTTTTTTCCCCAGCAGCTCCAGGTATAAGAACAAACTTCTTGCTTCTGATGAATAGGGTTAGGGTTATTCATCAGAACCAATTGTCTTTGAGACGTGAGAATGCGTCAAGTGCAAATTTACCTGATCTGTGCATGAGGCCAATTGTGACAATATTTCAGAAGTGCGTGTACCTGTGTGTAGAAGTGTGTGTACCTGGGATTGACTGGTCCGTGTTGAATGACAGCTCAATAGATTCCTGCAGAGTGTCTCTCAGCTGTTTCTGGACACCATCCTGTTTCATCAAACATGTATGAAAAAATGTGTGATGGACGTTCTACAAGATTTAACTACAATAACTCACCATCAGGTCCTTCAGCTTTTTCAACACTACATCTTTGGTCTCATCAAACATTGTGCTCTTTACAGCACAAAGTTGATTTTCAACTTCATCTTTCATCATTTCTAAACTACCTGGGCCTGTGAAAGTTGCTGCTTCTGCAATTGAAAAGTATATATCAGTCTTATTCTACTGTAAAACAGGTTTTTGAACAACATGAAAGACTGACTTTTGTAACATTCTTGCATTGTCTTTTGCACAGTCTCTGTCACACTGCTGTAGATGTCCTTTTTGCAAACACGGATATCTTTGCAAACTTTTGTCTTAATCTTGGAGACCTTGTAAAACAAACGTGAATAATTTACGGTACATTAGGTTATTATATTATACATGTTCTGTGTTATTTTACCTCAGTCTCGATAAATGTCAGCTGAAGTTCAAAAGCCTTGTACTGTTCAACCAGTTCGTTTGTGTCAAGTGAAAATCCATGAATTACTCCATATAAAGGCCCAGATTTTGCATCATTTCTAAAAAGAGGAGTAATGATCATTACTGTGCGCAATGGTGAATGTACAAAACTTTATAGTTGGTGCATTAGAGGCTTTTTATCAAAAATGTTTATACACCATCACTGCAACACTGGAAAATGAAAGACCTTTCTATTTGCTGCTTGACTGGACCATACCATCAATTCACTTTTGGACAGTCACATTTCTCAGTGATGGTTATGTTCTAATTGTCAATGGCCCCTGTTTAAATAAATACATACATGAATGAATCTTACGGGAATGTTTTCCTGAATTCTTCATCAATGCTGTCAGTCAGGCACTTTGATATTGCTTTATTGAGGTTGATGTCGTTCTTCTTACTTTTGTGAATGCCATCGTTTTCCAGTGCACGTTTCAGTGGCTGATAAAAACCTTTCTAAAAAATAGAACAAGAAAAACTACAACACTGATGCGCGTAAAATTTTTTTTTATGAACAGACAGTACATTTTGAACAAATCGAGCGACAGTGTGAATCACACGGGATTGAGCAAAGTGGGAGGGGCACTGATTGTAGTGGAGAATGCATCAAAGTCTTTCTGCATCTATTCGTGTCGCGTCAACCAATCAGGGACCATATTTTTAACGTGATCTCAGGTCTATGTATTGTTCTTGGTATTGTCTTGTGAATAGTCTGATTTACAGGTTTGAAATAAATCATGTGTCTTATTTATTTACGCATGCCTTTTGGATCTGTTTTATTGCGAAATTTCTTACTTGGTGTATAAAAAAAAAAAAAAAATCCCTTGTATACAATTATAAAAGTTTGTCAAATAAACCCTTGAGAATCAGCACATCCCAGCAAGTAAATGTCATAGCCAACTAAACCCACTAGAGAGCGCCATGTGACTGCTGTAGTCATTGATTCCACTGATACAGCTCTGTACATGTAAGTACAAATACATTAATATTTATAAATATATTTACACCTAATGATCGATAAACTTACAAAGGGGCATTTGACACAATATTTTTTTCACGTTTGGTGGCAACACACCTTTCTAGGCTTTAGTTTCTTCTTTAAGGCCTCTTCAGACTTGGTCTTGGACTCCTCCACACCTTTGCTCAGACAGTTTTCAAACCTTTCAAGCACATCTTCCATGGAGGTTTTGACTTTCTGAAGCTCATGCTCTACGTTTTCGTTCAGTTTCTTCTGCATCTGTTTAGTCTGAACAGGATCCTGAAACAAAACAATGCAAAATAAACTCACAGCTCAAAGTGAGACAGAGCAGAGCTGTGTGTGCCTCCCCATACAACACACAGGTAACACTCTTTTTACCTTATTTCCCTGTTTTGCTCCTTTGATCAGAGACAGAATCCCATAGGCTCCATTGACATAGTTCAGAGTTTGATCATGCTTGTCATTTAGACTTTGAAGAAGTTCTTGAAGTCTGGGTATTTCTGCAATAAAATACAATAAACTGAAACCTATGTCATAGTATGAGACGGGTTACATTTTAGTTTTGGGACACACACAAGCAGATTGAGTACTAGTATTTAGTTCTCATCATGCACATTTTTACTCACCAGTATCAACACGCTGAAGTTTTTTTTGATCGAAAAATTCTTTAGAGCTCACAGTGAAAACTTCAAAGCAGTCATCTGTGAATTGTTTCTAGAGAACAAACCAGTCCGTGTTTTAAGTACAAAACCTTTCGTTACCGATTATCAACAATGAGCAGATAGAAAATACTGATGTGTTCCATTGTGTTGGCTCTTTAAAGATATGATTAATATATTTGTCAGTAAACTCACCTTGACTTCAAGAAGTTCATTGAATTCTTTCCTCACTTTGTCTTTGGTCTTTTGGTTTCTTTCCAACATGTCTGTGGTGCTTTGAAACATAAAAAAATAAACTAACACTATATCGACTTTTCTATAAGGATAAATATAATTTATATCCAATATACAAGCAAATATAAAGTACTCACCCATCGTCAGGCTCTACATCACACTTGGTGCAGATGAAGTAAATGTTTTGACATTCACCACCATTCCCCATGAGGGCACATGTACTCTCTAGGATTTCCCAAACTTCTTTTTCAGATGCTGCTCGGTTAAATTCAGTCACAACCCAGACAGTTGAACAACTGGCAACAATCTGAAACACATTTGTCTATTAACTGTAGAAGTCAGGCATCAAATACTACCAACATTTTACAGTAAAATACCTTTTTCCACATCTGATCTCTGCTTTTATTCCGATCTCCAGTTCCAGGTAGATCCACTAGAGTAACATGTTCAAGAATGTCATTATTTGGTACTTTCACAGTCACACACTTCACCAGGGGCCAGAACCATCTTTGTCCATCTTCAGAGTCACTTCTGGTGTATTTAAGAAGTTTTTCAGCCAAATCTTGTGCCTGCAATCATTTGCGAAATAGAATTATTAAAATGTATAGACATTTTATCAATGAATGATGGTAATATTTTAGATTTTAAGAGTCACCGCTTTGGCTGTAATGAACTTTGATTTAGACTGAAGAAATTCTGTAATTTCTTTAAAATATTTCTGCTCCATCAAGTCTTCAGCAGATTTGTCTTTCCACTCATCTCCATAAAGAGCTGTCATTTTTTCTCTCAACTCTTTATATTCTTCATCTCTCTTTTCTTCATCTGATATTTCATTCAAAAGATTTTTCGAAGACCACACCTCATCTTTCCATTCCTTAAATACATAACATTTATCCAGTTATTAACAGGCATATATTTAGTACATTTGACCCCTACTAAAACCACATTTACCTGTTTAGATATGAACTCTATTTCTGCTTCATAGTTGTTTTTTGTATTAGCCTCCACTTTGATCATGACTGTGGTGCATGCTTGCAGACTTCCAGTGGGCAAAAGACGTTTCTCTTCAACAATGGCATTAATCAAAGAGCTCTTTCCTGCACCAGTTCTACCAAAGACCCCGACCAGGTCCCTTTTGTCTGTATCCAAGTCCGCCATTTTGTCTCTGAAAGAAATGAAAGTTTTAATATAAATCGAAATGGACTCAATCTAAGAAATGAATAAAATATACTGAGTTCTTACCTTAAAAAATCATTGAGTGTGGTGCCATCACTCAATGTGCTGCGGACCCTTGTCATAAGGGTTTTCACCTCATTCAGTATTAAGTCATCTGTACAAATATGTAAGAATGCCCAACTTGGATATTTAGAATAATGTAGAGAGTCAAACCAAATTTTTACCCTTAAACGAACCTGGTGCAATGTCACGTCGTTTGTTTTTTGCAGGGCCGTCTGTCTTTGTCTGTGAACCTTTCCTTTTTAAAACATTCTGTTCTGAAAGAATGATTAAAACAAGTTCAGTCTCACAATATTTATGATGGATATAACATTTATACAGTTTATGTATATTACCACATGCTGAACTTGTAGATGGCAAATCCTAAAAACAAACATTTAACATATTTATACAAACCTATACCATAAATGGCTGGTTACAACTTCTATGAGAACACCTACCTCGAACAGCATCTCAGAGGCATCTGAAGTTAGCTCCTCTTGATGTGAAGGAACAGCTGCCCTTTGCTGCTCCTGTGACATGACAATTTTATTTTATATTTTTGTTTGCCTTGACAGTCAGTAGTATACTCAGATATCCTTAAGTCTATTTGAGTTGTCATAATTATGCTTTCTCAGAACTTTGTTTCACAAAACTAGACAGCACACGCCTGGTGAGGGGAGAAAGCTGGACATTGACCTGTGACAGAGGACTCTCTGAAAAGACTATACTGTCCATGTGTAAAACCCTCTGTTACAGAAGAGACCATGTTTCATGTGAAATGAAACAACCTGTAGCTCATCCAACATAAACAAGATATTTTAAGACTTGTTTAGGATGAGCTTCTTGTTCACACCGGCCATCAGCCATCTTGAATATCTTTACACCCACAATCTCTGCATATAACCTCTAATGTAGTTACCTTTAAGTCTTGAAGTCGTTTTCTGAATATGGCCCTTTGTCCTAATTTTGGAATTAACTGCTGGTCAATGTCACTTTCTTGAAGACAGAGCAGGCTTTCCTGGGACACTTCCTGGTCTGTCAAAAGACATAATTAATTTATGCTACAAATGCAACAAACATTGCTTTAACTTACCTTTAAATGTCTCTATCAAATTGGAGAAGCCCCATTTAATTAAAAAACTTACAACAAATTCGTCCATAATGCAAACACCTATAAGGGACAAACATAATTCATCATCAGTTCTTTGTTATGTAAGGCAGAATGTCTATAGTGAAAGGCGGGGTGAGACGAGCCCAGGGACATGCTGCCAAACCAGGCACCATTAATTAATTTAATTACTTCATTTTTAAGCTGTGATATAGAAACTTGAACCATCTCGTGGCTACAAAGCAATCAGAAACACAGGCTTTAACCTATACTGTAGCCTTTTTACAGGGATGTTTAGGCCTAACTCGTACCTGCTTCTGGCCTGCTGAATGGATGGGGGAATATTGGCTCTGAGTGTTGTATTAAAGCAGGACATTAGATAAATACCTTCATGTTATTTCACTCACTGCACTCAAATGTAGCTGGCCATTTTTGGCTAGAAACTTGCAGGTCAAAACCCGTTTAACGAGTTGTGCAAGATGTTGGCAACACTTTATTTATAATCATATCAATTTGCTTTTCTCGTACACTGAAAAGAACTCTAGTTATGTTTATCATAAAACTAGACTATTGTGGGTTATCCCCAGCTCCCAACTACAAAGAACCACCAAACCAGTCTCAATCACTTCACTCTCTCCTTATTCATTAATCTTTCTGCCATAACGACTGACAGGGACCAAAGATTCAGAATTGGGAGAAATGTTTAAACAAAGTTACTTACAGGCACGCTAATGTAAATGCAGGTAGACAGAGCAGAGAGTTGAGAGCGGTGTCGTAAGCCGGAGTCTTGGAGCAGGCTGTGGGTCACAGGGTCAGAGGCTGGGGTGGTTGTGTCGATCGTGGAGAGCTGGGTCAGAGGTGGAGGTGCAGAGTGGTTCCAAGGAGCAGGATCTGGTGAACGAAAATAACCGACTGAGTATCGAGGATCATAAATGCGGAAACCAGACTGAGCCAAGCAGAACTGTACCACTGTGGATACACGGACGATCTGGTCCTTTTGTCCTCACAGGTGCAGCCTGAGTGATGATTAGTTGGAGGTGTGTGTGGGAGGAACCAGAATCTCCACCCAGCTCCAGGCAAGATGCAGAAGGGAGGTGGATGGACAGCACAAAAACACAGGGCAGACTGGGGTCTTGACACCTTCTGAAAATTGTGTTTAATGTAATAAATGAATGATTGTGACATCACACTAATTTAAAAGAAATCTGGTTTCAGATTAAATTTGTTTTGTTGGTCTAGCTTACTTATAGGATCTGTTTATATCTCTTTGGTTATTTACATAGATTTGTCTGTCTATGATAAATTAATGAGATGGGGTTTGAAGACTGGATACATTTATTTCAAAGTAAATATAAAGCTGTTACAAATCAATGTAACCTAATTGTAATTGTACACACGTGTATTTACATGCAAGTATAGGGCTGGGCAATCAATTAGATGTATTTAATTATGAATTTGAGTATTATTATGAAAAAAGTTTACTCCTGACTTGCTCACTTACAAAGCAGGGTTAAAATCTGTGTGTGCAAATAATAGACATTTAATTTTTAGCCATATCGTTCAGCCCTACAAACGGGTGCCATGTGTTTGTTTTCACAGTACTCCTCCTTGAACCTCCTTCAACAAAAACATGTATAAATGATCGACAGAAATGCTGTTTACCAACAGCTTGTTAACTTTCTCCAAATGAACAACTCTTTTGGTGTTTTCCAGTCAGGTTTTAGACTCCACAGCACTGAGACTGCTCTTACCAAGGTGACAAATGACATCCGCCTGAACACTGATGCAGGCAAAGTCTCAGTCTTGATCCTGTTAGATCTGAGTCTCCTTTGACTCTGTGGATCATGATCTTCTTACAGAGACTAGAGGACTGGCAGGGCATCTCTGGTACTGCACTAAACTGGTTCAAGTCCTATCTAGAAAACAAACAGGGAGTTCTTTGCTGAAATTGGAAAATGTATCTCAGATAAAATGTCCCTGACCTGTGAGATGCCCCAGGGGTCAATCCAAACTCATCACTTATAGTTGGACTAAAGGTCACACAGCAAGGTCATGACATGGAGGTCAGCAGATTATTATGGATAAAACGGCCTTTTGGTTTCTCCAATTTGGACAAATATGTCAGACTACTGTAACGGCCTGCTCAATGGTCTCTCCAGATAAGCAGTAATACAGCTGCAGTGCATTCAAAATGCTGTCTTGATCCCTAAAACTGGACCCAGAGATAAATTTAGAAAAAAGACTACAGGAATACAAACAGGTAACCTTAACTCTTGCAGCAATGTGCTCATAAATTAAACTAGTCTGAAAAGTCTTTCAACAGACAACATGATGAGGAAATGATGGAAACAAATGTGGACTTTCATCATATGGTTTGTTTCACTGATACAAAAAAAATCTAAATGCTGAAAATTTTAATCACAATAGGAAAAACAAAACAAAGCACTTCCACACAGTTCTGTTTGGTTTGACCAAACAGCTGGTTTCCTGTGGCTAGAGGACAAGAATTCTACAGAGCCTTGGTACATAGGTAATAGAGAAGATGAACTGGATCCACGTCTCCTCAGTCTGAGGCCAGATTTAAAGATAACCCGATCTTTGCTTTCCATTTTTTCCAAGTCTGAAATAGGAGAGCATTTAGCATTGATTCTGTTTGTGCAGTGTTATTGCTGCTTTACTATATTGTTTTGTGTTATTGTCTTATTTTTAATATTCTCAGTGCTCAGTGACGTAAGTAGGATTGGGTTTGTAAAATGAAAGATTCATTAATCAAACTGACATAATAATGTGGTAATTATATCTTTAAACCGTCTTTAATAGCAGCTGAATTACATTCATCTTGAGTCTGACATTGTCATACTGAGGATTTGTCATGATCCACGCCATGTTTTGCCTGTCTCCTGCCTCGTGTGTCTCCTCTCCCCCTCCCTCACCTGTCACTCCGGAGCTGGGCGGAGCGCTGCTCCTCCCACGCGCACCTGCACCTCGTCTACGCTGATGTGCCACCAGCTGTGGAGGATAAATGGGACTTGGCCCATTCATTCGGTGCAAGTCCGTCCGTGTGAAAACGTAGCTATTCTGCTCTCTCTTGGATTCCACTTGCTGTTTTCGTGAATGCTGAACTACTCCTGTGTTTTCCTCCAGACCTCAGCTCCCGGATCCTCCGCATGCCTGCATCTCCCGTCCAGCTCCCGTCTCGTCTTCCCGGTAACCTGTTTGTCTTATCCACGCACTCAATTGTACTCAGCTCACGGCTCCTGCACTCTCACCTGCTCTTCGCTGTCGGCTCTTCGTCTTCGCTCTCACCTGTGCCTCGTTCCTGGGTCCTCGTCCTGCTGTCCGGTCTTACCTGCTCCGTGTCCTGGTTCCTCGTTCCTGTTGTCCGGTCTTACCTGCCTCGTGTCCTGGTTCCTCGTTCCTGCTGTCCGGCTTTACCTGCTCCGTGTCCTGGTTCCTCGTTCCTGTTGTCCGGTCTTACCTGCTCCGCGTCCCGGCTCCTCGTTCCTGCTCTCCGGTGTTACCTGGTCCCGACTCCTGGCTCCTCGTCCCGCTCCCTGTTACCCTGAGACTCTGTACTTGTGTTCGTGCTTCGTATTCACTGTTGTAAATAAACACTGTTTAAACTGCTCCCGGCCTGCACTTTTGGTCCGTCTACACCACATTACGACAGAACGGACTTGCCATCATGGACCAAGCGGCTGCTGGTGCAGAACAGACAATTCAACAAGCCTTCTCGCACCAAGGAGTGATGCTGGGAAGGCATGATCAAACTATTCAGACTCTCGTCGAGCAAAACCAAACGCTCTCCCAAACAGATGGTTCAACTTAGCAATCAGTCGCCACTCTGCTAGCCCCCGCTCCGCGGCTCCCGTCGTCCCCGCCTCCGCGGGAGCCCTACCACCGGCCCACCCGGAGTCGAGAGGCACGGATCCGGAACCATATTCAGGTCAGCCCGGCCTCTGCCGGGGCTTTATTTTTCAGTGCAAATCCATGTTCCAGCAGCGCCCTGGCCACTTCTCCTCTGACGCAGCCAGAATCCGGTATGTCTGTGGGTTACTAAGGGGACGAGCTTTGCAGTGGGCCGAGGCGAGATTCTCTAAGACTGTATTAGAATCTGTGAACTATGAACACTTCTTAAGTGAATTTGAACTCGTGTTTAACCACCCACACTATCAGGCGGACGCCACCTCGCGGCTGCTCTCTCTCTCCCAGGGCACCCGGACTGTGTCGGACTACACGGTCGAGTTTTGGACGCTTGCCGCCGAGGTGGACTGGACCGAGAGCGCTCTGAAGGCCGTCTTCCGTAACGGGCTCAACGGCGCCCTGAAGGACGAGCTAGCCTCCCGTGACGAGCCCCAGACCTGCGCTCTCTGATCACCCTCACCGGGAGGGTCGACCAACGCCTACAGACACGACGCCGAGAGAGACGCCGCTCACCGCCCCCCGGCTTGAGGGGCACCGCGCTCACCGGCCCGGACCGAGCCCCGCTCACCAGCGCCCCCCAGGGAGGAAACCGATGCAGCTCGGACGGGCCCACCTCACCGAGGAGGAGCGCCTTCGCCGCCGCCGCGCTGGGGAGTGTCTCTACTGCGGTACCAAAGGCCACTTCATCGCCGCATGCCCTGTCCGGCCAAAAGGGCAGGCCCGCCAGTAGCCCTGGGAGTACTAGCGGGTCGGCACGCCATCCCAGGAGAGAAAAGAACCAACTCCGGCTCCACGCCACCCTCCGTTTTCGGTCCGAAACCTCTCTGTGTTAGCGTTAGTAGACTCAGGGGCCGAAAAAAAGACTTCATGGACCGCGCGCCTGGCCGAGCAGTGGGGCATTCGCATGGACCCTCTGGACCACCCACTCTCGGCCACGGCCCTTAATGGACTACGATTAGCGCGAGTGACTCACGTTACCGAACCCATATCCCTGGTTTTGTCCGGTAATCACCACGAGACCCGACGCTTCCACTTAATCGAGTCCCCCTCTTCGTCGCTGGTGCTGGGCTACCCCTGGCTCCGGACCCACAACCCGAACATCGATTGGTCTCAGGGGAGGGTGTCCGGGTGGAGTCCGGCCTGTCACGCTCAGTGCCTGCAGTCCGCGCTGTCCCCCGCTAACGCGACTGGCCAAACCGCCCCGGGACACCCCCGACCTCTCCTCCGTTCCTGACGAATACCACGACTTTAGCGAAGTTTTTAGTAAAGATCGAGCGCTCTCGCTACCCCCGCATCGTCCTTATGATTGCGCCATCGACCTCCTGCCCGGGGCCCCCCTGCCGTCCAGTCGTCTCTACAATCTGTCCCGTCCCGAACAAGAAGCCATGGAGAACTATATTCGAGACTCTCTGAACTCAGGTATCATCGCCCCGTCCACCTCCCCGGTCGGCGCCGGTTTCTTTTTTGTTACTAAGAAGGACAAAACCCTACGCCCCTGCATAGACTATCGGGGTCTTAATAACATTACTGTAAAAAATAAGTATCCGTTACCGCTCCTCGACTCCGCGTTCACCCCACTTCACGGCGCCACGGTGTTTTTCAAAACTCGACCTGCGCAACGCCTACCATCTGGTCCGCATTAGGGAGGGGGACGAGTGGAAAACCGCGTTCAAAACACCTCTAGGCCATTTTGAATATCTCGTAATGCCCTTCGGTCTCACTAACGCCCCCGCAGTCTTCCAAGCTCTCATTAACGACGTTCTCCGAGATTTTTTGAACGTTTTCGTGTTTGTTTATCTAGATGATATTTTGATATTTTCTCAGTCTATACAGGAACACCGCCAACACGTCCGCCTCGTCCTCCAGCGCCTCCTAGAGAACCGACTCTATGTAAAAGCCGAAAAATGCGAGTTCCACTCCGACGAAGTTAGCTTTTTGGGGTTTATTATCGGTAAAGGACAAATCAAGGCCGATCCCGAAAAAATTAAGGCCGTTACCGACTGGCCAGCCCCGACTAACCGCAAACAACTGCAACGCTTTATCGGGTTTGCTAACTTTTACCGTCGGTTCATACGCGATTTTAGCCGCGTTATAGCCCCACTGACCCAACTAACCTCCCCTTCTTCCCAGTTCTCCTGGTCTCCGGCAGCGGACGCCGCCTTCACTCAGCTCAAGGCCCTCTTCACATCAGCCCCCATCCTTCACCAACCCGACCCCTCTCGTCAGTTCGTGGTCGAGGTGGACGCCTCGGACTCTGGTGTGGGAGCGGTCCTCTCCCAGCGTTTCGACCCCCACAATCGGCTCTGCCCGTGCGCCTTCTTCTCCCGGCGTCTGACCCCGCTGAACAGAATTACGACGTCGGTGACCGGGAGCTACCCGCGGTCAAGCTCGCCCTGGAGGAGTGGCGTCACTGGCTAGAGGGGGCCGAAACAGCCATTCCTGGTCTGGACGGACCATAAAAACTTGGCCTACATCCAGTCCGCCAAACGCCTCAACCCCCGCCAGGCCCGCTGGTCCTTATTCTTCAGCCGCTTCCACTTCACCCTCACCTACCGTCCAGGCTCCCGCAACGTCAAGCCCGACGCCCTCTCACGTCAGTTCACCCAGCACGAGAGCACCAGTGACCCCGGCTCCATCCTCCCGTCCTCGTGTCTTGTCGCCGCCGTCCACTGGAAATTGAGGACCTGGTCCGCAACGCTCAGGCCACGTCTCCCGACCCAGGTAACGGTCCACCAGGTGTCACCTTTGTCCCAGACTCTGTCCGTTCCCAGGTGCTGCAGTGGATCCACGGCTCTAAGTTTGCCTGCCACCGGGAGCCAGCCGCACCCTGTCCCTGCTCAGAAGGCACTTCTGGTGGCCTACCATGGACCGTGACACCCGGGAGTTCGTGGCCGCCTGCCAGGTATGCGCACGATCCAAATCCCTCACACACACACCCCCGTCTGGTCTCCTGTTGCCGCTGCCCGTCCCCAAGCGACCCTGGTCCCACATCGCCGTGGATTTCGTCACCGGACTCCCTCCTTCCCACGGAAATACGGTCATCCTGACGGTCGTCGACCGATTCTCCAAGGCGGCACACTTCATCGCGCTACCCAAGTTACCCACGGCCAAGGAAACCGCTGATCACCTCACCTCCCATGTAGTCCGGCTTCACGGTATCCCACTGACATTGTTTCCGATCGTGGCACCCAGTTCACGTCCCCAAGTGTGGCGGGCTTTTTGTGAGGGGCTGGGTGCCACGGTCAGTCTCACCTCTGGTTTTCACCCACAGTCTAATGGACAAACGGAGCGGGCCAACCAGGACCTCGAGTCCGCCCTACGCTGTGTGACCTCCGCGAACCCCTCGGCCTGGAGCACTTACCTTCCCTGGGTCGAATACTCTCACAACGCCTTGGTGAGTTCCTCCACAGGCCTCTCCCCGTTCCAGATATCTCTGGGCTACCAGCCCCCTCTTTTCCCAGCAGAGGAGGCAGAGTTGGCCGTACCCTCCGTCCAGCACCACCTGAGTCGCTGCCGCCGCGTCTGGGCCAAGACACGGGCTGCGCTCCTCCAGGCGGGCCAACGAATGAAGGCCGCGGCCGACCGCCACCGGACCCCCGCGCCCAACTACCAGCTCGGTCAGCAGGTATGGCTGTCTGCCAAAACCCATCCCCCTCAAACGGACTCTCGAAAACTCTCGCCCCGGTACTTGGGACCCTTCGAAATAACGAGGATCATCAATCCAAACCGCCGTGCAGCTACGCCTCCCCCCGACGCTCCGCATCCACCCGACGTTTCATGTGTCGCAGATCAAGCCCGTGCAGAACAGCAACCTTTGCCCTCCGGCCGAGCCCCCTCCACCCGCCCGAGTCGTGGATGGTCACCCGGCCTTCACCGTCAGGCGTCTGATCGACGTTCGGCGACGGGGCCGGGGCCTCCAGTACTTAGTGGACTGGGAAGGTTACGGTCCGGAGGAGCGCTCCTGGGTGCCGAGGGCTCGCATCCTGGACCCCGACCTCGTCCGCGAGTTCCACCGGGCCCATCCAGACAAGCCGGGTGGTCCACCAGGAGGTGGCCCTTAGGGGGGGGTACTGTGTCATGATCCACGCCATGTGTTTGCCTGTCTCCTGCCTCGTGTGTCTCCTCTCCCCCTCCCTCACCTGTCACTCCGGAGCTGGGCGGAGCGCTGCTCCTCCCACGCGCACCTGCACCTCGTCTACGCTGATGTGCCACCAGCTGTGGAGGATAAATGGGACTTGGCCCATTCATTCGGTGCAAGTCCGTCCGTGTGAAAACGTAGCTATTCTGCTCTCTCTTGGATTCTGCTTGCTGTTTTCGTGAATGCTGAACTACTCCTGTGTTTTCCTCCAGACCTATGCTCCCGGATCCTCCGCATGCCTGCATCTCCCGTCCAGCTCCCGTCTCGTCTTCCCGGTAACCTGTTTGTCTTATCCACGCACTCAATTGTACTCAGCTCACGGCTCCTGCACTCTCACCTGCTCCTCGCTGTTGGTTCTTCGTCTTCGCTCTCACCTGTACCTCGTTCCTGGTTCCTCGTTCCTGCTGTCCGGTCTTACCTGCTCCGTGTCCTGGTTCCTCGTTCCTGCTGTCCGGTCTTACCTGCTCCGTGTCCTGGTTCCTCGTTCCTGTTGTCCGGTCTTACCTGCCTCGTGTCCTGGTTCCTCGTTCCTGCTGTCCGGCTTTACCTGCTCCGTGTCCTGGTTCCTCGTTCCTGTTGTCCGGTCTTACCTGCTCCGCGTCCCGGCTCCTCGTTCCTGCTCTCCGGTGTTACCTGGTCCCGACTCCTGGCTCCTCGTCCCGCTCCCTGTTACCCTGAGACTCTGTACTTGTGTTCGTGCTTCGTATTCACTGTTGTAAATAAACACTGTTTAAACTGCTCCCGGCCTGCACTTTTGGTCCGTCTACACCACATTACGACAGGATTACTGTAAAACAATCACATGAGGTCAACAATAAATAAAAACCTCCAGTGATACCGATCTGCAAAACCTGCATCCACCTAAAGAAAGCACAAATAAAACCTGGTAAAAACTCAAATGTCTTGGCTGTAAAGTTATTTAATGCAAAGTCTTATGATTAATTAAGTTAAATAACAAAAATAGTAAGATCATGACGTGACACACTTAGATTCTAAGCAGTGAGCCTGATTTTTGTCTGTAGAAAAAAATGAATTACAGAATGTGGTGGATTAAAGCAACCATGCTTAAAATATTTTTTGTCATTAAAAACATTTATTTGTACATATTAAGCTCAGCACTTTTATGTAAACAGAGGCTAACAGCCCTTCAACAAAAATCCACAGTTTAAATCCAGTTTATGGCGTCTGCATCATGTGACGTGAGGCTGAGAGGCTGATTTGTTGGATCAATAAACTACATACAAACAAAGGCAAGTTCTTAGGTGCAGTAAAAAAATGTACATAGTGTAAAACAAATACCTCATAAATGAATAAATATGCATTTATGTCGGTCATTTATACATGTTTTTGTTACATTTCAACAATCATTTTGTCAGCAGTGCATAAATGAGTTCTAGTTCAAAGGTCACATGTCTCCACTTCTGCTTCTTCAGGCTGTCTGCTCACTTCAGCCTCTCCTCTGGAGTCTTCTTGTACCAACTTCTATAAATCTTAATAAAAATATAACCTCAAAGAATAAAGCTGCAGTGTAGAAGTTTTAATTGTATAAAATTTATCTCTAAAGGTTGCGGCTTTATTGCTAAAAATTTAAAGAAAGCCATTGCAGCTGAGCCTAGCAAGGATTGAGAGTCCAACTGCACTGTGGCAGTTTGTCAGCCTGGTTACAATACACGTCGCTTATTTGTATTTAATTTGAATTTCTGCTTTGGGCTTTCCGCAGAGCCTTCTTATGAGTCAATAGGCAGATTTTTCATGCCTTTAGGGATTGTTCAAGTGTGGGAGCGGCTCCATGGCTCCATGTACCTTGAGGAGGAAGATCTGTTTTAAGGGATCTACATTATCAAGAGCAGTTTTCAGGAGAGCATAGATCTGTCAACAAACTGATCACTTATAGTTGGACTACAGTTCTTCACAAAAAGTGCAGAGTCACATGACATGGAGGTCAGCAGATTATTATGGATAAAACGGCCTTTTGGTTTCTCCAATTTGGATAAATATGTCAGACTACTGTAACGGCCTGCTCAATGGTCTCTCCAGATAAGCAGTAATACAGCTGCAGTGCATTCAAAATGCTGTCTTGATCCCTAAAACTGGACCCAGAGATAAATTTTGAAAAAAGACTACAGGAATACAAACAAACCTTAACTCTTGCAGCAATGTGCTCATAAATTAAACTAGTCTGAAAAGTCTTTCAACAGACAACATGATGAGGAAATGATGGAAACAAATGTGGACTTTCATCATATGGTTTGTTTCACTGATACAAAAAAAATCTAAATGCTGAAAATTTTAATCACAATAGGAAAAACAAAACAAAGCACTTCCACACAGTTCTGTTTGGTTTGACCAAACAGCTGGTTTCCTGTGGCTAGAGGACAAGAATTCTACAGAGCCTTGGTACATAGGTAATAGAGAAGATGAACTGGATCCACGTCTCCTCAGTCTTAGGCCAGTTTAAAGATAATCCGATCTTCAATTTCTCTGAAGTGTAGGGACAGTTGGAAAGCTGTAGATTGGCAGGTGTTTCTTTTATTCTATGGTAATTATGTTCTCGAGCCATACCTCGCGCCTCAGTATCTCCATCATTTTTATCTGCTGTCATGTAGTGTGCACATTCTCCTCCAAGACTCCATAATCTTAGAGAGTCTGAAGTGTGCACACGTTTACCTGGAGGACTTTGTTAAAGAGATGGTTGTACTTTATGGTAAGGAACATGTCACTTTCAACTGTCACCAGCTCATCCATTTATGTGACAGTGTTCAGAACTGGGGCCCCCTTTGGGCCACATCTGCCCTGGGCTTTGAAAAAAACAATAAAAATGCACAGGCTCTGCTTCATGTTGTAGTTACAGATCCTGAAGGTGTTGATGTTTAGTATCTGGCAGAATGTACCGAGCCACCTCAGATCATGTGTCTTTAGCGATTTAGACTTAAACAACTTCATCAACCTAAACTCACCACAAAATGTTTCCAGTATCTACACTCCTCATTGAGATTGTTGCCCTATTGATGATTCAACCTGGTCAGTAGTACAAGAGCTCCTCAAGGACTCTGGTCAGGTAAACGCTTACGAGAGCTTTACAAATGGTGACAGACTTTACCATTGTACCAACAGTAAAGCCACTGACAAAACAAAATGCACAGTTAAACTTAACAATGGTGCTATGGAGAAATTCACTTGTTCCTTGAAGTTGAACGTTCATCCACGAGCACTTCCCACTGTCAGGGCCATGTCTGTCAGGTCATCGTGGTCAGAATGTTTGACATCAGTCCTGTTTTGAGAGAGCTAAACATGGAACTATCCACACAGATTTTTGTCAAAGGGAAGTTGACTGAAGAACTTAGAGCATTTTACATCCATGATATAATGTAATAATGTGTGTCCGTGAGTGGCTGGATTGTGGCCTTTCCAAGTTTACATGAAAAAAACTATTACTGTTGGAAGAGGGTGTTATTTGTTCCAAGAAGCTGTTGAAAAAGTGTAATTTTTTAATACTTGTCTCTTTTTTTTCCGAGTATGAAATAGGAGGGCGTTAAGCTTTGATTCACCTTGATCCTTTTCTGTCACTACCTTGTGCAATGTTGTTGCTGTTTTTACTATATTGTTTTATGATTTTCTTATTTTTAATACTCAGTAACTGCTTTGTCTTTAAAGTGCTCAGTGACGTAAGTAGGATTGGGTTTGTAAAATGAAAGAACCATGAATCAAACTGACATAGTAATGGGTTAATTATATCCTTAAACCGTCTTTAATAGCAGTTTAATTACATTCATCTTGAGTCTCACATTGTCATACTGAGGATTACTGTAACACTGTCACATGAGGTCAACAATAAATAAAAACCCCCAGCGATACCGCTCTGCAAAACCTGCATCCACGTAAAGAAAGTATGAATAAACCTCAAGGAGTTAATTAACTGGTTTTGAAGGTATGTGACTGATCAGTCAGGTCATACTAGATCTGTATGTTTACAATTGTACTTCTTCAAAAAAGAACCTGTGGTTATTCTTTATTACCGTTTTCCAGATGAACAGATCAACAGTGAAACTTGAGTCTTGACACTTCAGCTCGCCTTAAAGTCCTGATCCCAAAAACTGGACCCAGAGTTGAATTTAGAAAAAGACCTAATGAATACAAACCTTAACTCTTGCAGCAATGTGCTCATAAATAAAGCTACACTCACTGCAATTTACAAATGAAATTTGTCTGAAAAGTCTCTGTTCTGTTTGGTTTGACCAAACAGCTGGTTTCCTGTGGCTAGAGGACAAGAATTCTACAGAGCCTTGGTACATAGGTAATAGAGAAGATGAACTGGATCCATGTCTCCTCAGTCTTAGGCCAGTTTAAAGATAACCCGATCTTTGCCTTCCTTTTTTTTCCAAGTTTGGAATAGGAGGGTATGAAGCACTGATTCTGTTTGATCCTTTTCTGTCACTACCTTGTGCAACGCTGTTGCTGTTTTTACTATATTGTTTTATGTTTTATCTTACTTAATATTCTGTAACTGCTTTGTCTTCAAAGTGCTCAGTGGCGTAAATAATATTGGGTGTGTAAAATAGAATATCCAGGAATAAAACTGACATGTTAATGAGTTAATTTTATCCTTAAACCCTCTTTAATAGCAGCTTAATTTCATTACATTCATCTTCAGTCTTACATTGTCATACTTGAGGTCATGAGGTCAACAATAAAAACCTCCAGCGATACCGATCTGCAAAACCTGCATCCACCTAAAGAAAGCATAAATAAAAGCTGGTAACAACTCAAATGTTTCGGCTTTAAAGTTATTTAATGCAAAGTCTTACAATTAATAAAGTTAAGTAACACAAATATCAAGATCATGACGTGACACACTTAGATTCTAAGCAGTGAGCCTGATTTTCGTCTGTAGAAAGAAAATGATTACAGAAAATGTGGTGGATTAAAACCAAGGTAAAAAGATTTTTGTCATTAAAACCTTTATTTGTACATATTAAGCTCAGTACTTTTATGTAAACAGAGGCTAACAGCTCTTCAACAAAAATCCACAGTTTAAATCCACAGTTTATGGCGTCTGCATCATGTGACGTGAGGCTGAGAGGCTGATTTGTTGGATCAATAAACTACATGCAAAAAAGGTAAGTTCTTAGGTGCAGTAAAAAAATGTACATAGTGTAAAACAAATACCTCACAAATAAGTAAATATGCATTTCTGTCGGTCATTTAGACATGTTTTTATTTTGTTACATTTCAACAATAATTTTGTTAGCAGCTAATGCATAAGTTCAAGTTCAAAGGTCACATGTCTCCACTTCTGCTTCTTCAGGCTGTCTGCTCACTTCAGCCTCTCCTCTGGAGTCGTCTTGTACCAACTTCTATAAATGTTAATAAAAACATAATCTCAAAGAATAAAGCTGCATGTAGAAGTTTTACAAATACATGGCAGGTGAATTTTGGCCCTGGCTTGGTTTCGATTCTCTAGAAAAGCAGCTGTGTTTACTCAAGTCAAAATGAACTATCATAACAAAAGAAATCTAACCGGTTTGTGGTTGGGCTTTTTGTTTTCTGTTGAATCTTCCTGGTCTGAGCTGGAGATTCACCCACCTGAAAATAAACCAACCATT
This sequence comes from Periophthalmus modestus, assembly GCA_019594935.1. NCBI lineage: Eukaryota > Metazoa > Chordata > Actinopteri > Gobiiformes > Gobiidae > Periophthalmus > Periophthalmus modestus. Next base: position 31,098,778 of record JAIEZT010000019.1, on the reverse strand, counting down.
TATATGGATGAAGAGATTATTACTCACATTAAAGTAGTTTTACCTTTTCTTTCTACTGACCTCTACGTAGCAGCAGATAGAACTTTATCTTTAGAAAACTTTGCCTTTTTTTTGGAAAAACAAAAAAAATACTATGAGCTTTCGGTCTGTCTTCATGCATCAAATTATTTTAAGTATCTTATAGTCTGATCACTTAATGCTGATACTACTGACTAACTGTACTCAGTGTTTAGTACTAATACTACACTTCTATCCATTTATGTGTTTATAAAATAATTCATGACATGTTTTGTATAATGTAGAGATACTATATTATTGTAACTTCATGTCTCTCAGTTTTCTTTCCAAACAGAGCTGATCCTTGTAGGAGGTGTAATGTTTGTGACAGAGACATTTGAAAGAAGATGTCATGGATGTTGTAAAGGGCTGCACGCAACTGTGAAAAAACAGAAGACATCTAAAAAATATGAATAAGACCCCCTAGTGGTGATACAAAGTTACTGCACATACCTGAACTCTCCTGCAGAGAAAGGTCTTGTGATGTGTAGGACACTTTATGTTGAGGGGATTCAGTTTGGACAGAACAAATGAGTGTGTCCTTGGAAATATCATAATCAAAGTTCAATACATTCCTCTTTTTTGAAGATTGTTGTACTGTCACTTATCCATACGACTCTAATCTATATATTTGGTAGTTTTTATGATGACCTGTTTTGCTTAATATCAGAGTGTCAGCAAATTTAACTAATTACAATGGGCGTAACACCCATACTTAGTTGAAGTAGTGGTAGTGTTGGTAATTGAATTAAATTGGTAACAGAACAAGCTAGAATTTTAATGAAGGTCAGGAAATTTCAACATATTACTCCCATTCTTAAGTCACTACATTGGCTCCCTGTAACATCTCGGATTGAGTACAAAATTCTACTGATGACCATAAATGCATCACTGGACAGGCACCACTATATTTACAACACTCAATCACCGTACAATCCTCTAACCCTCAGATCTACAGGCAGCTCCTCCAGGTCCCCCCTACCAGGCTCCGTACACTGGGGACTGAGCTTTCTCCTCAGTGGCACCGCGACTGTGGAACTGCCTCCCTCCCCAAACAAGAGCCACACGGAGCCTGGACATTTTTAAAGTAAATTTAAAGACATTTTTTATTTAGAAAAGCCTAGAGCTGATGTTATTAGCTTTTTGAGAATTAGTGTTTTAATGATGTTTTTAGCTTTTTAACAATTTGTATTTTAATGTTCTTCTTATTGTAGCACTCTGAGATTTTGTTTTAATGAAGAGTGCATTATAAATCAAATTTATTATTATTGTCTTTTATATATTATTTGAATAGTACAGTGTTTACCAATTGTTCACTTTTAATATCACAGTAAAGATAAATGCTTACACTATTTCACGTGCTTCACATAACAGTTTTAAAATGTTTAGTAGTATTCTTCTCACCACAACAGTTTGCTGCAGCAGTTTGATCTTTTCTGTTTGATAGGTTCACACTTAACCTAATTAGAGTTCAAAAGAGGAGAAGACAAGAGAGATTATTATTGCTATACTCATGAGGAGAAAAAGACGGGGAGGCCAAACCTTCAGATTACAACCTCCTCTCCCTTTCTGAAGTGTCCACCGCCTTTCTCCTCCTTTATTCAGTTAGGATCCCTAGTTACACATCACTGCTCACTCTCAAGGGGGGGGGGGGGGGGCAACAAGCAGTGAGGCAGTGAGAAAAATCACATATTACAAAGTTCATTTCAAAATATTGTTGCTTAAGCATTCCTTTCAGTCCTTATTCGCCCAAACACCTCTCAGGGTGTTTCCTGTTATCTCCCATGGTCATTCAACTTTCACAAGACATTCTCTGCAAAGCTCAGAACACAGACATAAGTGCATAAATCATATTAAGGTTACATATCATTATTATAGTGATTATAATAAAAATGAACATTACATTACCTTTAAGATTCACAGTGAGATCAATAAACATGTTAAAAATATATTGAATCCATCACTGTTTTTTAGAAGTTGCCGAGTGAAAAAGCCACGTGTTATAGCATTAATGTGGGAGTAGGCTCTTCTTCTGGTGTCATTACCTTAGAGAGAAAAAAAAATGATGTTGTAATAGTGAGAAATGGAAACTACAAGATCTAATTTAATTGATGTGATTTTGTCAAACCTACCTCACTGAGTCTTGTCTGACATTTGCTTCTAGTCCAGTTGGGTCTCCATGTGGAACTGGTGACAGGACAGACGGAGATATTGCGGAATTTGAAAAACTTTGATAAATAATTAAAAATAATTTTGATAATAATAATTAGAAAGTATGACAATCAATACTAGTCATGGTTTTAAATTTTCTTGTTGTACTCGCCATTTCTGATCATTCTGTTTTATTTATTGTCAGTTACTATGTCAATGATGAATGTGACTTTAATGTTATTTAAGAGGAACTAGTTTAAATCAGCTCATGTGTGGCAGTTCAAACTAAGCCTGACAGAGCTTGACAGTGCCTCCAGTTAGCTTTACTTTTCACAACATGGAATATTGATGCCATCACTTGAAACATGTTAAATAGAATAAGGAGACCTGGTGGAGAAGTGCAAGACTCCAGAGATTAAACAATATCAAAGTTGTGACCTGGTGATTGCTCAGACGTGTTGTGGACAGGGCTGGGGCGGGGCAGGAGGAGCTGATGATGGGACAGGTGTAGCTCCACCCACTGGTATCTGCACTAAGTCTTCTTTACACACCGTCCCGACGCAAATTCTGTTGCAGCTAAGTTTTCTGTGGCAATGGTAAAAGCTACAGAATGGTTTAATAAGTCTTTCCTTACTCTGAATACTGAGAAAACTGTTACAATGTACTTCTCAAACAAACCAAGTCAAAATGTATGTCCAAATATCTCTGTGAATGGTTGCATGATTAAAAATGTCGAGGAAGTTAAATATCTGGGAGTCATATTAGACCCTACCCTTAATTTTAAAAAACATATTAAAAAAGTTTGTAATGTCTTGAAATTCAACATCGCTAACTTCCAACACATTAGAAGCTCATTATCGTTAGAAGCCGCAAAATCTTATCTCAATGCTATGATTTTATCTCACATTTTGTACTGTATTTCCTCATGGTCTCAAGCCAAAATAACAGCACTAAATCCTCTTAGATCACTGTATAATCAGGCGTTGAAAATCCTCGATAAAAAGCCCAGACGTTACCACCATTGCTACATATTGGACAGATTTAAAATATTAAGTTTTGACAACTTGATCAGGTACTCCGATATTCACCTGGTACATAAAATTCTGCATGACACTGCCCCACCCCCACTGAAGACCTATGTACAGCCTCGCTCTCAATTAACAAGCAGAGTGTTAAGGTCCGTGTCTAGGGGTGACTGCAGTGTGCCTAAAAGAAAGTCCGCTTTTTCTCAATCTGCCTTCTCCTTTAAAGCCATCAAGGAATGGAACAGGCTTCCAGAAAGTCTTAAAAACATAGCAGGTTATCACAGCTTTTCATGGGCTGTTAAAAACTGGCTTCTTGACCATCAGTCCTGCTCCACTAACAATACCAGACGGGTATTCGGCCATCAGATGTTCCCCTCGTGGTACCATCTGATGGCCACTAGATTACCAGATCATGAGTGCCATAGTACTGTTTTAGTGTCATTTTACTGTTTTAGTGTCATTTTACTGTTTTAGTGTCATTTTACTGTTTTAGTTTCATTTCACTGTCTTGTTAACATTTATAATACCAATGAGGTACAGAGCTATCGGATGTTACCCTCGTGGTACCATCTGATAGCGATTACACTGTATTTATTCTGATATTTGTTGCACTTTTTCTATATGTTGCACTTTAATAACTTGTAGTTTGCACTTTGTATTTACAATTCTGCACAATTGTATATTGTCTTGTTATATTGTACTTTTTATATGTGAATTGTGTTTTAATATTTGTGGTGCAAAGGACTACAGATGGAAAATAGCATTTTGCTAAATCTGGTGCAGCCATCTTTTTAATGTATCTGCACGTTGTCCATCCATCCATCCATCCATTTTCTTCCGCTTTATCCAGGGTCGGGTCGCGGAGGCAGCAGTTTCAGTAGGGAGGCCCAGACTTCCCTTTCCACACACACTTCCTCCAGCTCTTCCGGAAGGATCCCAAGGCGTTCCCAGGCCAGCTGAGAGACATAGTCCCTCCAGCGTGTCCTGGGTCTTCCCCGGGGCCTCCTCCCGGTAGGACGTGCCTGTAACACCTCCCTAGGGAGGCGTCCAGGGGGCATCCGGAATAGATGCCCGAGCCACCTCAACTGACTCCTCTCGACGTGAAGGAGCAGCGGCTCTACTCCGAGCTCCTCCCGTGTGACTGAGCTCCTCACCTTATCCCTAAGGGAGCGCCCAGCCACTCTGCGGAGGAAACTCATTTCGGCCGCTTGTATCCGCGATCTTGTCCTTTCGGTCATGACCCAGAGCTCATGACCATAGGTGAGGGTAGGAACGTAGATTGACCGGTAAATCGAGAGCTTTGCCTTTCGACTCAGCTCCTTCTTTACCACAACGGACCGATACAGCGACCGCATCACTGCAGACGCTGCACCGATCCGCCTGTCAATCTCACGCTCCATCCTTCCCTCACTCGTGAACAAGACCCCGAGATACTTGAACTCCTCCACTTGAGGCAAGGACTCTCCACCCACCTGAAGAGAGCAAACCACCTTTTTCCGGTTGAGGACCATGGCCTCGGATTTGGAGGTGCTGATTTTCATCCCAGCCGCTTCACACTCGGCTGCAAACCGCCCCAGTGCCTGTTGCAGGTCCTGGTTCGATGAAGCCATCAGGACAACATCATCTGCAAACAGCAGAGATGAGATCCTGTGGTTCCCGAACCAGACCCCCTCCAGCCCCTGACTGCGCCTAGAAATTCTGTCCATAAATACAATGTACAGAACCGGTGACAAAGGGCAGCCCTGGCGGAGTCCAACATGCACCGGGAACAAGTCTGACTTACTGCCGGCGATGCGAACACAGCTCCTGCTCCGGTCATACAGGGACCGGACAGCCCTTAGCAAAGGGCCCCGGACCCCATACTCCCAGAGCACCCCCCAAAGGACACTACGAGGGACACGGTCGAATGCCTTTTCCCAGGTCCACAAAACACATGTGGACTGGTTGGGCAAACTCCCATGAACCCTCGAGCACCCGATGGAGAGTGTAGAGCTGGTCCAGTGTTCCGCGACCGGGACGAAAACCACACTGCTCCTCCTGGATCCGAGGTTCGACTATCGGTCGGATTCTCCTCTCCAGTACCCTGGAATAGACCTTACCGGGAAGGCTGAGGAGTGTGATTCCCCTATAGTTGGAACACACCCTCCGGTCCCCCTTCTTAAACAGAGGGACCACCACCCCGGTCTGCCATTCCACAGGCACTGTCCCCGACTGCCACGCGATGTTGCAAAGGCGTGTCAACCAAGACAGCCCCACAACATCCAGAGATTTAAGATACTCAGACGGATCTCATCCACCCCCCCGGAGCCTTGCCACCGAGGAGCTTGCTAACCACCTCAGTGACTTCAGCTAGGGTAATAGATGAGTCCGCCTCCGAGTCCTCAAACTCTGCTTCCTCCTCGGAAGACGTGACAGTGGGATTGAGGAGATCCTCAAAGTATTCCTTCCACCGCCCGACAATATCCCCAGTCGAGGTCAGCAGCTCTCCACCCGCACTGTAAACAGTGTTGGTGAAACACTGCTTCCCCCTCCTGAGGCATCGGACGGTTTGCCAGAATTTCTTCGAGGCCGACCGATAGTCCTCCTCCATGGCCTCCCCGAACTCCTCCCAACCCCGAGTTTTTGCCTCTGCGACTGCACGGGCCGCTGCACGCTTGGCCTGACGGTACCTGTCGGCTGCTTCAGGAGTCCCACAAGCCAGCAGGGCCTGATAGGACTCCTTCTTCAGCCTGACGGCATCCCTTACTTCCGGTGTCCACCACCGGGTTCGGGGATTGCCACCGCGACAGGCACCAGAGACCTTGCGCCCGCAGCTACGCACAGCCGCATCGACAATAGAGGTGGAGAACATGGCCCACTCGGACTCTATGTCTCCAACCTCCCCCGGGATATGGGAGAAGCTCTCCCGGAGGTGTGAGTTGAAGACCCTGCTGACAGAGGGTTCCACCAGACGTTCCCAACAGACCCTCACAATACGCTTGGGTCTGCCAGGTCTGTCCAGCTTCGTCGCCTGCCAGCGGATCCAACTCATAACCAGGTGGTGATCGGTTGACAGCTCTGCCCCTCTCTTCACCAGAGTGTCCAAAACACGCGGACGAAGGTCAGATGACACGACAACAAAGTCGATCATCGACCTCCGACCTAGGGTGTCCTGGTGCCATGTGCACTGATGGACACCCTTGTGTTCGAACAAGGTGTTTGTTATGGACAAACTGTGACTAGCACAGAAGTCCAGTAACAAAACACCGCTCGGGTTTAGATCGGGGAGGCCGTTCTTCCCGATCACGCCCCTGCAGGTGTCACTGGCGTTACCCACGTGGGCGTTGAAGTCCCCCAGGAGAACAATGGAGTCCCCAGTAGGTGCACTGTCTAGTACCCCTCCCAGGGACTCCAAGAAGGCTGGGTACTCTACACTGCTGTTCGGCCCATAGGCCGAAACAACAGTGAGAGACCTGTCCCCGACCCGAAGGCGCAGGGACGCCACCCTCTCGTTCACCGGGGTGAACTCCAACACGTGACGGCTGAGCTGTGGGGCGATGAGCAAGCCCACACCAGCTCGCCGCCTCTCCCCATGGGCAACGCCAGAGAAGTGGAGGGTCCAACCCCTCTCAAGGAGTTGGGTACCAGAGCCCAAGCTGTGCGTGGAGGTGAGCCCGACTATATCTAGCCGGTACCTCTCAACCTCCTGCACAAGCTCAGGCTCCTTCCCCCCCAGCGAGGTGACATTCCACGTCGCTACAGCCAGATGCTGTGTCCGTGGACCGGGTCGTCGGGACATCCGTCCTCGACTGCTGCCCAGTCCTCTACGCACCCGACCCCTATGAGACCCTCTGCAGGTGGTGAGCCCACAGGAGGGCGGACCCACGTCGTCCTTTCGGGCTGGGCCCGGCCGGGCCCCGTGGGCAAAGGCCCGGCCACCAGGCGCTCGCATTCGAGCCCCAACCCCAGGCCTGGCTCCAGGGTGGGGCCCCGGCTGCGCCATACCGGGCGACGTCACGATCCTTGTTGTTTTTAATTTCATAGGGGTACTGGGAACTGCTCTTTGTCTGACCCGTCACCTAGGACCTGTTTGCCATGGGAGACCCTACCAGGGGCATAATGCCCCAGGCAACATAGCTCCTAGGATCATTCGGGTACACAAACTCCCCCACCACGATAAGGTGGCAGTTCAAGGGGAACGTTGTCCTTCAAATAAATACATAAAATAAAATAAAAATAAATAAGTGATCTCCTGCTGATTCAGCCTCTTCTCCACCTGCTCTTGGACACAGAACACATACTGTATCTTTTATTAGAAACGAAGATGTAAATTGTTTTTGCTCAACTTATACAGGCTACTTGAAAGGTCGTTTTTATTATGTCAAATTTCAGTATATATTATACTTTTTACTGAATAACAAATGGATACTACCACACAATATGTCACAAGCATGTACAGTGTATAATCTAATCACCAGCAGAGGGCGCTGTTGTTCTCTCTTGCTCTGCCAGCAGCTGGGACATGTGAAGGACAAGCTCATCCACTACGTGTCTTTGCCTGTCCTCCTGGGCCTGTGCTCGTCTCTGGATGCCCTCAGCCCAGCAGAGGATGTACTTCCTGCGGCAGCTGAGAAAAGCCAAGCTGCCGGTCCAGATGATGGTGCAGTTCTACACGGCCATCATCGAGTCCATCCTCACCTCCACCATCACTGTGTGGTTCTCTGGGGCCACAGGGACAGACAGAGACTGCAGCACATTGTGCACTCTGCTGAGAAGGTGATTGGCTGCAGCCTCCATCTCTCCAGGACCTGTACGCCTCCAGGACTCGGGTGGAGCAGGTCGTATAGCAGCTGACACTTCTCACCCTGGACATGGGCTATTTCAGCCACTTCCCTCTGACAGGAGGCTACGGTCCATCAGGACCAGAACCTCTCGTCATAAGAACAGTTTCTTCCCCTCTGCTGTTTCCCTCATGAACACTTCATAAACCTGCACTAAACTGGACACTTTATTACACTGGTCACTTTAATAACCCATGTTGCACTGTTGCTGTTTTGATGCTGCTTTTGTATATATTTTTTCTACCTCCTGCCCTTATTTGTGTTTATTCAGTGTGTTTTTCTGTGTGTGTGTGTTGTTGTATGTCGCACTTTATCACCGAAGTAAGTTCCTAGTCTGTGAGCTCTGCTCACGGACAATGGCAATAAAACTTGTGATTCTTCTAAAACAATTCAGCCTCTGACATTATGTGTATATGAGCATCTTAATGCCTTACACTTGTAATGCGCTTTATCAAAGCCTCTCAAAGCGCTACACTGAAGTCAACACACACACACACACACACACACACACACACACACACACACACACACACACACTCACACCTTTCCTACTGTCTTGCCTAAGGACACAACGACAGAACTTGGTCCGAGCTGGACTCGATCCTCCGACCTTTGGGTTGGGAGACCAACGCTCTAACCACTGAGCCAACTTAACATTTATACTTGTATAATGGAGGGTAAAGTATAGATAACAGTTATGCTAATGAAATGAGCCGGTAACACGACGATGATATAGACTCATGGTCATTTCTATTTTGTTCTTGTCTAGCTTTTACATTGGTTCTATGACACGTGGGTTTGCCTTTGGAGGCTTCTTGCATTTAACTGTTAATAAGCACATCTCAATTCTTCCTTCTGAACGGATCAAAAGAATAAAAGGTAAGATTCTTAAGTAAACATAATAAAACAGATAAGGAGGACAAAAGTGTAGCCTTACTCTTTTTTTTTTTTTTTTTTTTTTTTTTTATATATATAATAAGCCTATATGGTACTATATGGTTTTTATGTATAATGAAACAAGATCAGAAGAGAGTATAGAAGAAGCAAGACAGATTCAATAGGCCACAGTAGTTTTTAAGGCATTTTATTACAAGCTGTAACAAAAAATATATTTAATTGCAATGAAGTGAAAAAAAGGTCTTTTTTCATATTTTTGGCAGCTTTTGGGAGCACATTTTTGATATATCTGGCAACACTGGTGACTGTACAGACAATTGCTCAAAAATCTACTCAATAGTTTTTTGTGTTTTGTTTTTTTTCCCTTCATTTATAAATGGTCCTAATACACCGTCGTAATTAAATGACTGCACGTAGCAAAGAACAAAAGCTAAACCAGAATCATCCACTGGAAGGCAGTAATCGAACGCACGGGTAGTAAATGTTTTTGAAGATATTAATCTTAGTGTATTTTAAGATCTTGATTTATAACTACAGGTTAAGTACACTCATGCTTATTTCAAATCAGTAACAGAAAGGTGCTTTAAGGCTTGAAAGTCTCTAGGGGGACATTGTGACTGCATTTGTACTACATTTTAAACATTATAATGTTTTATTAAATATTTCAGCACAGTTAAAGTGTGCCAAGAGTGTAAAGATACTTGAAATCACCACCAAAAACACACTGTGTACTTTAGTGCTGTTTTATGTGAGGGCATCTGACACACAGATACAGGAGGATGGGAGGGCATCTGACACACAGATACAGGAGGATGGGAGGGCATCTGACACAGTGACACAGAGTTGCCATATAAGTGTTTATTTCATCACTGTAGAGATTCAGATGAACATCACCAGTTCACTGTGAATTCTTATTGTCCTTAAAATAACTCAGGTTCAAACTATAAGGAGACGAACTTGGTACTTTTCAGTCCACTTCAAAATATAGAGTAAAAGTACACACAGTAAAATGTACATGAATAAAGTACAGATACCTCCAAAATTATACTTAAACAGGGAGCATTATGCAAAAGTTTTACTTTTTTTTATTTTTTTATTTTTATTTCTGTCATGTTATAACGTTGTTTCTTCATCAAAAACCTGCCTGAAGAGGTTGTAGAGTCATCCTTGCATGTTTGAGTAATCTAGTGATCTCTCTCAGGCCCTATTCCAACCCTGCTTAGTTATCAGTACGAGCCTGTACAAGACTCCGCCCACAAGCTTCAAGTAAAAAAAAATACTCAAAAAATTAAAAAATATCACACAAAAAATAAGTAAAAGTATTTTGTACAGAGTTTGAGAAAAATACTTTTACTTTTCAGTCCAGTCCAAAAATGTAATGCAGTAGAAAGTAAAGGTACTGCTCTCAAATATAGTGAAGTAAAAGTATTTTATTTATTGTCTGAGACCTGTTGAAAAGGCATATTTTTATATGCCTTTTCAGCAGGTCTCTCATATATATTTTTGACATTTATAATTTGAAAAAACAAAAATATACAAATAAAAACAAAATTAATTCAGCTCAAATCTTTATCAAAATCACCACATTTGAAGTTTTATTAGATCTCAAACTGCACAAAATACTTTTACTTTTTACTCTTTAAGAACATTTTTAAACAGGTACTTTAGTACTTTCACTAAAGTAACAAAACTGAGTACTTATCCCACCACTGGTTCACAGTTAAACCCCATAGAAGTGTAATACTCCTCTTTAAGTACAGTACTTTTACTTTTGTACTTCACTGCTCAAAGTCTCCACTGCAGTGAGGACCAGAGGAGCAGAGTTTGAGCCTCCTTCATTTAAACCGGGACAGAAATATGGAAAGAGCTTCTCCCTGAAGCAGCAGTCTGTGAAGGAGTAGAGGAGATCTGCAGAATGTGCATCATAAAAGGAGACCAGACCCTTTCCATAGTCCACAAACACCCCGACCTTCTGAGGAGCTCTCTGAGGAGACAGAGGGACAGGAGGAGAAGAACAAGCTTCATACTGATCTTTGTTTCTTAAGATGATGCACCACAGCCCATGTTTAGGACTCAAAGTGACTTTTCCCTTCCTGTTGATGGACTCTTGGGCCACTCCTAAATCCCAGTTTTTTTTCCCTTTGACCTGAACCTCAAAGTAAAACCTGCCTGAAGAGAAACTCTGTTTTCCTAAAACACAAGGACAAACATCAAACCTCAGAGGAGAGTCTGGGAGCTGCTTCCTCACATCAGTGTGATGAACCTGTTTGAGATCTTCAGACAGAACGAGTTTAGGATGAGCCGTGTCTGGATCCAGAGTCACCTCCACCGCACACTGCTGCACTCTACTGAGCTCGGCTTTATTAAATTCTGAAGCCAGTTCTTTAAACTGTTTGTTAAACTCCTGAGAGAGACTGTTCTCCAGCTCAGACAGAGCCCGGGTCACACTGCCCTCACACGTCTCCGGCTCAAAGCTCACACTGCTCCACTCCTTAAGCCCAGCAGGGGGCGTGAGTGCAGGGCAGTGCTGTAGAAAGTGGAGGGGGTCATGAGAGCGTGAGAGACGTTCGGCCTCAGTGCTGCTCTGCTCCAGATCACAGATCTCCTGCTCCAGCTGCAGCACCAGATCCTGGGCTCGTCTGTGGCTCCGGCTCTGCTTCTCCTGGAGCTCCTCTAAGAAGAGGTCCATACTCCTCTGAACAGACTGCATGAGAGCAGTGAAGGCCTGCAGCCCCACAGCCCCCCTCTCTCTGTCGGCCTCTGTCTCACTCAGCTCCAGGAGGCTCTGGATCTCCTGGATCTTCTGCCTCCTCTGCTCCACCATGTGCTGGGTCTGAGCCTGAGTCTGCAGCAGAGAGGACCTCCTGCGCTCACACGCCTCCTCCAGAGACAAGAACTCATGGTTCTTGTGCTCTAGAACGGAGCACATCATGCACACGCTCTTCTCATCAGTGGCACAGAAGAGCTCCAGGGGGCGCTGGTGTGTGGGACACATCCTGTCTTCCAGGTTTTCCTCTGGCTCCATCAGCTGGTGTCTTTTCAGCCCAGAGACTGTGAGATGAGGCTGGAGGTGGCTCTCACAGAAGGAGGACAGACACACCAGGCAGGACTTGAGGGCCTTCAGCTTGGGCTCAGAGCACACGTCACACTGCACCTCTCCAGGTTTGGACACTGGTGACTTTGACTTTTCAGCCTCAAGTTTAAACTGAGAGACCATCTCCAGGAGCAGAGTGTTCACACTGAGCTCAGGTCTTGTGTCGTACCTCCTTTTACACAGAGGACATTTGCAGAGCCAAACAGACTCCCAGGTCTGAGAGATGCAGCGTCGGCAGAAGTTGTGTCCACATGGAGTGGTCACTGGCTCAGAGAACACCTCCAGACAGATGGAGCATAGGAACGTCTCCTCAGAGCTCCTTTCACTGGTGGAGGACATGTCTGAAACATAGCATTAAAAAAATAAATAAATACATAATGAACAAAATCTGTTATTTTCAAAGGATTTAAACAAAAAAAAATATAAAAACTACATCATATCTGAAGGAGCTGCAAGAAACACATGTTCAAATCATTTCATATTGTCGACATAAAGCTCAAGTCACTTTAGACTTACTCACAGTGGGACGAGGAACCACAACTTTTATTCAAGTAAAAGTAATTCAGTACTACTCACGTCTGTTTTTCATATTCATAAATCTGTAGTTGCCATGGTCGTGGTCGGCTGCTCTTGTGGATTTCTGTCACAACAGTTCTTGAACTTTTTCAGTTATTTTCCTAAATTTTGTACAATTTTGGATTTTGATGAACTAGCTCTGAAATGACAGACTTTTTACAGCAAATACGGCAGAAGACGATTAGCAGCTTTTACACAGAATAAAACCCAACTGAGACAAAGGGAGGAAATCTGACCCACAGGGACACTTCAGAACATGTTTGTAGACGTCTAAACTACAGGGTTAGCAGCTTCTGTTTCACTTCATGAGTCACTATATTATGTAAGAGGAGACGCCTTGGAAAGTGAAAGTAAACAGTGGTTTTCAGTCCCTCGTCTGTTTGAGCAAAACTAATGTTGAATTTAACCAAATAAATTATGACATAAACAACAGAATGTTCAGCAGCACCTGTTTTATCTTTAGTCGTATTAACAACAACATCACTAATAGTAGAGAGTATGAACCAGGGAGAGGTTTGTACTAGCAGTAGTAGTAGTAGTAGTAGTAGTAGTAGTAGTAGCAGTAGTAGCAGTAGCAGTAAAAGGTCTAGCAAGACTGACCGGTGCTGGAGCAGACTGTTGAGGGTTTGGAGCTGCTGAGGTGCCCTTGAGCAAATGCACAGTGAGTGTTTTCTGGTTCAGTCTGATTTTCTTGTAACAGCAGAGGGAGGGGCTGCTGTGTCCTGTTATTGTCCTATGTCCCTGTGTGTCTGATGGGACGTCCCAGGGCAAGAGTCTGTCCTCACACAACTGTACAGGCAGTGCACATGTAAGTACATGGAAATAAAACCTGTACATAAACTTGTACCTTGTTACATAGATATTAATGAACAATTATCTTGACCTCATTAAATGTACTTTTGGATATGTTACACAACACAAAATATATGTTTGTGTCCCACAACATGGCCAGCCTTCCTGATGATCTTATTGAGTCTGTTAGTGTCCCTCAGGCGCAGACTGCTGCCCCACAGACCACAGCGTACATGATGGTACTGGCCACCACAGACTCATAGAACATCCTGAGCATCGTCCTGCAGATGTCAAAGGACCTCAGCCTCCTCAGGAAATAGAGGCGGCTCTGGCCCTTCGTGTAGACTGTGTCCACATTTCTGCTCCAGTCCAGTTAATGTCCAAGTATGTTCCCAAGTACTTCTAAGTCTATAGTCCAAATAAGCAGTTCCTCCAGAGTTCAGAGGTGAACCTGACCCTGCTCTGCTCAGACATTATTAAAACATTTAGAATTTCATTTTGTGAATCTTCGAGGTGATTCATGGATTTTTATTCAAAGTTTCTGATCACAGCGTTAAATGTGGGAACATTATTCTGCACAAACAGCAAACTGGCTCTGGTCCATCGAGAGACTTTCAGTAAAATACAAACTACATCATTATATGAAACCTGCAGCTTCTTCCATTTACTCTGACTGTAACTGCACCACAGGGGGCAGTATAGAGTGGTGTGCAGTCACCTTTGAAAAGAGCTACTTCTACTTTACTACTTTACTCGCTTCTACACTGAGAAAATATGAGGTTTTCATGCTTTTTCCTACATTTGTGAATGTTTGTGCTTTGCTTCTGCTGCTCCTCAGATGGTTCCACAGTTTGACTAAACACAGAGACTCAGAGACACACAAAGGTTGAAGCTGAAGTTATTTCCCTAGACTTCAATGCAATATGTGAGTTATACAACACGACTGACAGAGAATGCAGAGACAGAACGATGCTGGTGTTTGCAGAGCTCACTTCATATCAGGTCAAACACATGATGTTTATATGAACTGATGAGCTGCTTTTATTCTGCACTAAACACCAAGTTTCTGCACTTTAGGCTAAATGTTGCCAACCTTTAGTGCACGAGCAAGTGTTAAGTGAACTTGAACAAGAAACACTATCATATGTGCCGTCCTTTATAGGGTCGTTTTAAACTCATCCACATTTGCTAATCATAGTCGGCCAATCTCATAAAGGTCACTGTGAAGGTCAAGTTAGCTCTAATATACTTAACATACAGTCTGTGATACTTAATAGTAAAGTTACACGCTTTTATTTTGGTAACTTCCAGTGTGAGCAGAAGTAACGGGTCTTTAACTCTTATTTCACTGGGTCCGTCCAAGAAATGGACAATGTTTCTCACATTTGTACTTGGTTAGAAAGGATTTTAATGAGTCAACTCAAGGATATGACTTGAAGCTTGTTAGTGACAGTCAAGCACACACAAAAAAAACCCTCAAATTGTAAAGATGTCTCCAAGTTTGATGCTGCATTATTCAAAAACATTCTGACACTTTGGTTTGTCCCATCACTCATTTAATAAACCTCTCAGTCACTGTCATTATTCCTGTTCACAAAGTTGGAGATTATAATGACACAAATAATCATAAGTCCATCAGTATTTTACCTGTAAGTTTAAAAATCGCCCAAAAAATTATTTATGATCAAATTACCACAAACATAAGTTCAAACACAAATGAACTGCGCCCTCTACAGTTTGATTTCAGAAAAGAAAAAAATCTACTCAAACTTCCACTCTGCACCTGATTAAATAAGATCCAGTCTTGACAGAGGACGAGTGGTTGGTTCTGTCTTTTAAGATTTGCCTAAAGCTTCTGATTTGGTTCATCATGATCCTCTTGTTTCAAAACGTTCTGCATTTGAGAGCAGTACCTGTACTTTCTACTTCACTACATTTTTGAACTGTACTGAAAAGTAAAAGTATTTTTATTATTGCGTGAGACCTGCTGAAAAGGCTGAGGGTTTATTTTTAACATGTTCATAATTTGAAATAAATAAATAAATAAATAAACAAATAAAAACAGTTATGAAAACAGTTTATTATAATTTCAGCACAAATCTTAATAAAAATCACTACATTTGAAGTTTTATTAGATCTCAAACTCTGCACAAAATACTTATACTTTTTACTCTTTAAGTACATTTTTAGACAGGTACTTTAATACTTTCACTTATAAAACAAAAGAATTTATCCCACCACTGGTTCACAGTTAAACCCCATGGAAGTGTAATACTCCTCTTTAAGTACAGTACTTTTACTTTTGTACTTTGTCACTGCTCAAAGTCTCCACTGCAGTGAGGACCAGAGGAGCAGAGTTTGTTCCACCTTCATGTTTACAGGGATTAAAATATGGAAACAGCTTTTCCCTGAAGCAGCAGTCTGTGAAGGAGTAGAGGAGATCTGCAGAATGTGCATCATAAAAGGAGACCAGACCCTTTCCATAGTCCACAAACACCCCGACCTTCTGAGGAGCTCTCTGAGGAGACAGACGGAAAGGAGGAGAAGAACAAGCACTGTACTCAACTTTGTTTCTTAAGGCGATGCACCACAGCCCATGTTCAGGACATGCAGTGATGTTTCCCTTCCTGTTGATGGACTCTTGGGCCACTCCTAAAGTCCACTTTGTTTTCCCTTTGACCTGAACCTCAAAGTAAAACCTGCCTGAAGAGAAACTCTGTTTTCCTAAAACACAAACATTATAATCAAACCTCAGAGGAGAGTCTGGGAGCTGCTCCCTCACATCAGTGTGATGAACCTGTTTGAGATCTTCAGACAGAACGAGTTCAGGTTGAGCCGTGTCTGGATCCAGAGTCACCTCCACCGCAAACTGCTGCACTCTCCTCAGCTCGACTTTGTTAAACTCTGAGGCCAGTTCTTTAAACTGTTTGTTAAACTCCTGAGAGAGACTGTTCTTCAGCTCAGACAGAGCTTGGGTTGCACTGCCCTCACACGTCTCCGGCTCAAAGCTCACGCTGCTCCACTCCTTAAGCCCAGCAGGGGGCGTGAGTGCAGAGGAGTTCTGTAGAAAGTGGAGGGGGTCATGAGAGCGTGAGAGACGTTCGGCCTCAGCGCTGCTCTGCTTCAGATCACAGATCTCCTGCTCCAGCTGCTGCACCAGATCCTGGGCTCGTCTGTGGCTCCGGCTCTGCTTCTCCTGGAGCTCCTCTAAGAAGAGGTCCATACTCCTCTGAACAGACTGCATGAGAGCAGTGAAGGTCTGCAGCCCCACAGCCCTCTCTCTGAGGGCCTCTGTCTCACTCAGCTCCAGGAGGCTCTGGATCTCCTGGATCTTCTGCCTCCTCTGCTCCACCATGTGCTGGCTCTGAGCCTGAGTCTGCAGCAGAGAGGACCTCCTGCGCTCACACGCCTCCTCCAGAGACAACATCTCATGGTTCTTGTGCTCTAGGACACACACAGTACAAATGCAGCTCCGGTCAGTGGCACAGAAGAGCTCCAGGGGGCGCTGGTGTGTGGGACACATCCTGTCTTCCAGGTTTTCCTCTGGCTCCATCAGCTGGTGTCTTTTCAGCCCAGAGACTGTGAGATGAGGCTGGAGGTGGTGCTCACACAGAAGAGGACAGACACACCAGGCAGGACTTTAGGGCCTTCAGCTTGGGCTCAGAGCACACGTCACACTGCACCTCTTTAAAGTTGGGCATCTCGTCAATAGAGCTGCTCTTGAACTTCTCCAGGTTAAACCCTTGAGGCCACCTCCTTCAGGAGCGTGTTGACCTTGAGCTTTGTCTGCTGTGGAACACCTCTTTACACACAGAGGACATTTGCAGATCCGAACAGTGTCCCAGGCCTGAGAGATGCAGCGTCGGCAGAAGTTGTGTCCACATGGAGTGCTCACTGGCTCAGAGAACACCTCCAGACAGATGGAGCATAGGAACGTCTCCTCAGAGCTCCTTTCACTGGTGGAGGACATGTCTGAAACATATCAACAATAGTTACTATCAAACTAAAGTCTTTTCAAAGTGAAAACTCTATACAAATACTATACTCTATACAAATATGACTCGAGTAGAAGTAAAAGTGCTCCTGGAAAGGTACTCTGAAAAGTACAATTTCTATAAAAGGTTACTCCACTAAATGTACTTTAGTGCTCTTGTGGCTGACTGGCTGGCACACTGAGCAGTTTTTTAAATGTTTTAAATTTTTAACTCCAACATTTTGGGATTGTGATCATCTAAGTGCAGCTTGTGCAGTTCAAAGGACGGACTTTAAGGACGATTGGTTTGTGTGATTTGAGCAGTTTGTTTTTACTGTATCCATGACAACCCTGCATGAAGCTAGTTATGCTAACCAGCTAGCTATGAAATGCTACTGAGTTTTTAGACCAAATATAGAAGAAGATGTTTTACAGGTAACAGAGCAGAAAGAGACTTAGAAGAGGCTTTCCTGTTGTGTCTCCAGAGCTTTCCTGGTGCCCCCTGGTGGCTGCTGTGATACTGCAGGACACAGAAGACACAGAGGAGGGACACTTTTGTCCTGAGGACCCCTACCCTCCTCAGACGGCCCTGACACTGGGTCTGATGACTCTAGTGTTTCCTGTTGAGCTGCACTGATGTTCCTGCTCAGCTTTAACTGCCCCTCGGCGACAAACACAGTGATATTGATGGATAAATGGAGTCGGATCTGACTGGGAACATTTCAGATGAATCTGTTCTGATTCAGGACACAGCAGAGGACGTGGATAGAGACGAGACATTTGGGGGAATATCAGATCATGATCTTTGTGACACTGAGATTAGATTTGTGTTTTATGTTTTAATAGATTCTGTTCAAAGTTCACATTTTAAACACTCCCAGGAGCAGAAACACCCAAGAAAAGATCATTTGATGCATGAAGTATTACAGGTTTGGCTAGTTTTGTTTTACATAATGCGTCATTATATTGTGCAGTTCACAGATGTTATTTGCTTAAATAACTACTGTTTTTACATTAAACTAAAAGTGACCATTTTCTTTGTGATTAACAGTAACTCAATAATAATGCATGAATCTTAATATTAAATATGAGATTATCTTATGAGTAAAGTCTGAAAAGGGGAGACACCCCGTGAAAGTGAAAGTAAACAGTGGTTTTCAGTCCCTCGTCTGTTTGAGCAAAACTAATGTTGAATTTAACCAAATAAATTATGACATAAACAACAGAATGTTCAGCAGCAGCTGTTTTATCTTTAGTCGTATTAACAACAACATCACTAATAGTAGAGAGTATGAACCAGGGAGAGGCTTGGGACTAGCAGCAGCAGCAGCAGTAGTAGTAGTAGTAGTAGTAGTAGTAGTAGTAGTAGTAAAGGGTCTAGCAACACTGACCTGTGCTGGAGCAGACTGTTGAGGGTTTGAAGCTGTTAAAATGCCCTTGAGCAAATCTAGACTGTTTCCTGGTTCTGTCTGATTTTTTTGAAACAGCAGAGGGAGGTGCTTCAGGGCCCTGCCTTTTCATCCTCCTACAACCCTGTGTATCCCTGATGCCCTCACATCCTCCTCCTCTTCCCTCCAAATGTCTCTAGTTAATCTGCAGATGTTGTGGTGTGTCAGATGCCCTGTCAGATGTTGTGGTGATGAATCCAGCAGGAGAATGGACCTTGTCCAGAATTGTTCAGAGTAAACATTTTTGGTTAAGCTCCACTGTTTTGTGCTGAAGTGTAAATGTTTACACATGGTTTTATTATTAAAGCAACATTTTTTCTATTGCTTGAAAAATATGTGAATATTCTTCGATATTTCACAATAAAGTTCCTGTTTTCGGTTCCTGCAGAGACAGAGGCACTGCAGGTGTTAGTCACATGAGTGTAAAGAGATGTCCTACAAGAGAGACTAGCTCCACAGAGTCATGTACCAGCCGGGGACTAGGATCCAGGACTGGATCTGGACTGAAGGGTTTAGTCCATTGTCTGCGTAATCCCTCTGTCGTCCCTCAGTCGTCCAGTTCTCTTTTACTAGCTGACAAAGAGAGATGCACCGTGATCTTGAACTAAGCTGATTACAAGGCTAAGGTGAACAGCCTCCTCAGTGACACGGCCACCTTTGAATTGCTGAAACGAGACCCTACCAGTGGGTACAAGAAGAAAATCGGACTGCTTACAGAAGCAGGAAAAGGAATAAGTCATTGATGGAGAACTGTATTACGGAAGCATCAGTCAATCAATTATCCTGGTGGATCCACGGCTGTGTCATGGGCTCACCGGTTTCTCCTATTATAGCTAACTTATACATGGAACAATTTGAACAGGAGGCACTGGGCTCATTTCTAGACTTCATCCACGCCTTGGTATTGATAAGTGGATGTCAAAATTCAAGATCTGGAACCCTTTACTGCACAAACATCAAGTTCACACAGAAGAAGCCAAGAAGAACAAACTGACCTTCTTAGATTGTGCAGCAACAATAGGATAGGACCGACGTCTCCAGGTAGAAGTCTTCAGGAAGCCCACACACACAGACCAATACCTGCTGTTTGATTCACACCGTCCACTGCAGCACAAACTTGGAGTTATCCCAACACTGCAGCACAGAGCTCAAGTGGTGCCCACAAACACAGAGGGAAAAGTGAAGGAGGAGCAATGCGTGAAGAAAGCCCTCTGCTTGTGGATATCCAAAATGGGCCTTCAATAGATCTAAGAGAAAAAAAAAAGGACAACAGGGACACTGAACCCAAAAGGAAAGGTGTAACTATTCCTTACACAGCTGATGTGTCTGAAAAAACTTCAGCAAATTATCAGACAGTTTGAAATTCCAGTCTATTTCAAACCAACAAACATTTTAAGGTTCACTCAAAGGACAAAACCCCGAGCCATAAATAAAGTAATGTGTCGACTCTATTCAGTGAAGTGAAGAGGCAGTGAGCGTTACACTGGAGAAACTAAAGAGCCACTCCATAAGAGGATGTACCAACACCGGAGAGAGAGCTCCTCTGGACCCCAGTCTGCTGTCCACCTCCATCTCAAAGACACTAACCACTCCTTTGAAGAGAGTGCAGTTCAGATTTTAGTCAGAGAAAAGATTGAGAGGTAAGTTAAAAGAAGATTTTTTTTGTCAGAAAAGAAAGCCAATCCTTCCTTGAGCAGGAATGGGGCCTTTGACATCATCTGTCCCCAATTTACAACTGCATCCTCAGACCCAAAGTAAAAAAGGAAACAAAGAGAATAGAGCGGGACAGCTGGAATGTAGGCCTTTAAGGCTGAAACTGTAAACAATAGCTGTTTACAGTTTCAGTGTAGTTAGCCGATAATACCTGTTTGTTGCAGTTAACATGTACAGCTGCACATTTCCCCAGCTAACTCAGCAAGTGACCTTTGTACGTGTTTTCCATACGTTTGGCTCCGCTAAACGCAGATAAGGTGTAGTAAGGTCTACGTGTCTAACCAAGCACAAGTATATAAGAGTCCCTTTGACAATGTAAAGGGAGGAGACTGTTATGGAGATAGCCACTGGTGTTTGCAGAGCTCACTTCATATCAGGTCAAACACATGATGTTTATATGAACTGGTGTGCTGGTTTTATTCTGCACTAATCACCAAGTTTCTGCACTTTAAGCCAAATGTTGCCAACCTTTAGTGCACGAGCACTAAAGGTTGTTAAGTGAACTTGAACAACAAACACGATATCATATGTGCCGTCCTTTATAGGGTCGTTTTAAAACTCATCCACATTTGCTAATCATAGTCGGCCAATCTCAGAAAAGTCACTGTGAAGTAGGGATGGGACGATATAAAATTTAGACTAACAATTATTGTGACCAAAATAAATTGCGATTCACGATGTTATCGCGAAAATTATTAATTTGTTAACGTTCTGACGATTTGGACTTCACTCACCTTTGAGGCTCTGGTTCTGTCAAACATCAACATATTCCACAAAGTCGGTCTCATTCGTTCCAACAGGTCCAGAGAATATAACCCACTGAAGAAATCATGTCCACAAAATAAGTCAGATCCTCCATGTTCAATCTGCTGCAGTAAAGTATTCCACACGCCAAATCTGCTCCGTCACTTTTTTGCATTTCTTTGGTCGATTTCAGGCAAAATAAACTTAAGACAGCGCCGACTTTGGCCGTGTCTCAATTCACCAAAAATTCACCAAAGTGCCCTTAAGTCGCATTTAAGTCAGGCGGTACTTCGACCTGCACTTCGAACAGTACATGGAGCAGTACATGTGATGAATTGGGACACGGCCTTTGTTTCTCAGAGATAAACACATCTTCTGACTGACACCAGTCTTGTCCAATCAGGTGGAGGTTGTGGGACTGGAGCCACAAACAGTGAATCAGTGAAACATGTGACTGAAAGTTTACGCCCCACTCTCCCCCGTGTAGAATCAACCAATCACATCACACACGTTTAGTGACGTTTCTCCTCCTCAGCCAATGAGCAGCGGAGCATGAGTGTGTGACACGTGTGTGACGTGTGTGACACGTGTGTGACGTGTGTGACACGTGTGTGACGTGTGTGTGACACGTGTGTGACACGTGTGTGACGTGTGTGTGACACGTGTGTGACACGTGTGTGACACGTGTGTGACATGTCAAGATTTTCCGTAAACAGACGGACTTTACCGAGTAAATGAAGCGTGTTAATGCGGCACATTCTTGGCGCTGTTGTTTCGCTTCTAAACATGATGAAACGGACAAAACAGACAAAACAAAGGAAGTACGAGACACTGTGGATGTTTGTACAAGTTAAACTAGAGGCGTCTCTGACCCGGAGCGACTCGTGTCAGAGTGAAGACGACTGTGACTCAGGAGGAGAGGAGCTTATGTTTGATGGATTGATGCTGTTCTCGATCCGTGAGCCTGGTTTATTCTGCTATTGACGTGATTGTAGGTAAATATATATCATGTGTGTGTCTGTAAAATGGTGTTTAGCTAGTACACACGACACAATCTACATTCAATAGTTTATGTCACTTACGATGAATATTTTCAGCTCAAGTTTGTCAGACACTGCAGGATGTTTGTCTCGTAAATGCTCGTGCAAGATGCTCGTGTTTTGCCCTCGGACCTGCAACTTTATTTCGGCACCAGACTGACAGAGCGCCCCCTTGTGAGCAAACACCAAAACTAGCATCTAAACATTGTATTGTAACCACAAACATGAGGCAGTCTGGCGCCGTAAAGACGATTATAATCAATTGCGATTTTCAGAAATGCCGCGAACAATTTATTGCGGACCGTTTCTATCGCGATTTACGATATTATCGTATATCGTCCCATCCCTAATTGCCACTCACCCTGACGTACTGTGGACGATCTGTGGGGTAGTTGTGAATCCAAGTGATTAACATACATCAGACATCTTCACTGTCTGATGTAGTTTCTGTTTGTTTTGTTCAGTTTTACAGATTTATTACATTTCATTTGTACCGATTCAACTCGTGGTCGTCTTTAATCCACAGCACGTTTGGCTCTTCAGACGTTCCACCACGAGACACGAGCAAAATGACGAGTCTGACAGCAGCAGTTACAGAGAGAGGACACAGTTCTTCAATAGAAAGTGAACTGGAGCCAGGATTGCTCCATGATCACTTCCTGTTTGGATCTCGGCGTTTAGCGGGTTAGATATGTCCTTTTATATAAACAGTCTATGAAGCAGACAGACTTTCATGTGCACACTGCCAAAAAGGAGCAGCTCAAAACTGATAAAGCAACAAAATATTTATAAAATTCTTAGAAAGTAAAACTCAAATTAAGACAAGTCTAGAAAAAGACAAAACAACTGAAACTGAAACGACTAAAGGGCCAAATTATGTTATTCTCTGATCTGTTCTAATGTTTCCTCGTCACAAACAGACCTGTGTTTTTAACTCACAAACCCTTTTTCTCTCAGACTGAAAACACTCTGTTCCACCTTGTGATGTCATCATGTGGGAATACAGGAGGTGCTCCACTGTGTTTTTAAATTGAGATTTGGGACAAACTGCTTAAGTAATATAATAAATAATAATCCAGTTTACTGGGCAAAGACCCCATGGACACACAGGGACATTTAAGGTGTTTACACAAATGAAAATGTGGACGACACTAGAACTGAACCCAGAACTAAACCAGGACTAAACCAGGACTGAACCAGGACTGAACCAGGACTGGACCAAGACTGAACCAGGACTGAACCAGGACTAAACCAGGACCAGACCAGGAGTAAACCAGGACTAAAACAGGACTAAACCAAGACTAAAGCATGACTAAACCAGGACTGAACCAGGACTAAACCAGGACTAAACCAGGACCAGACCACGTGATGTCGGGATCAGTTTTAGGGTCATAGCAGCAGATCTGTGTTGGGGTTCGATAAATCGAACTGCTCTAATCTTGGTCTGGTGATGGGATTTGCACCAGCAGCTGCCCGTCCAGTGTCCTCTGGATGAGCACATAGAGTCCAGAGTGGACGCCCCCTGGTGGTGATGTTTAAATGTGATTTTTTTCAAAACAAAAAAAATGTAGTTCTGATTAAATATGTCTCTGAATCAGAAACATCTTATAAAACCAAATACTGTGTAGATTCTGTGGTGTTACCATAGACCAGGGGTGTCCAAACTTTTCTCATTAAGGGCCACATATAAAAACAAAGACAAAGCTGAGGGCCGATTGAGGGCCATATACTGGTCGCCAATACAGTGAATACTCCAAATCTGTGTGTTTATTATAAGTTAGACTGAACCACGAGACCTTTTTTCATGCTACATCCTCAATGGGACACATTAAATATTTGACATGGGCTTGTTAAAGAAGATTTTCAGAAATGTACAGTAAAAAGTTCTGTTTAAGGTAATATGGCCCAATTCACTTGGAAGCTTGAGGACCAAGAAAATTTGGTCTGAGGGCCAGATTTGGTGCCCGGGCCACAGTTTGGGTGAGCCTACCATAGACTGTGTATATCAAGGAAAAATTACACACAGATACAGGAGGATGGGAGGGCATCTGACACACAGATACAGGAGGATGGGAGGGCATCTGACACAGAGACACAGTGACACAGAGTTGCCATAGAAGTGTTTATTTCCATCACTGTAGAGATTCAGATGAACATCACCAGTTCACTGTGAATTCTTATTGTCCTTAAAATAACTCAGGTTCAAACTATAAGGAGACGAACTTGGTACTTTTCAGGCCACTTCAAAATATAGAGTAAAAGTACACACAGTAAAATGTTCATAAATGAAGTACAGATACCTCAAAATTATAAAGAGGAGGTATTATGCAAAATCAACATTTTTTAACTTTCTCTCATGTTGTAACGTTTCTTCATCAAAAACTTGCCTGAAGAGGTTGTAGATGTCATCCATGCAGGTTTGAGTAATCTAGTGATCTCTCCCTGACTTTATTCCAACCCTCCTTACAGTTAGCAGTACGAGCTTGTTCAAGACTCCGCCCACAAGCCTACATCACCCATGCTCCCCCACAACAATTCTCCATAAATATACAAAAACATGATTCAAAACTGTTCACTACAACTTCACAAACCTGATGTGATGTCCAGTAGTTTCATTAGTGGGATGCAGCTTATTATGTTGTGCTAGTGCCCTGAAGGAGGAGTGACTTAGCTCGGGGAGCACTATGAAGGCAAGGGCCTCAACGATCGGATCTCCGGACATAGAGATTGGCTCTGGAGACATGAAATGTCACCTTCCTGGGGGGAAGGAGCCTGAGCTTGTGCGGGACATTCAGCGTTACCAACTAGATATAGTCGGCCTCACCTCCACGCACAGTTTGGGCTCTGGAACCCAACTCCTTGAGAGGAGCTGGACTCTCCATTTCTCTGGCGTTGCCCACAGGGAGCGGCGGTGAGCTGGAGTGTGCTTGCTTATTGCCCCACAGCTCAGTGCATCGGCCACTTGAATTCACCCTGGTGAACGAAAGGGTTGCGTCCCTGCACCGTTGGTTTGCGGACAGGCTCTCACTATTGTGTCGGCCTACGAGCCAAACAGCAGTGCAGAGTACCCGGCCTTCTGGGAGTCCCTGGGAAGGGTACTGGACAGTTCACCAACGGGGGACTCCATTGTTCTCCTGGGGAACTTCATTGCCCATGTGGGTAGCAACAGTGACACCTGGAGGGGCGTGATCAGGAAGAACGGCGTTCTTGATCTGAACTTGAGCGGTAATCTGTTACTGGACTTCTGTGCAAGTCAGTTTGTCCAAAATGAACACCAAGTTCGAGCACAAGGATGTCCAGCAGTGCATGTGGCACCAGAACACCCGAGGTCGGAGGTCGACCATCTACTTTGTTGTTGCGTTATCTGACGTCCAACTGCGTATCTTGGACACTAGGGTGAAGAGAGGGACAGAGCTGTCAACCAGTCACCACCTGGTGGTGAGTTGGATCCGCAGCCTGAGGAGGAAGCCAGATAGACCCGGCAGACCCAAGTGTATCGTGAGGGTCTGCTGGGTATGTCTGGTGAAGCTCCTCGGTGAGAAGGCTCCAGAGAAGGATGAGATCCAACCCGAGTACCTCAAATCTCTGGATATTGTGGAGCTGCCCTGGCTGACACGTCTCTGAAAAATCTCATGGCGGTCGGGGACAGTACCGCTGGACTGACAGACTAGGGTGGTGGTCCCTCTGTGGGAAGCGGAGGGTGTGTTCCAATTCTAGAGGAATCACACTCCTCAGCCTTCCTGGTTAGTTCAATTCCAGGGTACTGGAGAAGAGAATCTGACCCATAATCGGACCTCGGATTCTGGAGGATCAGTGTGGTTTTCATCCGGTTGCGGAACACAGGACCAGCACTACACTCTCCATCAGGTCCTCGTGAGTTCATGGGAGTTTGCCCAACCAGTCCACATGTGCTTTGTGGATTTGGACCAGAAGGGGTCCAGTTTGGAAACCACAGGATCTCATCTCTGCTGTTTGCAGATGATGTTGCACTGATGGCTTCATCGAGCAAGGACCTGCAGCAGTAACTGGCATGGTTTGCAGCCAAGTGTGAAGCAGCTGGAATGAGAATCAGCTCCTTCAAATCTGAGGCAATGGTTCTTGACTGGAAAAAGGTGTCTTGCCCTCTCTGGGTGGATGGTGAGATACTTTGTCACTGCTCAAAGTCTCCACTGCAGTGAGGACCAGAGGAGCAGAGTTTGAGCCTCCTTCATTTAAACTGGGACTGAAAAATGGAAAGAGTTTCTCCCTGAAGCAGCAGTCTGTGAAGGAGTAGAGGAGATCTGCAGAATGTGCATCATAAAAGGAGACCAGACCCTTTCCGTAGTCCACAAACACCCCGACCTTTAGAGGAGCTCTCTGAGGAGTCAGAGGGACAGGAGGAGAAGAACAAGCACTGTACTCTTCTTTGTTTCTTAATACGATGCACCACAGCCCATTTTCAGGACATGCAGTGATGTTTCCCTTCCTGTTGATGGTCTCTTGGGCCACTCCTAAATCCCAGTTAGTTTTCCCTTTGACCTGAACCTCAAAGTAAAACCTGCCTGAAGAGAAATTCTGTTTTCCTAAAACAGAAGGACACTGGTCAAACCTCAGAGGAAAGTCTGGGAGCTGCTTCCTCACATCAGTGTGATGAACATGTTTGAGATCTTCAGACAGAACGAGTTCAGGATGAGCCGTGTCTGGATCCAGAGTCACCTCCACCGCAAACTGCTGCACTCTCCTCAGCTCGGCTTTGTTTAATTCTGAGGCCAGTTCTTTATACTGTTTTTTAAACTCCTGAGAGAGACTGTTCTCCAGCTCAGACAGAGCCCGGGTCACACTGCCCTCACACGTCTTTGGCTCAAAGCTCACACTGCTCCACTCCTTAAGTCCAGCAGGGGGCGTGAGTGCAGGGCAGTGCTGTAGAAAGTGGAGGGGGTCGTGAGAGCGTGAGAGACGTTCGGCCTCAGCGCTGCTCTGCTCCAGATCACAGATCTCCTGCTCCAGCTGCTGCACCCAGATCCTGGGCTCGTCTGTCAGTCCAACTCTGCTTCTCCTGGAGCTCCTCTAAGAAGAGGTCCATACGCATCTGAACAGACTGCATGAGAGCAGTGAAGGTCTGCAGCCCCACAGCTCTCTCTCTGAGGGCCTCTGTCTCACTCAGCTCCAGGAGGCTCTGGATCTCCTGGATCTTCTGCCTCCTCTGCTCCACCATGTTCTGGGTCTGAGCCTGAGTCTGCAGCAGAGAGGACCTCCTGCGCTCACACGCCTCATCCAGAGACAAGAACTCATGGTTCTTGTGCTCTAGGACACACACAGTACAAATGCAGCTCCGGTCAGTGGCACAGAAGAGCTCCAGGGGGCGCTGGTGTGTGGGACACATCCTGTCTTCCAGGTTTTCCTCTGGCTCCATCAGCTGGTGTCTTTTCAGCCCAGAGACTGTGAGATGAGGCTGGAGGTGGCTCTCACAGAAGGAGGACAGACACACCAGGCAGGACTTGAGGGCCTTCAGCTTGGGCTCAGAGCACACGTCACACTGCACCTCTCCAGGTTTGGACATTTGTGACTTCGACTTTTCAGCCTCAAGTTTAAACTGAGAGACCATCTCCAGGAGCAGAGTGTTCACACTGAGCTCAGGTCTTGTGCCGTAGTTCCTGTTACACAGAGGACATGTGCAGGGCCCATCAGTGTCCCAGGTCTGAGAGATGCAGCGTCGGCAGAAGTTGTGTCCACATGGAGTGGTCACTGGCTCAGAGAACACCTCCAGACAGATGGAGCATTTGAACGTCTCCTCAGAGCTCCTTTCACTGGTGGAGGACATGTCTGAAACATACCAACAATAGTTACTGTCAAACTAAAGTCTTTTCAAAGTGAAAACTCTTATTGTGACAGGAAAGAGGGTAAGAGCTTTTATTTTGTAAGTCTTCAGGAGGATGTGGTGAGGGAGACTGGACTAGAAGAATATGTTAGTGTTGTGACCATAGACTGTTTGGTGGTGACTAATATCCAACACGGTTTTAGGAAAAGGCTGGGTACTCAATGTTACCATGACGACAATAAAAACAATATATCTTTTAGACAATAGAATGTCATTTCAGCTCAAAAACATGGTAGTGTCCTGAATATTACACTGTTGTAACTCTTCTAACTAGAAGTATTCAGAAAAGGTCACTTTTTATCCTGTCTTTTTTCAGTGGCTTTAAATGAGTTCAGAGGTGGGTAGAGTAGCCAAAAATTTTACTCAAGTAAAAGTTACTTGAAAATAATATTAGGCCTACTCAAGTACAAAGTAGTGGTCCAAGAAATGACTCAAGTGAGTAAAAAAGTATTTGTGAAAAGTACTACTGAAGTAAGAGTAACTTAAAGAGTAACTGTCGGGGTGAAACATCTGATTCATAATTTGAAGTTGATGTAATTCGTTCAGTGTTTTTGCTGGACGGAGTCTTGCAGTGATTTTGTCTGAGCATCCTGACAGCCCTGGCTCCACATCAGACACCGTGGATTGGATTGTGTCCAACTGGGAGTGCAACATCTTAGTGCTGCTTTCAGATCTATTTGCACCATCTCCGTTTTAACATCACTGAACTCTTTTGCAATGACCTTTGCAAGCTCATTTTGAAAAAGCGCAGCCATCTCGTTCTCGGTAGAAGACAATATCTCAGTCTTGAGGTCCAGCGAGGCTGACGCAGTTTGACTATTTAGCTGTGTTGGGTCAGTTAGCTCCTCTGACGGCATGCTAGGTGCGGTGCTAGGTGCTGTGGAGTTCATTACCAACAGGAGCATGGTGATAGTCGGCACGTTTACTAGTATTTGCTCAGATTATTTGCCAGTTACACCCGTGGATGGAAATTCAAATGATGCATCTGAGTTTTAGATGCACATGTCTTAGAGTTACAGTCAAACGCCAAATAAAACGTCTTTTTTGCAAATTCGTGTAGAGCACACTGAACTTCCAACTTATGCCATTGCTTGCTCGCTAGCGCCCCCCAAAGATGATGTAATTTGAAGGACAAAACATTAAATAATGAACAAAATCTGTTTTTTTTCAAAGGATTTACACAAAAAATGATAAAAAACTACATCATATCTGAAGGAGCTGCAAGAAACACATGTTCAAATCATTTCATATTGTCGACATAAAGCTCAAGTCACTTTAGACTTACTCACAGTGGGACGAGGAACCACAACTTTTACTCAAGTCAAAGTACTGTTACTTCAATACAAATATGACTCGAGTAGCAGTAAAAGTGCTTCTGGAAAAGTACATGAAAAGTACAATTTCTATAAAAAGTTACTCAAGTAAATGTAACTGAGAACTACCCACCTCTGGTTTTCTGTGGTTGTCGTGGTCGGCTGCTCTTGTGGCTCACTGAGCAGTTTTTAAACTTTTTATTTTTAATTTTGAACAGCAGTGAAGTATTGATTTTACTTGTGTGGTGTTTCACATGTTTATCAGTGACATCCACCCGCAGCCCCCTGTCCACTGCCTTATCTGTAAATATTCACTCTTTTTTGTGTGACTCTGCAAAAACCTCAAGGGAGACGCCTCGAAAAGTGAAAATAAAGCAGTTTTTACTCTGTCTGTTTTTTTAGTCGTTTTAAACAACAACAAAACTAATAGTAAAGTAGTGAGCATGAACCAGAGACAGGTTTGGCAACAGTAGTAGTAGTAGTAGTAGTAGTAGTAGTAGTAGTAGTAGAAACAGTACCAGTAATAGTAGTAGTAGTAGTTAGTAGTTAGTAGTAGCAGTAGTACTTGTAGTAGTAGTAGTAGTAGTAAATGTTCTAGTAACACTGACCTGTGCTGGAGCAGACTGTTGAGGGTTTGAAGCCGCTGACGTGCCCTTGAGCAAATGCAGAGTGTTTCCTGGTTCAGTCTGATTTTCAGAGCAGAGGGAGGGGCTGCTGTGCCCTGTCATCCTCCTGTATCTCTGTGTCAGATGCCCTCCCGTGTCCCATCTCTGTCCTCACATGTGACATTTGGTAGAAAACAGCTGATTGTTTCATCCAAAACCACAGAAAAGAGTCACACTTCATTCTCTATATATTACAAAAAATAAATGAACAGATCAGTTCATTCTGCCTTTATTTATTCTTTTGCATTTGTTGATTCCGTGTGTCCCCCATAACTCAGGCCCATGACCTCCACTCAGGCCATAATACTGCAGTACTTTCTGTTTGTACCTTGGTTTAAACTGCTCAAGGGAATTACTACTTTTAATTTCATCATCAAGTCCGTTCCATAAGTCGACTGTCACCGTAGATTAGATTTAACTTCTTTATTTCTAAACATTTACTGAATTTTTCCAGGGAGCGACTTGTGTTTTTCCTTATACATGATTTACAGTGTTTTCAGTTTTATCAGGTCTTCAGGTTTGAATGCTCCTGATTTCAAAAACAGTGGGTTTGTGGGTCTCTATATCCTACATTATGCATTATTCATATTGTCCTTTTCTGCAGAATAAAGAGAGACTGTAAATTGGTTTTAGAAGTATTTCCTCAGACTTCAGGGCAGTAAGTCATATAAGGCAGTACCACAGCACAATAGAGACTGTAAAGTGTTTTTATAATGTCATATATGCCGAGATTTGTCCATGATTGAGATGCATTTTTCCATCTTTGTTTTAACTTTTGTTATCTGAGGTTTCCAGGACAGTTTTTGGTCGAGTATGACTCCAAGGAAATGATGCTTATTTACATGCTCAGTGTCATTATTGATTTTTGCCTCCATATTAATTCTATTATTACAAAATAGCGTCTTTTAGTTTTTCCGTTTCTGTGGTTATCTCGACCAACAACTGGTGCAAATCCTTTCCACTGCACAGAAGAGTAGTGTCATCAAACAGAACCAATTTAAGTTTTTCCCGTTAGATTACATAGATCATTTATATACACAAGAGAAACATAACGGTCCCAATATTGACCCCTGAGGGACTCCACAGGTGATGTGTTTTGATGCAGATCTGTCTCACCCAATTGGACAAACTGCTGTCGATCAGTGATGTAAGATTTGAACCAGTACAGTGGAGTTCCTCTTACACCACAGTTTAACTATTTATTGACGAGTAAATTATGATCATTTATATCAAAGAGTTTTTTTAATCTATGAAAACTGCAGTGGAATATTTATGTCTGAGATTGTTGGTAACTTCTTCTCCCAGGTCTTTAAGGGCAGTGGACGAATCTGCATCGACTTTTATTCAGTATGTTACATTTTTCAATATATTTGTTGAATCGATCACTAAATAATTTTTGTAGATTTTTATAAACTTGAGATCGTAGAGAAATTGTCGTGTAACTGATAAATTGTTGTTTGAATCCGTCTTTGTAAACTGGACTTTTGGAGTTTTATTTTTTGTTGGGAGTTTCCTGGTTTGAAAAGATAGATTACATATGTGGTTAAATAGTTTGAGTTTTGAGATTATATTTTACATTTTTGATTAAAGTCATATTCAGTCCATCACAATCTGTAGTTTTTTTGTTGTTATTAAATTGCTGACAACATTTATCATTTCCTTTTCTCCAACTGGTTTGAGAAAGAAGGACTTTGCTGCTCAGTGTTATAGACAGAAGTCTGATTAAACTCACCCAGACAATTCTGATGGGAGGGCATCTGACACACAGAGACAGGAGGATGGGAGGGCATCTGACACACAGATACAGGAGGATGGGAGGGCATCTGACACACAGATACAGGAGGATGGGAGGGCATCTGACACACAGATACAGGAGGATGGGAGGGCATCTGACACAGAGACACAGTGACACAGAGTTGCCATATAAGTGTTTATTTCATCACTGTAGAGATTCAGATGAACATCACCAGTTCACTGTGAATTCTTATTGTCCTTAAAATAACTCAGGTTCAAACTATAAGGAGACGAACTTGGTACTTTTCAGTCCACTTCAAAATATAGAGTAAAAAGTACACAATAAAATTTACATACTTAAAGTACAGATACCTCAGAAATATACTTAAAGAGGAGGTATTATGCAAAATTTATTTTTTTACTTTCTCTTGTTATAACTTTGTTTCTTCATCAAAAACTTGCCTGAAGAGGTTGTAGAGTCATCCATGCATGTTTGAGTAATCTAGTGATCTCTCCCAGACCCTATTCCATTTAAGTAAAAGTATTAAAGTACTTGTTTAAAACTGTACTTAAAGAATAAAAAGTAAAAGTATTTTGTGCAGAGTTTGAGATCTAATAAAACTTAAAATGTGGCGATTTTGATAAAGATTTGCGCTGAATTAATGTCGTTTATTTGTATTTTTTTTTGTTTGTTTAATTTATGAACATGTTAAAAATAAACCCTCAGCCTTTTCAGCAAATCTCACAATATAAAAATAATTTGTGGCACACCCGAGAGGGGTTAGTCCTCTCACAGCCCACCCAAGTGTGGCCAACTCACAGCGCTGGATGGCGATCAAGCCAGTAGTAGTTAACTGCACCCCGTAGTAGGATCCGCCGTAGTCCGCTCCTTCACCTGCTCCAGCCGAGTCTGCACCGCTCCGAGTTCCTCGCCAACCCACGCCGCTCCGAAAAGTCCCGGCTCCAGCCTATATCTCCCCGGCGTCCTTCCGTCCTCTTCTCTGGGCTACCGTCCCCGTCTGTTCCTCGTGTTACTGTCCCGTGTGACTCTCATATCACTGACCGTGCCCCTCTCCCGTCCTCTGTCTCTAGTTCTCTTTTGTCAGTCTTTATCAGGCCTGCTTTTAAGATTCACACCTGCAGTGAATTTGGACAATTACAGGAGGGAAGGACATTGATGCTGTGCAAAGGGTGGGGCCACGCCCAAAACTGTCCAGTCAAGACAGGTAAAGAAAAAATCACAACATGCCACAATAAATCAAAACAACATGCAAATGACACAACACAAACTGAACATGCACAAAATTATTAAATTGGCCACCATCCCACATTTTACTTTTCAGTCCTGTTCAAAAAGATAGTGGAGTAGAAAGTACACATACTGCTCTCAAATATAGTGAAGTAAAAGTAAAAATGATACCCTGTAAAATGTACTTAAGTAAAGTACAGATACTTTATACTTTGTTAAGTTCCACTACTGTTTCCACAAGTCACTTCTCCATAAATATCCAAAAACATGATACAAAACTGTACACAACAACTTCACAAACCTGATGTGATGTGCAGTAGTTTCATTGGAGGGATGCAGCTGATTGTGTTGTGATAGGGCTCTGAAGGGGGTGTGACTTAGTGCGAGGAGCAAAGATACCTTCTCTCACTACATCTGAGAGCAGTATCTGTACTTTCTACTTCACTACATTTTTAAACTGGACTGAAAAGTAAAAGTATTTTTATTATTGTGTGAGACCTGCTGAAAAGTCTGAGGGTTTATTTTTAACATGTTCATAATTTAAAC
Source organism: Periophthalmus modestus (assembly GCA_019594935.1). Lineage (NCBI taxonomy): Eukaryota > Metazoa > Chordata > Actinopteri > Gobiiformes > Gobiidae > Periophthalmus > Periophthalmus modestus. The sequence goes on along the minus strand of JAIEZT010000019.1, from coordinate 31,065,084 downwards.
AAACAAAAATATACAAATAAAAACAGTTATGACAATATTAATTCAGCACAAATCTTTATTAAATTCACATTTGAAGCTTCATTAGATCTCAAACTCTGCACAAAATACTTTTACTTTTTACTCTTTAAGTACATTTTTAAAGAGGTGCTTTAATACTTTTACTTAAGTCACAAAACTGAGTACTTCTTCCACCACTGGTTCACAGTTAAACCCCATAGAAGTGTAATACTCCTCTTTAAGTACAGTACTTTTACTTTTGTACTTTGTCACTGCTCAAAGTCTCCACTGCAGTGAGGACCAGAGGAGCAGAGTTTGATCCTCCGTCATTTAAACTGGGACTGAAAAGTGGAAACAGCTTCTCCCTGAAGCAGCAGTCTGTGAAGGAGTAGAGGAGATCTGCAGAATGTGCATCATAAAAGGAGACCAGACCCTTTCCATAGTCCACAAACACCCCGACCTTCTGAGGAGCTCTCTGAGGAGTCAGAGCGACAGGAGGAGAAGACCAAGCTTTGTACTCATCTTTGTTTCTTAAGGCGATGCACCACAGCCCATGTTCAGGACATGCAGTGATCTCTCCCTTCCTGTTGATGGACTCTTGGGCCACTCCTAAATCCCACTCTGTTTTCCCTTTGACCTGAACCTCAAAGTAAAACCTGCCTGAAGAGAAACTCTGTTTTCCGAAAACATAAACACAATAATCAAACCTCAGAGGAGAGTCTGGGAGCTGCTTCCACACATCAGTGTCATGAACCTGTTTGAGATCTTCAGACAGAAGAAGATCAGGATGAGCCGTGTCTGGATCCAGAGTCACCTCCACCGCAAACTGCTGCACTCTCCTCAGCTCGACTTTGTTAAACTCTGAGGCCAGTTCTTTAAACTGTTTGTTAAACTCCTGAGAGAGACTGTTCTTCAGCTCAGACAGAGCTTGGGTTGCACTGCCCTCACACGTCTCTGGCTCAAAGCTCACACTGCTCCACTCCTTAAGTCCAGCAGGGGGCGTGAGTGCAGGGCATTGCTGTAGAAAGTGGAGGGGGTCATGAGAGCGTGAGAGACGTTCGGCCTCAGCGCTGCTCTGCTCCAGATCACAGATCTCTTCCTCCAGCTGCTGCACCAGATCCTGGGCTCGTCTGTGGCTCTGGCTCTGCTTCTCCTGGAGCTCCTCTAAGAAGAGGTCCATACTCCTCTGAACAGACTGCATGAGAGCAGTGAAGGTCTGCAGCCCCTCAGTCCTCTCTCTGAGGGCCTCTGTCTCACTCAGCTCCAGGAGGCTCTGGATCTCCTGGATCTTCTGCCTCCTCTGCTCCACCATGTGCTGGGTCTGAGCCTGAGTCTTCAGCAGAGAGGACCTCCTGCACTCACACGCCTCCTCCAGAGACAAGAACTCATGGTTCTTGTGCTCTAGGACACACACAGTACAGATACAGCTCCGGTCAGTGGCACAGAAGAGCTCCAGGGGGCGCTGGTGTGTGGGACACATCCTGTCTTCCAGGTTTTCCACTGGCTCCATCAGCTGGTGTCTTTTCAGCCTAGAGACTGTGAGATGAGGCTGGAGGTGGCTCTCACAGAAGGAGGACAGACACACCAGGCAGGACTTGAGGGCCTTCAGCTTGGGCTCAGAGCACATGTCACACTGCACCTCTTTAAAGTCGGGCATCTCCTCCTTAGAGCTGCTCTTGTTCTTCTCCAGGTTTGACCCTGAGGCCACCTCCTTCAGGAGCGTGTTGACCTTGAGCTGTGGTCTGCTGTGGAACACCTCGTTACACAGAGGACATGTGCAGATCCGAACAGTGTCCCAGACCTGAGAGATGCAGCGTCGGCAGAAGTTGTGTCCACATGGAGTGGTCACTGGCTCAGAGAACACCTCCAGACAGATGGAGCATAGGAACGTCTCCTCAGAGCTCCTTTCACTGGTGGAGGACATGTCTGAAACATACCAACAATAGTTACTGTCAAACTAGTCTTTTCAATGTGAAAACTCTTATTGTGACAGGAAAGAGGTTAAGAGCTTTTATTTTGTAAGTCTTCAGGAGGATGTGGTGAGGGAGACTGGACTAGAAGAATATGTTAGTGTTGTGACCATAGACTGTTTGGTGGTGACTAATATCCAACACGGTTTGAGGAAAAGGCTGGGTACTCAATGTTACCATGACGACAATAAAAACAATATTTCTTTTAGACAATAGAATGTCATTTCAGCTCAAAAACATGGTTGTGTCCTGAATATTACACTGTAGTAACTCTTCTAACTAGAAGTATTCAGAAAAGGTCACTTTTTATCCTGTCCATGTGTTTTTTTCAGAGTCTTGTTTAAGTTGTGATACTTGTGATCAGTTGGTATCTGGGTGATACGAGTCAGGTCTGTGGAGAGTCAAGCTCAGAGGAACAACACAATAAACAACCAAAATGAAACAACAGGCTCTGACTCTAGTTTGGGCTAAAAAGTTCCATGCTGTGGCTTTAAATAGTTCAGAGGTGGGAAGAGTAGACAAAAATTGTACTCGAGTAAGAGTAACGTTACTTCAGAATCAGAATCAGAATCAGAAGAAGTTTTATTGCCATTGTCCGTGAGCAGAGCTCACAGACTAGGAACTTACTTCTGTGATAAAGTGCGACATACAACAACACACACACAAAAAAACACACTACATAAATACAAATAAGGGCATGCAGGAGGTAGAAATATATACAATAGTAGAAATATATACAATAGTAGAAATATATACAATAGTGGCATCAAAACAACAACAACAACAACAGTGCAACATGGGTTATTAAAGTGACCAGTGTTATGAAGTGTCCAGTTTAGTGCAGGTTTATGAAGTGTTCATGAGGGAAACAGCAGAGGGGAAGAAACTGTTCTTATGACGAGAGGTTCTGGTCCTGATGGACCGTAGCCTCCTGCCAGAGGGAAGTGGCTGAAATAGTCCATGTCCAGGGTGAGAAGTGTCAGCTGCTATACGACCTGCTCCACCCGAGTCCTGGAGACGTACAGGTCCTGGAGAGATGGAGGCTGCAGCCAATCACCTTCTCAGCAGAGCACAATGTGCTGCAGTCTCTGTCTGTCCCTGGACCCAGCGAACCACACAGTGATGGAGGAGGTGAGGATGGACTCAATGATGGCCGTGTAGAACTGCACCATCATCTGGACCGGCAGCTTGTCTTTCCTCAGCTGCCGCAGGAAGTACATCCTCTGCTGGGCTTTCTTGATGAGGGAGCTGATGGTCGGCTCCCACTTGAGGTCCTGGGTGATGCAGGTGCCCAGGAAGCAGAAAGAGTCCACGGTGGTGATGGGGGAGTCAGTCAAGGCGAGGGGGAGCAGGGGGGCTGTGACTTTCCTGAAGTCCACAATCATCTCCACTGTCTTCTGGGCGTTGAGCTCCAGGTTGTTGCTGCCGCACCAGGACACCAGCCGATCCACCTCCCTCCTGTAGACAGACTCATCCCCGTCCGAGATGAGCCCGATGAGGGTGGTGTCATCCGCAAACTTGACCAGTTTGACGGAGTCGTGACTGGAGGTGCAGCAGTTAGTGTACAGGGAGAGAGCAGAGGAGAAAGTACACAGCCCTGTGGAGATCCTGTGCTGATTGTCCGGGTGTCCGAGACATTCTTTCCCAGCCGCACGCGCTGCCTCCTGTCCGTCAGGAAGTCAGTGATCCACCTGCAGGTGGAGTCAGGGAGGATGGTGTTGAATGCAGAGCTGAAGTCCACAAACAGGATCCTGGCGTAGGTTCCAGGGGAGTCCAGATGCTGGAGGATGAAGTGAAGGGCCAGGTTAATGGCGTCGTCCACAGATCGATTGGCTCTGTAGGCGAACTGCAGAGGGTCCAGGAGGGGGGAGGTGAGGGACTTGAGGTGGTGCAGGACCAGGCGCTCAAATGACTTCATGACTACAGACGTCAGCGCCACAGGTCTGTAGTCATTAAGTCCAGTGATCCTGGGCTTCTTGGGGACGGGGACAATGGTGGACAGCTTGAAGCAGGTTGGGACGTGACATGACTCCAGGGAGGTGTTAAAGATGTCTGTGAAGACAGGAGCCAGCTCCTCAGCACAGTGTCTAAGGGTGGAAGGAGAGACACCGTCCGGGCCCGGGGCTTTGCGGGGGTTTTGCTTCTTGAAAAGCTTCGTCACGTCCCGCTCCGAAACTGTGAGGGCAGTGGGGGAGGAGGAGGGGTCCGAGGTGGGTTCGGCTGTGATGTCCATGGTGGTGAGGGAGGAGGGGGAGGGGTGTGGGACATCAAACCTTGCATAAAAGCCGTTTAGCTGTTCTGCAAGTTGTTTATTGTCCGCAGCGGGAGGGGCTTTGGGCTTGTAGTTGGTGATTTGCCTAAGCCCTCTCCAGACGGAAGCCGAGTCGTTGGTGGAGAAATGCTGCCTCAGACGTGTATTGTACTTCGCTTTAGCCTTTTCCACCTCTTTGCTAAAAGCATACTTACAACGCCTGTAGCCTTCACGATCTTCTGCCCTGTACGCCCTCTCTTTTTCCCTCCTTAAATGCCTCAGTCTGGGAGTGAACCAGGGTTTGTCGTTGTTAAAAGTCACCCTGGTACGTGATGGGATGATACTGTCCTCACAGAACTGTATGTATGACGTCACAGTGTCTGTGTCCTCATCCAAACTGTCTGTGGCCCTGAACACGTCCCTGTCTGTAAAGTCCAAACAGGAGCGAAGCTCCTCCACTGCCTCACTGGTCCACTTCTTAGAAGTCCTCACAGCAGGTTTGGAGAGCTTCAGCCGTTGTTTATAGCAGGGATGAGGTGAATCATGTCATGGTCAGAGAATCCCAGAGCAGCACGTGGCACGGCTCTGTAAGCTCCACTGACCGTTGTGTAACAATGATCCAGCGTCTTCTGCTCTCTCGTCGGGCATTTAATAAACTGTTTGTACTTAGGCAGTTCCTGGCTCAGATTTGCTTTATCAAAATCCCCCAGGATGATGAGTAAAGAGTCCGGGAAGGTTCGCTCCACATTCAGAATCTGGTCCGCGAGCGCCGCTGGGCCTCGTGCGTGTCCGCGCACGGCGGGATGTAAACAGCTCCAGAATGAATGAAGCGAACTCACGTGGAGAATAGAAAGGTTTACAGTTAATGAAGAGATATTCCACGTCGGGAGAGCAGTGTTGAGAGATCACAGTCACATCCACCAGGCGTTGTTGATGTAGAAACAGACACCTCCACCTTTCGTCTTTCCCCCGGAGAGTCCCCGTCGTCTGTCCGCGCGGAGGAGCTGGAATCCCTCCAGGTGAAGCGCACAGTCCGGGATACGCTCGTTGAGCCACGTCTCCGTGAAGCACAAGACGCAAGAGGAAGAAAAGTCCCTGTTTCTCCTCATCAGCAGCGCCAGTTCGTCTGTTTTATTGCAGAGTGAGCGAACGTTGGAGAGGAAAATCCCAGGTAAGGGCGTGCGGGCGCCGCGTCTCCGGAGGCGCACCAGGGCCCTGCCTGCTTCCCTCTCTTTCGGCATCTCACTCTTTTGGCTAAAAAGTGAACCAAGTCTACTGCCGGCACTAAAAAAACTGGCAGTAGGTCAGCAGGAGTTGTTGTCCTGATGTTTAGGAGCTCTTCACGAGTGTAAGAGCACACAAAATAATATCAGTCCTACTCAAGTATAAGTACAAAGTAGTGGTCCAAGAAATGACTCAAGTAAGAGTAAAAAAGTATTTGTGAAAAGTACTACTGAAGTAAGAGTAACTTAAAGAGTAACTGTCGGGGCGTAACATCTGATTCATAATTTGAAGTTGATGTAATTTGAGAACAAAACATTAAATAATGAACAAAATCTGGTATTTTCGAAGGATTTACACAAAAAATGATAAAAACTACATCATATCTGAAGGAGCTGCAAGAAACACATGTTCAAATCATTTCATATTGTCGACATAAAGCTCAAGTCACTTTAGACTTACTCACAGTGGGACGAGGAACCACAACTTTTACTCAAGTAAAAGTACTGTTACTTCAATACAAATATGACTCGAGTAGGAGTAACTACTCCTGGAAAAGTATAATTTCTATAAAAGGTTTCTTAGGTAAATTTAACTAAGTGCTTTTGTGGCTGACTGACAGTCACACTGAGCAGTTTTTAAATGTTTAAAATTTTTAACTCCTGAATTTTGGGATTTTGATCAATTAAGTGCAGCTTGTGAGGTTGAAAGGACAGACTTTAAGGAGGATTGGTTTGTGTGATTTGAGCAGTTTGTTTTTTGTTTCCATGATGACCCTGAATGAAGCTAGTTATGTTAACCAGGTAACTCTTAATTGCTCCAGTGTTTTTAGACCAAATATGTTACAAGACGTTCCAGAGGAAACACTGTGAGGAAATGTCTCGTCTCATTGACCGAAACAACAGAGCAGAAAGAGACTTAGAAGAGGCTTTCATCTTGTGTCTCCAGAGCTCTCCTTATGCCCCCTGGAGGCTGTGATGCTGCAGGACACAGGAGGGACAGTTTTGTCCTGAGGAACCCTACCCTCCTCAGACGGCCCTGACACTGGGTCTGATGACTCTAGTGTTTCCTGTTGAGCTGCACTGATGTTCCTGCTCAGCTTTAACTGCCCCTCGGGGACAAACACAGTGATATTGATGGATAAATGGAGTCGGATCTGACTGGGAACATTTCAGATGAATCTGTTCTGATTCAGGACACAGCAGAGGACGTGGATAGAGACGAAACATTTGGGGGAATATCAGATCATGATCTTTGTGACACTGAGATTAGATTTGTGTTTTATGTTTTAATAGATTCTGTTCAAAGTTCACATTTTAAACACTCCCAGGAGCAGAAACACATGAGATAAGATAAGATATGAGCTACTAAAGTAATCCAACAATCCCATGTATTTCAGAATATGTTTTTAGACGTCTAAACTACAGAGCTATATTTTAAGTCATTATATTTTGTAGTTTGCAGATGTAACTTGCTTAAATAACTTCTGTCTTTACATTAAGTTAAATGTGAACATTTTCTTTGTGATTAACAGTAACTCAATAAAAATGCATGAATCTTAATCTTATATATAAACACATTGTTTTATGAGTAAAGTCTGGAAAGGGGAGACGCCTTGGAAAGTGAAAGTAAACTGGTTTTCAGTCCCTCGTCTGTTTGAGCAAAACTAATGTTGAATTTAACCAAATAAATTATGACATAAACAACAGAATGTTCAGCAGCAACTGTTTTACCTTCTCTTGTTTAGTTAAACAAGAACAACATTAATAGTAGAGTAGAGTTTATGAACCAGGGAGAGGTTTGGTACTAACAACAGTAGTAGTTTTTGTAGTTATTGTAGTTGTAGTAGAAGTAGTAGCACTAATAGTAGTAGTAGCAGTAAAGGGTCTAGCAAGACTGACCTCTTCTGGAGCAGACTGTTGAGGGTTTGAAGCCGCTGACGTGCCCTTGAGCAAATGCAGAGTGTTTCCTGGTTCAGTCTGATTTTCTTATGAGAGCAGAGGGAGTGGCTGCTGCGCACTCTGTCCTCACACATGGACAGGTGAAGTGTCTCTGTCCTCACACATGGACATGTGAAGTGTCTCTGTCCTCACACATGGACAGGTGAAGTGTCTCTGTCCTCACACATGGACAGGTGAAGTGTCTCTGTCCTCACACATGGACATGTGAAGTGTCTCTGTCCTCACACATGGACAGGTGAAGTGTGTTGATTCCGTGTGTCCCCCATAACTCAGACCCATGACCTCCACTCAGGCCATAATACTGCAGTACTTTCTGTTTGTACCTTGGTTTAAACTGCTCAAGGGAATTACTACTTTTAATTTCATCATCAAGTCCGTTCCATAAGTCGACTGTCACTGTAGATTAGATTTAACTTCTTTATTTCTAAACATTTGCTGAATTTTTCCAGGGAGCGACTTGTGTTTTTCCTTATACATGATTTACAGTGTTTTCAGTTTTATCAGGTCTTCAGGTTTGAATGCTCCTGATTTCAAAAACAGTGGGTTTGTGGGTCTCTATATCCTACATTATGCATTATTCATATTGACCTTTTCTGCAGAATAAAGAGAGACTGTAAATTGGTTTTAGAAGTATTTCCTCAGACTTCAGGGCAATAAGTCATATAAGGCAGGACCACAGCACAATAGAGACTGTAAAGTGTTTTTATAATGTCATATATGCCGAGATTTGTCCATGATTGAGATGCATTTTTCCATCTTTGTTTTAACTTTTGTTATCTGAGGTTTCCAGGACAGTTTTTGGTCGAGTATGACTCCAAGGAAATGATGCTTATTTACATGCTCAGTGTCATTATTGATTTTTGCCTCCATATTAATTCTATTATTACAAAATAGCGTCTTTTAGTTTTTCCGTTTCTGTGGTTATCTCGACCAACAACTGGTGCAAATCATTTCCACTGCACAGAAGAGTAGTGTCATCAAACAGAACCAATTTAAGTTTTCCCGTTAGATTACATAGATCATTTATATACAAGAGAAACAATAACGGTCCCAATATTGACCCCTGAGGGACTCCACAGGTGATGTGTTTTGATGCAGATCTGTCTCACCCAATTGGACAAACTGCTGTCGATCAGTGATGTAAGATTTGAACCAGTACAGTGGAGTTCCTCTTACACCACAGTTTAACTATTTATTGACGAGTAAATTATGATCATTTATATCAAAGAGTTTTTTTAATCTATGAAAACTGCAGTGGAATATTTATGTCTGAGATTGTTGGTAACTTCTTCTCCCAGGTCTTTAAGGGCAGTGGACGAATCTGCATCGACTTTTATTCAGTATGTTACATTTTTCAATATATTTGTTGAATCGATCACTAAACAATTTTTGTAGATTTTTAAAAACTTGAGATCGTAGAGAAATTTGTCGTGTAACTGGTAAATTGTTGTTTGAATCTGTGTTTGTAAACTGGACTTTTGGAGTTTTAATTTTTGTCGGGAGTTTCCTGGTTTGAAAAGATAGATTACATATGTGGTTAAATAGTTTGAGTTTTGAGATTATATTTTACATTTTTGATTAAAGTCATATTCAGTCCATCACAATATGTAGTTTTTTTTGTTGTTTTTAAATTGCTGACAACATTTATCATTTCCTTTTCTCCAACTGGTTTGAGAAAGAAGGACTTTGCTGCTCAGTGTTATAGACAGAAGTCTGATTAAACTCACCCAGACAATTCTGACAAAATCATTTAAACCATTTTCCACATCATCTTTATTGGTTCGTGTTTCACTGATATGAATGTAGTTTTATATTTATTTACTATTTAATACTTTCCAAATACCTTTAATATTACTTTTATCGTTTGTAAGTATGATCGTATTCTTTCTTGCATGTTTTTAAGACTGAAGTTCATTTATTTTAATATGTTTTATATTTGCTTTCAGGCTGTTTGGTTTGACTTTTTATATGTTTTATACAGGACTTTTTTCTCTCGTTTGCATTAATTAATCCTTTTGTCATCCAAGGCGGACTGTTGTTTTTCTATTTCTATAATTCTTTCATTTAGCAGCTGAGCAGAGGTGTGAATATGGACACGACGGTCTCACAGGCCCCGCCCACATCTCCTTCTGTGGAAATAATTTAACAATTTTGGCTTTGTAAACTTTTTATTTCTATAGCACATTTAAAATACAACTGAAGCTTCACATAAACAACAACAAACAGACAAACAAACAAAACTCTGCATTAAATCAGCCGTTGATTGATTTGAGATGATTTTTCTATAAATTGTGATGGTTCCAGTAGTTTGTTTTTGCTCTGGAGAAGCTGCAGCACAAAGACAGGCCAGTGATCACTGTCATTATGTAATGTTCCACTAACTATTCAATCATCCATCATATTAGTGAAAATACTGTGAAAATATGAGCTACTGTCTGAAGTGACTCTTGTTGGTTTAGTAATCTTAGAACACAGCATAAAACTCGACATTATATGTGAAAAATCCCTGTAGGTTTATGGGTTTTGGTTTTAAATAAATATATTGAAGCCGCCACAGGTCCTTATGTGAAATGTTTGTATCTTTGTGATAAACTCGGACAACAAATCTATGTTGGAGCAGCTGATTAATATATTCTTTCTATTCCATCCATCCATCCATCCATCCATTTTCTTCCATTTATCAGGGGCCGGGTTGTGGGGGCAGCAGTCTAAGCAGGGACTCCCAGACTTCCCTCACCCCAGACACGTCCTCCAGTTCCTCCGGTGGGACCCCAAGGCGTTCCCAGACCAGCCGAGAGACATGGTCCCTCCAGCGTGTCCTGGGTCTGCCCCGGGGCTCCTCCTGGTGGGACATTCAATTTCAATTCAATTCAATTTATTTTTGTAGAGCCCAAAATCACGACAGCAGTCGCCTCTTAGGGCTGAACATGAGAGTTGATTAACCAACAGAATTAGAAAATCAACAATTAAACAGAAACAGACAAGCAAATTAATCAACAGAAAACAAGCAATGAATAACTGTTCCAGAACATCCCCTGTCCTTAGACCCTCCTTCTCGGCAAGGAAAAACACATGCCCAGAACACCTCCCTAGGGAGGCGTCCAGGAGGCATCCTGAGCAGATGCCCGAGCCACCTCAGCTGGTTCCTCTCGACGTGAAGGAGCAGCGGCTCTACTCCGAGCTCCTCTCGTGTGACTGAGCTTCTCACCCTGTCTCTAAGGGAGCACACAGCCACTCTGCGGAGGAAACTCATTTCAGCCGCTTGTGTCCGCGATCTTGTCCTTTCGGTCATGACCCAGAGCTCATGACCATAGGTGAGGGTAGGAACGTAGATTGAGGTAAATCGAGAGCTTTGCCTTTCGACTCAGCTCCTTCTTTACCACAACGGACCGATACAGCGACCGCATCACTGCAGACGCTGCACCGATCCGCCTGTCAATCTCGCGTTCCATCCTTCCCTCACTCGTGAACAAGACCCCGAGATACTTGAACTCCTCCACTTGAGGCAAGGGCTCACCACCCACCCAGAGAGGGCAAACCACCTTTTTCTGGTCGAGAACCATGGCCTCGGATTTGGAAGAGCTGATTTTCATCCCAGCCACTTCACACTCGGCTGCAAACCGCCCCAGTGCTGCAGGTCCTGGCTCGAAGAAGCATCAAGACAACATCATCTGCAAACAGCAGAGATGAGATCCTGTGGTTCCCGAACCAGACCCCCTCTGGCCCTTGACTGCACCTAGAAATTCTGTCCATAAATATAATGAACAGAAACCGGTGACAAAGTGCAGCCCTGGCAGAATCCAACATGCACCGGAAACCGGTCTTACTTACTGCCGGCAATGCAAACACTGCTCCTGCTCCGGTCATACAGGGACCAGACACCCCTTAGCAAAGGGCCCCAGACTCCATAGTACCAGAGCACCCCCCAAAGGAAACCATGAGGGACACGGTCAAATGCGAGTCCACAAAACACATGTGGACTGGTTGGGCAAACTCCCATGAACCCTCGAGCACCAGATGGAGAGTATAGAGCTGGTCCAGTGTCCACGACCAGGACAAAAACCACACTGCTCCTCCTGAATCCAAGGTTCGACTATCGGTCAGATTCTCCTCTCCAGTACTCTGGAGTAGACCTGACCGGAAAGACTGAGGAGTGTGATATCCCTATAGTTGGAACACACCCTGCCGTATGACCTCTTATACAGAGGGACCACCACCCTGGTCTGCCAGTCCACAGATACTGTCCCCGACCGCCACGCGATGTTGCAAAGGCGTGTCAGCCAAGACTCACAACATCCATAGATTTAAGATACTCAGGATGGATCTCATCCACCCCCGGAGCCTTGCCACCGAGGAGCTTGTCAACCACTTCAGTGACTTCAGCTAGGGTAATAGATGAGTCCGCCTCTGAGTCCTCAATCTCTCCTTCCTCCTCGAAAGACGTGACAGTGGGATTGAGGAGATCCTCAAAGTATTCCTTCCACCGTCCGACAACATCTCCAGTCGAGAGCAGCAGCTCTCCAACCGCACTGTAAACAGTGTTGGTGAAGCACTGCTTTCCCTCCTGAGGCATCGGACAGTTTACCAGAATTTCTTCGAGGCCGACGGATAGACCTCCTCCATGTCCTTCACGAACTCCTCCCAGCCCCGAGTTTTTGCCTCTGCTATTGCACGGGCTGCGGCACACTTGGCCCGCCAGTACCTGTCGGCTGCTTCAGGAGTCCCACAAGCCAGCAGGGCCCGATAGGACTCCTTCTTCAGCCTGACGGCATCCCTTACTTCCAGCGTCCACCACCGGATTCGGGGATTGCCACCACGACAAACACCGCAGACCTTACAACCACAGCTACGAGCAGCCGCATCGACAATAGAGGTGGAGAACATGGCCCATTCGGACTCCATGTCTCCAACCTCCCCCGGGATCTGGGAGAAGCTCTCCCGGAGGCATGAGTTGAAGACCCTGCTGACAGAGGGTTCCACCAGACGTTCCCAACAGACCCTCATGATACTGTAACCCGGGTGAAATATGCGGATTTCCAACCAATCATATCAGCGCTCGCGCTCTCTCTCTCTCGCTCCCCTCCGCTGTGTCCCACGCACGCTTCATGCGCCCGCACACGTGACTTGTTGTGGCCAATCAGGGCCCCATATTAGCCGGCAGCTGCACACACCCGGCAGGTGCGAGGCTAGCGAGAGCAGCATGCGAAGCCGGTAGGTTTTAAACTTCCCATTTGCCGTTATTTCATTACAACAATACTTCTACTTCAATCAACCCACTCTTTACCATAGGTACTGATCATCGAGCGAATGCCACGGCAGGAATGAGCTTTGATTTCGTGATATTCAGGGGAATTGGTGAGTCCGGTTTGTTTACTAGTGCTAGCTTAGCGCGCTGCACTTACATTGCACAGTTAGCATTGGGTTTTAAACCCGTTTCTCTCCAATGGTTTTACATAAATATTATGAAACTTATGTTGAGTATTTTGCTAACTTATATCATATTGTCACTGTCGTATGAATTTTAAGCCTTATTTTGTAATGTCAATGGTTGCATTGGACATTGTATTAAGGTTGTTATTCATTGATATGATTGGAACTAGCAATTGCTATTTAGATTTTACTGAAATTGAGATTGAGTACACTGAACTTTGACTGAGGCCATGGTCCTATGTTCATACAGGCCAGGTCTCATACTCAGATGGCGAGCTACAGATAACCCTCGAGCCTAAAATCGGGAACCCTTCTGCACTGAACTGCACCTGGTCTGATCGGGCCAGGTAGGCGGCTTATCTACACCTCCACTAGACCTTCACTCCACTTCAATGAACTACCTCTCAATGTCTGGTCAAATTGACCAAGCCAACGACCTACCTCTAACATTTTTATGAACTGAGTGGTCGAACTAAGCAAATGGACTGAACTCTGGGGGGTTGTGGGGCATTTGAACGGGAATGACCCGAATTGCACATCTTTGTACACTAAATGATTGTTTGTTATTTGTTGAATGGCCATTGTTTGTTAATTTGTGTCTATTCTCCAATATATGGAACCTTTTTACCTTTAGTGTATTGCACACTGTGTCTGTCCACGACAACAAAGTCGTGTCATCTGACCTCCGACCTAGGGTATCCTGGTGCCACGTGCATTGATGGACACACTTGTGTTCGAACATGGTGTTCATTGTGGACAAACTGTGACACAGAAGTCCAATAACAAAACACCACTCGATTTCAGATCAGGGAGGCCGTTCTTCCCAATGACGCCTCTCCAGGTGTCACTGGCATTACCCACGTGACCCACAAACAAAAATATACAAATTTTAAAAAAATTAATTCAGCTCAAATCTTTATCCAAATCACTACATTTGAAGCTTTATGTCGTAATGTGGTGTAGACGGACCAAATGTGCAGGCCGGGAGCGGTTTAAACAGTGTTTATTTACAGCAGTGATAATTAAGCACGAACACAGATATTGAGTCTTAGAGTAACAGGGAGCGGGACGAGGAGCCAGGAGTCGGGACCAGGTAACACCGGAGAGCAGGAACGAGGAGCCGGGACGTGGAGCAGGTGAGACCGGACAACGAGGAACCAGGACACGGAGCAGGTAAGACCGGACAGCAGGAACGAGGAACCAGGATACGGAGCAGGCAAGACCGGACAGCAGGAACGAGGAACCAGGACACGGAGCAGGTAGGACCGGACAGCAGGAACGAGGAACCAGGACACGGAGCAGGTAGGACCGGACAGCAGGAACGAGGAACCAGGACACGGAGCAGGTAAGACCGGACAGCAGGAACGAGGAACCAGGAACGAGGTACAGGTGAGAGCGAAGACGAAGAACCAACAGCGAGGAGCAGGTGAGAGTGCAGGAGCCGTGAGCCGAGAACAATTGAGTGCGTGGATAAGACAAACAGGTTACCAGGAAGACGAGGCGGGAGCTGGACGGGAGATGCAGGCATGCGGAGGATCCGGGAGCTGAGGTCTGGAGGAGAACACAGGAGTAGTTCAGCATTCACGAAAACAGCAAGTGGAATCCAAGAGAGAGCAGAATAGCTACGTTTTCACACGGACGGACTTGCACCGAATGAATGGGCCAAGTCCCATTTATCCTCCACAGCTGGTAGCTCATCAACGTAGACGAGGTGCAGGTGCGCGTGGAGGAGCAGCGCTCCGCCCAGCTCCGGAGTGACAGGTGAGGGAGGGGGAGAGGAGACACGCGAGGCAGGAGACAGGGAAAACAGGGCATGGATCATGACAGTACCCCCCCCCCTAAGGGCCACCTCCTGGTGGACCACCCGGCTTGTCTGGATGGGCCCGGTGGAACTCGCGGACGAGGTCGGGGTCCAAGATGCGAGCCCTCGGCACCCAGGAGCGCTCCTCCGGACCGTAACCTTCCCAGTCCACTAAGTACTGGAGGCCCCGGCCCCGTCGCCGGACGTCGATCAGACGCCTGACGGTGAAGGCCGGGTGACCATCCACGACTCGGGCGGGTGGAGGGGGCTCGGCCGGAGGGCAAAGGTTGCTGTTCTGCACGGGCTTAATCTGCGACACATGAAATGTCGGGTGAACGCGAAGCGTCGGGGGAAGGCGTAGCTGCACGGCGGTTGGATTGATGATCTTCGTTATTTCGAAGGGTCCCAAGTACCGGGGCGAGAGTTTTCGGGAGTCCGTCTTGAGGGGGATGGTTTTGGCAGACAGCCATACCTGCTGACCGAGCTGTTAGTTAGGCGCGGGGGTCCGGTGGCGGTCGGCCGCGGCCTTAATGCGTTGGCCCGCCTGGAGGAGCGCAGCCCGTGTCTTGGTCCAGACGCGGCGGCAGCGACTCAGGTGGTGCTGGACGGAGGGTACGGCCAACTCTGCCTCCTCCGCTGGAAAAAGGGGGGGCTGGTAGCTCCCCTGGAACGGGGAGAGGCCTGTGGAGGAACTCACCAAGGCGTTGTGAGAGTATTCGACCCAGGGGAGAAAAGTGCTCCAGGCCGAGGGGTTCGCGGAGGTCACACAGCGGAGAGCAGACTCGAGGTCCTGGTTGGCCCGCTCCGTTTGTCCATTTGACTGTGGATGAAAACCAGAGGTGAGACTGACCGTGGCACCCAGCCCCTCACAAAAAGCCCGCCACACTTGGGACGTGAACTGGGTGCCACGATCGGAGACAATGTCAGTGGGGATACCGTGAAGCCGGACTACATGGGAGGTGAGGTGGTCAGCGGTTTCCTTGGCCGTGGGTAGCTTAGGTAGCGCGATGAAATGTGCAGCCTTGGAGAACCGATCGACGACCGTCAGGATGACCGTATTTCCGTGAGAAGGAGGGAGTCCGGTGACGAAGTCTACGGCGATGTGGGACCAGGGTCGCTTGGGGACGGGCAGCGGCAACAGGAGACCAGATGGGGGTGTGTGTGAGGACTTGGATCGAGCGCATACCTGGCAGGCGGCCACGAACTCCCGGGTGTCACGGTCCATAGTGGGCCACCAGAAGTGCCGTCTGAGCAGGGACAGGGTGCGGCTAGCTCCCGGGTGGCAGGCGAACTTAGAGCCGTGGATCCACTGCAGCACCTGGGAACGAACAGAGTCTGGGACAAAGGTGACACCTGGTGGTCCATTACCTGGATCGGGAGACGTGGCCTGGGCGTTGCGGACCAGGTCTTCGATTTCCCAGTGGACGGCGGCGACGAGACACGAGGACGGGAGGATTGAGCCGGGGTCACTGGTGCTTTCGTGTTGGGTGAATTGACGGGAGAGGGCGTCGGGCTTGACGTTGCGGGAGCCCGGGCGGTAGGTGAGGGTGAAGTGGAAGCGGCTGAAGAACAAGGACCAACGGGCCTGGCGGGGGTTGAGGTGTTTGGCGGACTGGATGTAGGCCAAGTTTTTATGATCTGTCCAGACCAGGAATGGCAGTTCTGCCCCCTCCAGCCAGTGACGCCACTCCTCCAGGGCGAGCTTAACAGCGAGTAGCTCCCGGTCACCGACGTCGTAGTTCTGTTCAGCGGGGGTCAGCCGCCGGGAGAAGAAGGCGCACGGGCAGAGCCGATTGTGGGGGTCGAAGCGTTGGGAAAGGACCGCTCCCACACCAGAGTCCGAGGCGTCCACCTCGACCACGAACTGATGAGTGGGGTCAGGTTGGTGAAGGATGGGGGCTGACGTGAAGAGAGCCTTGAGCTGAGTGAAGGCCGCGTCCGCTGCCGGGGACCAGGAGAACTGGGAAGAAGGGGAGGTTAGTTGGGTCAATGGGGCTATAACACGGCTAAAATCACGGATGAACCGACGGTAGAAGTTAGCAAAACCGATAAAGCGTTGCAGTTGTTTGCGGTTAGTCGGGGCTGGCCAGTCGGTAACGGCCTTAATTTTTTCGGGGTCGGCCTTGATTTGTCCCTTACCGATGATAAACCCCAAAAAGCTAACTTCTTCGGAGTGGAACTCGCACTTTTCGGCTTTTACATAGAGTCGGTTCTCTAGGAGGCGCTGGAGGACAAGACGAACGTGTTGGCGGTGTTCTTGTATGGACTGAGAAAATATCAAAATGTCGTCTAGATAAACGAACACGAAACGGTTAAAAAAGTCTCGGAGGACGTCGTTAATGAGAGCTTGGAAAACTGCGGGGGCGTTAGTGAGACCGAAAGGCATTACGAGGTATTCAAAATGGCCCAGTGGAGTTTTAAACGCGGTTTTCCACTCGTCCCCCTCCCTAATACGAACCAGATGATAGGCGTTGCGTAGGTCGAGTTTTGAGAACACCGTGGCGCCGTGAAGTGGGGTGAACGCGGAGTCGAGGAGCGGTAACGGGTACTTATTTTTAACAGTAATGTTATTAAGACCCCGATAATCTATGCAGGGGCGCAGGGTTTTGTCCTTCTTCGTGACGAAAAAAAAAACGGCGCCGACCGGGGAGGTGGACGGGCGGATAATACCTGAGTTCAGAGAGTCTCGAATATAGTTTTCCATAGCCTCCTGTTCGGGACGGGACAGATTATAGAGGCGACTGGACGGCAGGGGGGCCCCGGGCAAGAGGTCGATGGCGCAATCGTAAGGGCGATGCGGAGGAAGCGAGAGCGCTCGGTCTTTACTAAAAACCTCGCTAAAGTCGTGGTATTCGTCAGGAACGGAGGAGAGGTCGGGGGTGTCCCGGGGCGGTTGGCCAGTCGCGTTAGCGGGGGACAGCGCGGACTGCAGGCATTGGGCGTGACAGGCTGGACTCCACCCGGACACCCTCCCCTGGGACCAATCGATGTTCGGGTTGTGGGTCCGGAGCCAGGGGTAGCCCAGCACCAGCGACGAAGAGGGGGACTCGATTATGTGGAAGCGTCGGGTCTCGTGATGATTACCGGACAAAACCAGGGATATGGGTTCGGTAACGTGAGTCACTCGCGCTAGTCGCAGTCCATTAAGAGCCGTGGCCGAGAGTGGGTGGTCCAGAGGGTCCATACGGATGCCCCACTGCTCGGCCAGGGCGCGGTCCATAAAGTCTTTCTCGGCCCCTGAGTCTACTAACGCTAACACAGAGAGGGTTTCGGACCGAAAACGGAGGGTGGCGTGGAGCCGGAGTTGGTTCTTTTCTCCTGGGATGGCGTGCCGACCCGCTAGTACTCCCAGGGCTACTGGCGGGCCTGCCCTTTTGGCCGGACAGGGCATGCGGCAATGAAGTGGCCTCTGGTACCACAGTAGAGGCACTCCCCAGCGCGGCGGCGGCGAAGGCGCTCCTCCTCGGTGAGATGGGCTCGTCCGAGCTGCATCGGTTCCTCCCTGGGGGGCGCTGGTGAGCGGGGCTCGCTCGGTCCGGGCCGGTGAGCGGTGTCCCTCGAACCGGGGTGGTGAGCGGCGTCTCTCTCGGCGTCGCGTTTGCAGGCGTTGGTCTATCCTACCGGTGAGGGTGATTAGAGAGCGCAGGTCCGGGGGTTCGTCACGGGAAGCTAGCTCGTCCTTCAGGGAGCCGTTGAGCCCGTTGCGGAAGACGGCCTTCAGAGCGCTCTCGGTCCAGTCCACCTCGGCAGCAAGCGTCCAAAACTCGACCGTGTAGTCCGACACGGTCCTGGTGCCCTGGGAGAGAGAGAGCAGCCGCGAGGTGGCGTCCGCCTGATAGTGTGGGTGGTTAAACACGAGTTCAAATTCACTTAAAAAGTGTTCATAGTTCACAGATTCTAATAAAGTCTTAGAAAATCTCGCCTCGGCCCACTGCAAGGCTCTTCCCCTTAGTAACCCACAGACATACCGGATTCTGGCCGCATCGGACGAGAAACGACCGGGGCGCTGCTGGAACATGGATTTGCACTGGAAAATAAAGCCCCGGCAGAGGCCGGGCTGACCTGAATATGGTTCCGGATCCGTGCCTCTCGACTCCGGGTGGGGTCGGTGGTAGAACTCCCGCGGAGGCGGGGATGGCGGGAGCCGGCGGAGTGGGGGCGAGCAGAGTGGCGACCTGATTACTAAGTTGAACCATCTGTTGGGACAGCGTTTGGTTTTGCTCGACAAGAGTCTGGATAGTTTGGTCATGCCTCCCCAACATCACTCCTTGGTGCGAGAAGGCTTGTTGTATTGTTTGTTCCGCACCAGCGGCCGCTTGGTCCATGATGGCAAGTCCGTTCTGTCGTAATGTGGTGTAGACGGACCAAATGTGCAGGCCGGGAGCGGTTTAAACAGTGTTTATTTACAGCAGTGATAATTAAGCACGAACACAGATATTGAGTCTTAGAGTAACAGGGAGTGGGACGAGGAGCCAGGAGTCGGGACCAGGTAACACCGGAGAGCAGGAACGAGGAGCCGGGACGTGGAGCAGGTGAGACCGGACAACGAGGAACCAGGACACGGAGCAGGTAAGACCGGACAGCAGGAACGAGGAACCAGGACACGGAGCAGGTAAGACCGGACAGCAGGAACGAGGAACCAGGACACGGAGCAGGTAAGACCGGACAGCAGGAACGAGGAACCAGGAACGAGGTACAGGTGAGAGCGAAGACGAAGAACCAACAGCGAGGAGCAGGTGAGAGTGCAGGAGCCGTGAGCCGAGAACAATTGAGTGCGTGGATAAGACAAACAGGTTACCAGGAAGACGAGGCGGGAGCTGGACGGGAGATGCAGGCATGCGGAGGATCCGGGAGCTGAGGTCTGGAGGAAAACACAGGAGTAGTTCAGCATTCACGAAAACAGCAAGTGGAATCCAAGAGAGAGCAGAATAGCTACGTTTTCACACGAATGAATGGGCCAAGCACCGAATGAATGGGCCAAGTCCCATTTATCCTCCACAGCTGGTGGCACATCAGCGTAGACGAGGTGCAGGTGCGCGTGGGAGGAGCAGCGCTCCGCCCAGCTCCGGAGTGACAGGTGAGGGAGGGGGAGAGGAGACACACGAGGCAGGAGACAGGGAAAACAGGGCGTGGATCATGACACTTTATTAGATCTCTGCAAATAATACTTTTACTTTTTACTCTTTAATTACATTTTACAACAGGTACTTTAATACTTTTAATAAGCTGAGTACTTCTTCCACCACTGGCTAACAGTTAAACCCCATAGAAGTGTAATACCCCTCTTTAAGTACAGTACTTTTACTTTTGTACTTTGTCACTGCTCAAAGTCTCCACTGCAGTGAGGACCAGAGGAGCAGAGTTTGATCCTCCTTCATTTTTACAGGGATTGAAATATGGAAAGAGCTTCTCCCTGAAGCAGCAGTCTGTGAAGGAGTAGAGGAGATCTGCAGAATGTGCATCATAAAAGGAGACCAGACCCTTTCCATAGTCCACAAACACCCCGACCTTCTGAGGAGCTCTCTGAGGAGTCAGAGCGACAGAAGGAGAAGAACAAGCTTTGTACTCATCTCTGTTTCTTAAGCAGATGCACCACAGACCATGTTTGGGTCTTGCAGTGACTTTTCCCTTCCTGTTGATGGACTCTTGGGCCACTCCTAAAGTCCAGGCTGTTTTTTTGTTTACCTGAACCTCAAAGTAAAACCTGCCTGAAGAGAAACTCTGTTTTCCTAAAACATTAACACATTCATCAAACCTCAGAGGAGAGTCTGGGAGCTGCTTCTTCACATCAGTGTCATGAACCTGTTTGAGATCTTCAGACAGAACGAGTTCAGGATGAGCTGTGTCTGGATCCAGAGTCACCTCCACCGCACACTGCTGCACTCTCCTCAGCTCAGCTTTATTAAACTGTTTAAACTCCTGAGAGAGACTGTTCTCCAGCTCAGACAGAGCCCGGGTCACACTGCCCTCACACGTCTCTGGCTCAAAGCTCACGCTGCTCCACTCCTTAAGTCCAGCAGGGGGCGTGAGTGCAGGGCAGTGCTGTAGAAAGTGGAGGGGGTCATGAGAGCGTGAGAGACGTTCGGCCTCAGCGCTGCTCTGCTCCAGATCACAGATCTCCTGCTCCAGCTGCTGCACCAGATCCTGGGCTCGTCTGTGGCTCCGACTCTGCTTCTCCTGGAGCTCCTCTAAGAAGAGGTCCATACGCCTCTGAACAGACTGCATGAGAGCAGTGAAGGTCTGCAGCCCCACAGCCCTCTCTCTGTCGGCCTCTGTCTCACTCAGCTCCAGGAGGCTCTGGATCTCCTGGATCTTCTGCCTCCTCTGCTCCACCATGTGCTGGGTCTGAGCCTGAGTCTGTAGCAGAGAGGACCTCCTGCGCTCACACGCCTCCTCCAGAGACAAGAACTCATGGTTCTTGTGTTCTAGTACGGAGCACATCATGCACACGCTCTTCTCATCAGTGGCACAGAAGAGCTCCAGGGGGCGCTGGTGTGTGGGGCACATCCTGTCTTCCAGGTTTTCCATTGGCTCCATCAGCTGGTGTCTTTTCAGCCCAGAGACTGTGAGATGAGGCTGGAGGTGGCTCTCACAGAAGGAGCACAGACACACCAGGCAGGACTTGAGGGCCTTCAGCTTGGGCTCAGAGCACACGTCACACTGCACCTCTTTAAAGACGGGCATCTCCTCCTTAGATCTGCTCTTGTTCTTCTCCAGGTTAAACCTTGAGGCCACCTCCTTCAGGAGCGTGTTGACCTTGAGCTGTGGTCTGCTGTAGAACACCTCTTTACACAGAGGACATTTGCAGATCCGAACAGTGTCCCAGGCCTGAGAGATGCAGCGTCGGCAGAAGTTGTGTCCACATGGAGTGGTCACTGGCTCAGAGAACACCTCCAGACAGATGGAGCATAGGAACGTCTCCTCAGAGCTCCTTTCACTGGTGGAGGACATGTCTGAAACATACCAACAATAGTTACTGTCAAACTAAAGTCTTTTCAAAGTGAAAACTCTTATTGTGACAGGAAAGAGGTTAAGAGCTTTTATTTTGTAAGTCTTCAGGAGGATGTGGTGAGGAAGACTGGACTAGAAGAATATGTTAGTGTTGTGACCATAGACTGTTTGGTGGTGACTAATATCCAACACGGTTTGAGGAAAAGGCTGGGTACTCAATGTTACCATGACGACAATAAAAACAATATTTCTTTTAGACAATAGAATGTCATTTCAGCTCAAAAACATGGTAGTGTCCTGAATATTACACTGTTGTAACTCTTCTAACTAGAAGTGTTCAGAAAAGGTCACTTTTTATCCTGTCTTTTTTCAGTGGCTTTAAATGAGTTCAGAGGTGGGTAGAGTAGACAAAAATTGTACTCGAGTAAGAATAATGTTACTTCAGAATAATATTAGTCCTACTCAAGTATAAGTACAAAGTAGTGGCCCAAGAAATGACTCAAGTAAGAGTAAAAAAGTATTTGTGAAAAGTACTACTGAAGTAAGAGTAACTTAAAGAGTAACTGTCGGAGCGTAACTGTCATGATCCCTGTGTTCTTGCCTTGTTTGTTTGCCTCTTGTGTTCTCTTTTCCCCTTCTCACCTGCCTGACTCTGGAGATGGGCGGAGTTCCTGGCTCCTCCCGCGCGCACCTGAACCGCATCAGCACAATCAACGCCACCTGCCGGGGTTAAGAGGAGCCAGGACCAGACACTCGGTGACAGATCGTCCACGTGTCCAAGTGACTATCTTGCTGTTCCTAGTTTTTTTGTTACTCTCCGTTTGCCTCACTTACTGGATGTTTTCTTGCTACTCTCCAGATCCCACTTCCTGGTCCATCCCAGCTCCGTAACTCCTAGTTCTGCTCTGTTCCTGTTTCCTAGTCCCAGTATGGTCAGTCTAGTCACCTCTGCACCTCCCGTCTGTGGACTCTGCCTCGCACCCTGCTCTGTTCTTGCTCGTCCTGTTCCTGTTCCTGCAGTCCTTGTCTCAGGACTCTCCCGGTCCGTTCCCTGCTCCGGACTGGCTCGCACCGCTGTGCGCTCAGCTCTCCACGCTCCTCCCCGGACCCAGACCTGCACCCTGCTCTCCGCTCTCCACTCCTCGCTGAATCTACCTTCATTATTTGTGATATTAACACTTACTGTAAATAAACACTGTTAAATTTCCCCTGAGTCTTGCATATCTTGGTCCAAATTTGCCCTGCTTTACGACAGTAACATCTGATTCATAATTTGAAGTTGATTTAATTTGAAGAACAAAACATTAAATAATGAACAAAATCTGTTTTTTTTCAAAGGATTTACACAAAAAATGATAAAAACTACATCATATCTGAAGGAGCTGCAAGAAACACATGTTCAAATCATTTCATATTGTCGACATAAAGCTCAAGTCACTTTAGACTTACTCACAGTGGGACGAGGAACCACAACTTTTACTCAAGTAAAAGTACTGTTACTTCAATACAAATATGACTCGAGAAGGAGTAAAAGTGCTGCTGGAAAAGTACTCTGAAAAGCACAATATCTATAAAAAGTTACTCCAGTAAAAGTAACTCAGTACTACCCACCTCTGGTTTTCATACTTATAAATCTGTAGTTGCCATGGTCGTGGTCGGCTGCTCTTGTGGATTTCTGACAGAAGTTTTTGAACTTTTTTAGTTATTTTCTTAAATTTTGTACAATTTTGTATTTTGATCAACTAAGTGCAGCTTGTGCAGTTCAAAGGACGGACTTTAAGGACGATTGGTTTGTGTTATTTGAGCAGTTTGTTTTTCTGTTTCCATGACAACCCTGCATGAAGCTAGCTATGCTAACCAGCTAGCTCTGAAATGATACAGACTTTTTTTTACAGCAAATACGGCAGAAGACGTTCCAGAGGAAACAGAGCAGAGAGAGGCTTAGGCTCCCCCTGGAGGCTGCTGTGATACTGCAGGACACAGAGGAGCTCTAAACTACAGGGTTAGCAGCTTTTACACAGAATAAAACCAAACTGAGACAAAGGGAGGAAATCTGACACACAGGGACACTTCAGAACATGTTTGTAGACGTCTAAACTACAGGGTTAGCAGCTTCTGTTTCACTTCATGAGTCACTATATTATGTAAGAGGAGACGCCTTGGAAAGTGAAAGTAAACAGTGGTTTTCAGTCCCTCGTCTGTTTGAGCAAAACTAATGTTGAATTTAACCAAATAAATTATGACATAAACAACAGAATGTTCAGCAGCAGCTGTTTTATCTTTAGTCGTATTAACAACAACATCACTAATAGTAGAGAGTATGAACCAGGGAGAGGTTTGGTAGTAGTAGTAGTAGTAGTAGTAGTAGTAGTAGTAGCAGTAGTAGTAGTAGTAGTAGTAGTAGTAGTAAAGGGTCTAGTAACACTGACCTGTGCTGGAGCAGACTTGAGGGTTTGGCTGACGTGCCCTTGAGCAAATGCAGAGTGAGTGTTTCCTGGTTCACTCTGATTTCCTTGAAACATCAGAGGGAGGAGCTGCTGTGTCCCGTCCTCGTCCTGTGTCTCTGTGTCAGATGCCCTCCCCTCGTCCTGTGTCTCTGTGTCAGATGCCCTCCCCTCGTCCTGTGTCTCTGTGTCAGATGCCCTCCCCTCGTCCTGTGTCTCTGTGTCAGATGCCCTCCCCTCGTCCTGTGTCTCTGTGCCAGATGCCCTCCCCTCGTCCTGTGTCTCTGTGTCAGATGCCCTCCCCCTCGTCCTGTGTCTCTGTGTCAGATGCCCTCCCCTCGTCCTGTGTCTCTGTGTCAGATGCCCTCCCAGATGTTGTGCTGTGGAGAATGGAGCTCGTCTCCAACAGAAATGACCAGAGTAAAAGTATCACATGAAAAAATCTACTTCAGTATTATTACCCATTTAAAAATGTACTTTAAGAGTAATAAGTAAAAGTATTTCACACACGTGTTCATTAGTTAAAGAGTAAATGTAGAGATATTGATTAAAATGATACATATTTTGGTCACAGTAACAATACTGTGTTACTGTGACCAAAAATGTATTTAAATAAAATACATTTTATTTAATTTTCTTATGAGTTTTGTGTTTTTATTTTTGTTTTACTCAAAGCTGAAGAATCAGAATCAGAATCAGAAGAAGTTTTATTGCCATTGTCCGTGAGCAGAGCTCACAGACTAGGAACTTACTTCGGTGATAAAGTGCGACATACAACAACACACACACAAAAAACACACTAAATAAATATAAATACAAATAAGGGCAGGAGGTAGAAATATATACAACAGCAGCATCAAAACAACAACAACAGTGCAACATGGTTTATTAAAGTGACCAGTGTAATAAAGTGTCCAGTTTAGTGCAGGTTTATGAAGTGTTCATGAGGGAAACAGCAGAGGGGAAGAAACTGTTCTTATGATGAGAGGTTCTGGTCCTGATGGACCGTAGCCTCCTGCCAGAGGGAAGTGGCTCAAATAGTTCATGTCCAGGGTGAGAAGTGTCAGCTGCTATACGACCTGCTCCACCCGAGTCCTGGAGGCGTACAGGTCCTGGAGAGATGGAGGCTGCAGCCAATCACCTTCTCAGCAGAGAACAATGTGCTGCAGTCTCTGTCTGTCCCTGTGGCCCCAGCGAACCACACAGTGATGGAGGAGGTGAGGATGGACTCGATGATGGCCGTGTAGAACTGCACCATCATCTGGACCGGCAGCTTGGCTTTTCTCAGCTGCCGCAGGAAGTACATCCTCTGCTGGGCTTTCTTGATGAGGGAGCTGATGGTCGGCTCCCACTTGAGGTCAAGCTCAAACTCTTAAACTTTATTCAGGATGTTTCATGAACGTGGTAAAAATAACTCCTCAAATCAGATGAAAAATACTTTTACTTTTCAGTCCTGTTCAAAGATGTAGTGGAGGAGAAAGTACAGATACTGCTCTCAGATGTACTCAAGTGAAAGTATCTTCTTTAAAATGTACTTCAGTGCAGTACTTTACGTCACCACTGGTCATGACTGAAGTTTAAAACAAAAACAGTGACGATGTCGGATGTGAAAAAGAAGCAAATATTTGTAGAAAAGGAATAATTGTCCAGCCTGTGTAAAAATGAGAGTTTAAATGTGACAGTTTCAGAGACAGAGCAGTGTCACGGTGTAAATGAGAGTTTGTCCAGGCTCAGATCGTAGTGGAGATGTGGAGGCCTTGTTATCCTGAGGTACCTCTGTGTCTGGGCCACACTTTACACGTTTACAGATTCCATTCAAAAGCGTCACCAACAACAAACGTCAAGATCCAAAGTGACGCAGGAAGCAGCGGAGTTTGGTTTGTCAAAATAAAGTGTTGAACTGGTCAAACATGTTTTCAGTCCATGCTCCAGGTTCACAGAAGAGCTGGAGTTAAATCCACAGTTTGATCATACACAGGTTGGACACTCAGTCTGTGTCTGTTTTATTTATTTTTACTACTCTGGAGATTTTAGATCCAGACAGAAGACATCAAATATATGAATCAAGATGAGTGGAATTATGTAGTAGAGAAAAAAGCTGTGTGTCTATGTCTGATTTAATTTACTGAATATCACGAAATAATAAGAATAATGACTTAACCTTCTTGTACCTGGCACATTTTGGGTTGTCTAGGCCACAATGCAATTTTTAGAAGAACAACAAAGCAAAAATGTTCAATTTAGAATATTTTTAAGTTTAGAATGTTCAGAATATTTATTTATTGTGAAGTCTTCCTGCACCTGTCAGCAGCTCATTGTTCCAAGAGGCACAATTGTTGTTTCTCATGACAAATGTTGCTGTTTTAGGCAATTAATAAATAGTTTTAGCAAATCATTCTTCAAATGTTCTATCAAAATGATTGTGTGGACATCACTTTTCACAGAAACTACATAATGTAAGAAGATAATTGTTTTTTTTTTACTCATCAGGTCGAATCAGCCCAAATAACAAAGAGAAATGAATAAAACCACAAAAGATCTGGAGTCTCAGGAGATTAAACCTCAGGGATGACGATGGGAGGCTTTTATTTTGACATTCCTCAAACCGGAAGTTGCCTTGTCCTTTGCACAAACTTGTCACGTGTCTGTTCCAAACTTTGGGTCCACGTGGTGCTCCTCTCGTGCTCCTGTTCGTGGGCTCGTGGGCTTTTCTTCCTCTTCCTCAATCTCCAAATGGATCCGTTTCTGTCTCTTCTTTCATTCCTGCTGCATCTTTTCCCCGTAAACTGTGACTCAGACCCGGCCGCGGTCGTGGACGTGACAGTGGACCGCTACTTCATGCCCACGCGGTGTCCCAGAGAGGTCCAGAGCGACGATTTTGTCCGGTACCACTTCAACGGGACTCTGCTCGCGGACGGGAAGAAGTTCGACTCTAGGTGAGGACTGTCACTGCCCGATTTGCGTCAAAGTTCGATCTGCGCATGCCCAGAAGCTTGTCAGTTACTACGGCAACACTTACCACACAGAAGGACAAACTACATGAAATACACTAGCGATGTGTTACTATTGTTGAAATATGTTCATTTTTAAGTTAAATCTGAGTCTAATGTTCGTGTTAAGTGCACATTTGACTGTTAAAAAGCCCGAGCAATCAGATGAAAGCAGAGAAATGTTAAAGTGCTGATCTGAGAGGAATATTTAATGTGTTTTATGATTCACAACGATACCAGTGTTTTTGAGAAAATTAACCTTTATGAAACTTTTTATGTGGACTCTGTTTAACTTAAACAAATGGTGAACTAAGGTTTCAACTGACAGATAAAATTTTAAGTGTTTCTGGAGAGTAAAATCCTGAAAATATAGTCAAGCTAACAACTAGCATGAATGACACAAATTGGGCAGATGACTCAAAGTGGGAAATGTTAATCAAAGCTAACTAACAGCCTGGAGAGTTTATTTCATAATCAGCAGATGGAATTACAGCAAATTAAAGTTTAGTGGCAGTTTTTACTACACTACTACTCATTTGAATCATTTTAGCCCTGAAATAACCAATCTCTACTGAACTAAAGGTAAAAGGAGCTGTTAAAACTACCACTTCATGACATCACAAGGTAAAATCGTTCCCTTCACACTGCCGTAAATCTCCTGTTTGGGTCTCGTGGGCTTTGAACTCGTTCGAGTCGTGAGCCTAATTACAGTGGAAAGAATGTGCATCGTGCTGTTTGGTGCTGCTGATGTGGTGGAAACACTACAATTTATAAAACTATAACGTTTCATTACTGTCTCTCCTCTTTCTCTCCTCTCACTCGTTCTCTCCTTCCACTCACTCTGTCTCACCATCTCATCTTTCCCCATTATCTATCTATCTATCTATCTATCTATCTATCTATCTATCTATCTATCTATCTATCTATCTATCTATCTATCTATCTATCTATCTATCTATCTATCTATCTTCGCTCTCCTCTCTCTATCTCGTTATCTATTTTTATTTATCTATTCATCTTTCTCTCTCCCTCTCTCTTTCCTCCTCCTCTCCTCTTTCCTCCTCCTCTCCCCCCTCATCTTTCTCTTACGCTCTGTCTCTCTCTCCCCTTCGTCTCTCCCCCTCTTCTACTCCTCTTCTCCTCCTTTCTTTCTTCCCCTCTCCTCCTCTCCCCCTCTCCTCTCTCCCGCTCTCTCTCTCCTCTCTCTCTCTCTCTCCTCTCCCCCCTCTCCTCTCCTACTCCTCTCTCCTCTCTCTCTCTCTCTCTCTCTCTCTCTCTCTCTCTCTCTCTCTCTCTCTCCTCTCTCTCTCTCTCTCTCTCCTCCTCTCTCTCCTCCCTCTCTCCTCCTCTCTCGTCCTCCTCTCCTCCTCCCCGCCTCTCCTCCTCCTAGCTCCTTTCCTCCTCTCTCGTCCTCCTCTCTCTCCTCCTCCCTCTCTCCTCCTCCTCTCCTCCTCTCTCTCCTCTCCTCCTCTCTCTCCTCTCCTCCTCTCTCGTCCTCCCCTCCTCCTCCTCTCCTCCTCCTCTCCTCAGTCATGACCGGAGTACCCCGATCGTGTCCCAGGTGGGCTCTGGGAACCTGCTGATGGGTTTGGACAGAGGACTTCAGGGGATGTGTGTGAACGAGCGGAGGCGGATCTTTGTCCCTCCTCATCTGGCCTTCGGGACGGTCGGAGCAGGTTTATTCAAACTCAGACCAACTTTACTCACAAAGACGACAAAAGAAGAAAAGAAACATACAAAAAAACAAATAAAACCTTCTTCATGTGGGCCCAGAATCAGACCCTGTTCCTCTTCATTTATATTGAGGGGCCCATGTGAGACGTCCTGCCCCGGTTAATCACAGTCATTTTGACATGATCATAGTCTGTTTCTATAAATGGACAGAGCTAACCTGCTAACGCCGCTACGTTCCAAACAGGAAGTGATCATGGGGTACTTCCTGCTCCAGCGACTCTGGCCAGTTCACTTTCTATTGAAAAACTGTGTCCCCTCTCTGTCTGTAACTGCTGCTGTCAGACCAAATGTGTTTTGGTCCCTCCCTCTCCCCCTCTCCTCTCCCTTTTCTCCTCTCTGTACTTTTTCTCTCTCTCCCCCTCTTCTGCCTCTGTCTCCCTCTCGTTCTCACTCTCTACCTCTCGCTCTTCCTTGTTGACCCCCTCTCCTCTTTCTTTTCTCCTTTCTCTCTCTCTTCTTTTTTCTCCCTCCCTCTCTCTCTCTCCCCCCCTCTTCTGTTCATTTTCTCTCTCCTCTCTCCTCCCCTCCCTCTCTCTCTCGCTCCCGGTCTCTTCTCCCTCTCTCTCCCCCTTTTATGTATATTTTCTTCCTCTCTCTCTCCCTGTCTCTTTTCTCTCTCTCGCTCCTCCCCTCTTCTTCTGCACGTTTTTTTTTCTCTTTCTCCCTCTTATTCTTATCTCTCTCGCTTCCCCTCTTCTGTACGTTTTTTCTCCCTCCCCATCTCTCCCCCCCTATTCTGTATGTTTCCTCTCTCCTTCTTCTCTCTCTCTCTCCCCCTCTTCTGTACAGTTTTACTCTTTCTTTCTCTCTCTTTCTGCCAAAGGTAAATTCCACATATGAAAAACAGATTCAGTCAAATAAATACTTCAGTCAAATATTACCTCTTTCCTCGACTCATAAACTGAGGTGAAACGTAACCAAGACAAAGTAGTAAAAGTACTCAAGTATCAATATTTACTGTATTTGTACTTTACTTAAGTACATTTTACAGTGGATACTTTTTACTTTTACTTCCACTACATCTGAGAGCAGTGTCTGTACTTTCTTCTCTTTCAGTACACTTTTAAAACGGGTACTTTAATACATTTTACTTAAGTATTTTTTTTCATGTGGTACTTTACACGAGTATTTCTTTGCCCAAGGGTCTGTACTTTTACGTAACGACACTGAATCTTTTCTCACGTCTCGTACAAACACAAACATTTATAACCTCCAGTCGTGTTACATTTATGGTCTTTCCTGAGTTTTGTGACGGTGTGTTCAGGCGGCGTGATCCCTCCCAACGCCACGCTGGTCTACGACGTCCTCCTGCTGGACATCTGGAGCCCGGACGACGCCGTTCAGATCCGAACTTTGTACAAACCGGAGAAGTGCGTCCGAGTCTCGGCCCCCTCAGACTTTGTGCGTTACCATTACAAACGGGACGCTCCTGACGGGACAAGAGTTTGACTCCAGGTAGAACAGGTGAGGTCACAGGAGTAGAGAGGCTCTGATTGGCTGAGGGGCTGTAGACCATTGTGTTCTGTGTCCTGATTGGCTGAGGGACGGTAGACCATCGTGTTCTGTGTCCTGATTGGCTGAGGGACTGTAGACCATTGTGTTCTGCGTCCTGATTGGCTGAGGGACTGTAGACCATTGTGTTCTGCGTCCTGATTGGCTGAGGGACTGTAGACCATTGTGTTCTGCGTCCTGATTGGCTGAGGGACTGTAGACCATTGTCCATCAGTCTCCTCCGTGTCTCCTGTACAGTACAGAATGTGTCAGACAAATTTACATAAATGTTTGTTCACAGAAAATGTTAATGCCTGTGTGAGAAAAGTGTATAAAGTGTGTGGTGAGGGGTTTTACAGACAAGAAACAGAGAGAATAATGTAAAAAATAAAGCTGATACTTTGCAGATTTCAACTATTGCGGGTTATTTTTAGAATGTAAGCGACCAGTGTAACCTGCTCTACATGATCCAAGGTCATGTTTTTTGGGTTTTTTTTTGTTATTTTTTTTTTTTGTTTTTTTTATTTTGAGGTTGTTTTTAGTTATTTTGGTTTTATTATTTTTTTGTTTTTGTTTTGTTTGTGTTTTGTGTTTTAGTTATTCAGAGTTAATTTTTTCTCTTTTCTTTTTTTTTTTTTTTTTTTTTTTTTTGAGTTATTTTTGAGTTTTTGTTGTTTGGGGTTTATTTATTTATTTATTTTAGTTATTCTGAGTTAATTTAACATTTTTTTGTTATTTTCATTTTTTTTTTTTTGTTATTTTGTTTAGTTATTTTTTTGTACTTTTTGATTTTATCTTTTTATTTTTTGAGATTTTTATTCATTATTTATTTATTTTTTGTTAGTTTTTTTGATAAACTGTCTCTCTCTCTCTGTCCCTGTCAGACTCATGTTGGTCTTAAATGTTCGTATTAACCCTCTACATGATCCTGGGGTTTTTATTTCACGTCTGTGTCTGTAAATCAACATATGAACATTAATAACAGACACCATCAGGTCCTTCTGTCCCCGACGTCGCTCCTGTTAGCGTTAGCAACAGGTTTGATTGACAGCGTTGCTAAGCGCCCGCTCCCTGTTAAACCAGTGGTGTGGGCTGAAGAGGCGTTACCTTCAACAGCCTCGCTCCTGATTGGCTCTTTGGTTGCTATGATACTCTCTGGTCTTTCTTTAATCATTTCGTGCTGTGTTTTTGTGTTTTTTAGTCACTGGAGGAATACGACCTACGACACTTACCTGGGACGGGGCGAGCTCATCCCCGGCGTGGAGGAGGGCTTCTGGGGATGTGTGTGGGCGAGAGGAGGGTCGTCATTGTGCCTCCTTTTCTGGGCTACGGAGAAAATGTTACCGTAAAAATGTGATAACAAATTACTTTTATACAGCGGGAAAAAGCCATTTGGAGATTTAGTTTGTAACTTTGAGTAAAACTTGTTAAAGGTCCAATATTACACAAAATGACTGTGAGCTGTAAGTCATGTTCTTTGTGTGTCTGTCGTGACAGGGACCACAGTTGCCCCCTCAGGCCACTCTGGTGTATGACGTTTCTGATGATCGACGTGTTTAACCCTCCAAAGATAATGTGACCGTGACAGTGACGGACCGCCCCAGAGTCCTGCCCCCGAAGGACCAAGACCGGAGACTTCATCCGATACCACTACAACGGGGACGTTCAGGACGGGACGCCCTTCGACTCCAGGGTAACATCATTTTTTATTTATTTATTTATATGAAACGGGACAAATTCAAACAAACACAGATTAACAATTCAGTGATCTGAGGGTTTTACAGTGTTTGTAGATGAGACAATACTCTCTCCCCTCTCTCCCTCATACTGTCTCTCTCTCCCTCTCTCTTGCATACTCCCTCGCTTCCTCCTCTCCTCCTCTCCTGCGTACTTTCCCTCTCTCTTTCCCCATCCTCTCTCTCCCTCTCTCCTGCCTACTTTCTTTTTCTCTCTCCCTCTCTCAATCTCTCCTCTCTCATCCTTCCTGCATACTCTCTCTCTCTCTACCTCCTCTCTCTCTCCTGCATACTCCCTCTCTCTCCCTCGCATCTCCTCTCTCTATCTCTCCTCCTCTACTCCCCTCTCTCCCACATCTCCCTCTCTCCCTCTCTTTCCTGAATACTCCCTCTTCCTCTCTCCTGCATACTTCTCTCTCTCTCCCTTGGCTCTCCCCCATACTTTCTCTCTCCCTCTCTTTCTCATACTCCCTCTCTTCCTCTCTCCCTGCATACTTTCTCTCTCTCTTCCTCTCTCTCCCCATACTCCCCTCTCCCTCTCTCCCTCTCTTTCCTGAAATACCTACTCTCTTCCTCTCTCTGCATAATACTTTCGCTCTTTCCCTGTCTCCCCCTTACTCTCTCCTCTCTCTCTCTCTCTCCTTCTCCATACTCTCTCTCCCACTCTCCTGCATACTCCTCTCTTCCTCTCTCTCCTGCACTTTCTCTCTCTCTTCTCTCTCTTCCTCTCTCACTTTCTCCGCCATACTTTCTCTCCTCCTCTGTCCTGCATACTCCCTCTTGCCCCCTCTCTCCCCCCATACTCTCTCTCCCTCTCTTTCTCCCCCTTTCTCTCTCCTGCCTACTTTCTTTCTCTCACTCATCCTCTCTCTGCATACTCTCTCCCTCTCTGCCCTCTCTGCCCTCTTCTGGACGACTGAGGCATTACACACAGTAACACATTTTGACTGAAACCCCTGTCTCTGCACTGAATCATACACTGTTTATATAAATGTACAAATCTAACCCGCCGCCCGCCAACACACAAACAGGAAATGGATCATGCCCGCACTTCCTGCTCCACCGACTCTGGCTCCAGTTTCACTTTCTATTTAAAATCTGTGCCTGCCTCTGTAACTCTGTAACTGCTGCTGTCGGTTTTTGATATTTTTGTACGAGCTGTTTTGACAAATGCTCTTAAAACTTTGAACATTTTTTCGAACAGAACTGGATTTTTTTTTTTTTTAAAAGCAGCTGAGAAAAACTGTAGTCGTGCTTGTAAATGTTAACTCAAAATCCAGATTTAAGAGCTGTCTTTTTTTGCAGTTACCAGAGGAACAGCACTTACAACACGTTCATCGGCCTGGGCCACGTGATCAGAGGCATGGACCAGGCGCTGCAGGGTCTGTGCTGCGGAGAAAGAGGAGAGTCGTCATCCCGCCTCATCTGGCCTACGGGGAGAGCGGAGTGGGTCAGTCACTCTGCTTCAACATATTTACTCCATTACTCCTGGTTCATTTTACTCAGAAATAGAAAAAAATCCTGCTGTTGGGTTTCTTTATTTTCTGTAGCTACAGCAGGAAAACACGACATTGTTCTCATGTGTTTGTACTTCAGTTTTGTTATTTAATTAAAAGTACAGATTCTGACGCAAAAAATACTCAAAAGTATCACATGAAAACATCTACTTAAGTAAAAGTATTAAAGTACTTGTTTAAAAATGTACTTAAACAGCAAAAAGTCAAAGTACTTCACACTTTTGATTTTTATAAAGCTTCAAATGTGGTGATTTGATAAAGATTTGAGCCAAATTTTCTTCAGAAACAACTGAATATTTTTTTTTCTAGCTGTTTTTATTTGCAGTGTTTTTGTTTTGAACGTATTAAAAAAAAAAACTTTTCAGTCCAGTTCAAAGATGTAGTGGAGGGGAAAGTACAGATACTAAAAAGTTTGGGCCAAACTGTGAGTTTGTTGTTTTTTTTTTTTTTAAGTACATACATATATACATCTTGCTGTGAGTGGAGTCGCCTTTCCACAAACTTGGCCTGGTGGCGTCGTCTGCTCGTTTCCATGGAGATACACGAGCAGTCAGAAGTTTGCACACTTTTCTTCTACATTTCGTCTTTATTTCCAGGATTATTCACACTGTAGATTCTCACAAAAATGAATGACTACACAAAAAAAAGACCAAAAAAAAAACAAAAAAAAACTCTCAAAGGACTAAATCTAACTCGTGGACTTTATCACGAAGCTCACAAGGGTTTGAACTGTCCAGGACATATTTAAACTGATTCTTCTTTTTCCAGACCAAGGTTTAGTTCGTTTTCATCCCTGACAGTTTGTTTCTGCTCACTCAGCGCCTCACAGTGGTCACATGATGTTGCTGTGACGTGTCCAGCTGATTTAAACTGGTTTTGGTGCTGTGTTTCTACTGGTAGCGTTAGCTTCAACAGCCTCGCTCCTGATTGGCTCTTTGGTTGCTATGATACTCAGAGGTGGAATTCCCAATATGCAACTCAGCTCCAACCCAGTGACTGAAGGTAACGAAGTAAAAGTAGTAAAGTACAGGTGCCTAAAAATTGTACTTCAGTGTGTACTTTTTACTTTTACTTCACTATGTTTAGAGCAGAATCATTGAAACATTGTGTGAATAAAAGTGAATCGAGTCGCGCCTGTCGCCCAGTGAAGAGTCAGTCACAGAAACGCCCAAAGAAGAGATGATAAAACTATAACTTCCTTCTTTTCTTCCTGACAGAAAACCTCATTCCCAGTTGGACCGTCCTGGTTTTTGACATTCACGTCATCGACTTCCACAATCCCAAAGACCCAGTGGAGATCCGGACCGTCCTGAAGCCTCCGGACTGTAAAGAGACGAGCGAGGCCAACGACTGGATCCAGTATCGCTACAACTGCTCTCTGATGGACGGGACGCTGCTGTACTCCTCGTGAGCGCCCTCTGCTGTTCACTCTGCACAAATGCACCCTCGACCTCTGTCCTGCATGTAATAACCACAGCTCGCTCTTTCTCTCACGTGACTTTTCCTCGTAAATCATCCTAGAAAACTGCAAACTTTTAAAGGACGTGGTAGAAGAATGTTGGCCCATTTTTTAACAGCGCTTTTCCACTTTTAAGACTCAACAAATGACGTTTATGTCGAGAGCCGCCAACCTTTAGATCACTGGAGAAACACTCCACCAACTCAGTCACTCTCAGTACTTACTTACGATTAATTACTACAAAATCATGATCTTAGTGGCCAAAACTGTTTGTCAAAGCTGATCTTAAATGCCATGTTCCACAGCGGGTCGTTGTGTCCTTAGCAAGACACTTCCCCCACATTGTCTCGTATGAATGTGGTTTTCGTGTGTTTGTTGGTGGTCAGAGGGGTCAGTCCTGTCTGTCCCAGAGGTGAATGAATACTGCACTTGACTCCGAGCGTCTGGAAAAGCGTCGTTTAAGAGAAATGCATTAGTGTGTTTTTTAATAAAGATCCAGGAATTCCTAATGATCTGGACCAACTTAGACCAATCAATGTGTGTCTGTTTTACACTTGTGTCCCTGTTTCTTTAGTCCAGCAGGGTCCAGGCGAAGGCACATAGCAGTAAAAAGTGTGGACGCACACTCTCATTTAGTGTGTTTTTTTGTTTCACTACTTTCTACGTTTTTATATGCACACAGAAGACATCAATAAAAGAAGTAAGTGTGGAATTAGACGTACAGATCTTAACCCAGAGAAAAGAAAGGAGTTAAAGACGACATTTTTGTTGGGAAAGAATGTCTGTGAGTCCCTCAGTCCGTCCCAGGTCTGATCCAGAGTAAACGCCAAAGAAAACTGGACAAAAAGTCGTAGGAGTGAAGTCGTTTAGCTGCTCGTCCCAAGTCCTCTTCTTCAGTTCTGGTCAGATTCCTGGTGGACACTGACTTATATCTGTCTGAAGGAGGCGCTAACGACACTGAAACTGTAAACTGCTGACTTAGCATATTCATACACACCCTTTAACGGGTATTTTCACTCTTATTGGCATTCTAGCTAGCTCTCTTTTTGTTTCCTGTGTTTGCTTTGGGTCTGAGGATGGAGTTATAAAGGGGGGAAAGATGTTTAAGGCCTTAAGGAAAGACAATCCATCTTCTAACAGGATCGTGGGACTTAGACATCAGGTATCTGCTATTTATAACTCCATCCTCAGACCTAAACCAAAAGGAAAGCAATAGTGCTAGCCCGTATGCTAATAGCCCGTATGCTAATAGGTGTGAGAGCAGCGATTCGGGGCCTGAATGATTAACTAAATAAAATCCAAACTCATTCAAGTCTCCACCCTCTGCATTGTCGAAAAATGTATCTTACCTCAAATATTTGATGTCTTCTGTGTTTATATAAAATGTAGAAATTAGTAAAAATATGTAATAAAAAAAAACTGAATGTGAGGGGTGTGTCCAAACTCGTCTGGGTGTAGCGCTGCATGGCTAAACTCGACTCTCTCATGGAGTTTTGTTTCTTGCGTGTTTCCTGATTGTTCTGTGTTTGCAGAGAGCAGTACGACGAGCCGTCCGTCACGACTCTGGGGTGAACGCCGTGATTTCGGGGCTGGAGACCGGCCTGAGCGGGATGTGTGTGGGGGGAGAGGAGGAGGTGGTCATCCCTCCTCACTGGGCCCACGGGGAAAGTGGAGGTAAGGACAGAGGTGGAGGAATAACGCAGTAAAAGTACAGACACACACATAGGGGAAGAAGATGCTCAAGTAAATGTAAAAGAGTCACACAGAAAAAGTCTAAGCAATTTACACATTTTAAATCACAATATTCATCTAAAACACTTATAAAACAAACAAATCCGCTGACTTCTGTGTTAGAAAACTGGTGTCCAATGTGAGCTGACGTCGCCGTAAACATCACAACAACATGCTGTCGGCGCCCCTATGGACAGAGCACATCACACTAGAGCAGCACATTTTTTCACACATGACGACGCGACGCTGCTGAATCCCAAGTATCAACGAGTAAGAAAATAAAACTGGAGAAGGAAGTGCAGACTTTTCAGTGGGCGTGTCTCAGTGGGCGTGTCTCAGTGGGCGTGTCTCAGTGGGCGTGTCACAGGGGCCGTGTCTCAGGGGGCGTGTCTCAGGGGGCGTGTCTCAGGGGGCGTGTCTCAGGGGGCGTGTACCAGTGGAGTTTTAAACGGGGGCAGATCATCAAAATGGTGTCTTGAAAATAAGGTTAGAAAATTAAATAATAAATAAGTAATTAATAATAATACATAAATAATTAATTAAATAAAATAATAATTAAATAAATAAATAATTAAATAAATTATTCTAGAAAAAAAAACTGAAAATAAATTAAGATTTCTCAAACATGAATCACTCCAAATACTTGATTTGGCTGAATGAGAAGAATCGACTACAACCTGGAGAAACATCTGAAAAGTGCAGTTTGTAGAATAGAACTGATTCAAAATACACAACCTCACAAAAAGACT
Source organism: Periophthalmus modestus (assembly GCA_019594935.1). Lineage (NCBI taxonomy): Eukaryota > Metazoa > Chordata > Actinopteri > Gobiiformes > Gobiidae > Periophthalmus > Periophthalmus modestus. The sequence continues at coordinate 31,027,651 of JAIEZT010000019.1, read as the reverse complement.
TGGGTTCATTTCATACTTCTCTGCTAACGGTGCAGTGTGGATTGTAAAACATTTTCAGATCTCTCCCTCTCTCGTTTGTTATCTCTGTCAAAGCTGCCAGACCGTTCAGATTGAAGATGTCGGTCCTGTGAAGTATAAAGTCACCGTCCTGTCGACTCTTTTGGACTCTCAGTAATTTAAATAGTTTCAGTTCAGATCACACTGAACCTGTCTCCTCCTCCTCCTCCTCCTCCTCCTCCTCCTCCTCCTCCTCCTCCTCCTGCAGCGTCGGGGGTCCCTGGAAGTGCGGTGCTGCTGTTCGAGCTGGAGCTGGTGGAGCTACAGAAGGGCGTCCCTGATGGATTCATGTTTGTGTGGCTGGACGACGGGGGCCCGGAGCCGCTGTTTCCTGCCATGGACCTGAACGGAGACAAGCAGGTGCCTTTAGACGAGGGTGAGGAGTGTAAACTGAGTGAACAAGGGTTAGACTGAGTGTGACGACACCCACAGAGTTCAGCTCCAAACGAAGCTCCTCATTTCATTTACTTAATGAGTCGGGGACAGTGCACAATCTACATGAACCTAAACAGGAGAGATGCATTGTACCAGGTTGTGGCGCTAGTGCTAATTTCCACCTGTCGTCCCTGGGCAGGTTGATGTTAGAGTTCATAAAATCAAACATACAAAGAAACACCTTAACACCTTAAAATCGTCATCCTTTTCCAAAATCATCATACAATTCATTCATTCCAGAACATCCCGCTCTCTCCAGAAACTCACCTCGAGGCTAGAGCAGGTATAGGGATGCATAAAAAGAACAAGATCATGTAGAGGGTTAATACAAACATTTAAGACAAAATCAGTCTGACAGCAGCAGGGACAGAAAAAACTGAGTCGATCGAGCTGAAAGTGCCTCCATGATCACTTCCTATTTAGAATGTGGCGGGTTAGATATGTCTATTTATCCACTGCCTGGGCAAAAAAAAAAAGTCACCACCTGGATTTAACTGAGCAAATATGTCCGAGCCGATAGGTACGAGTCAGATCTATGTTCAGCAACAGTCTGAGGTCAAAGACTGAGGTTGACCAGGTTATTCCACCAGTGGATTTTCTTTTACTCCAACATGACAATGGCAGGATTCATGAGGCTCAAATAGTGACAGAGGTTCAGGAGAATCATCTTCACACACGGAGCCTCCACAGAGTCAGACTTAACCCAGAGAAGATCTTTGTGCCGCGACTCGACCATCATCAACACAACATCTGCAGGAAAAACTAATGCAGAACTGGATGGAAATAAATCTGTGACGTTGTAGAGGTGAAATCGAAACAGTGTAATCAAAGTGAAAGGTGGAACGACCAAATATTACAGTGTGACCTTTTGTTTTTTGGTCGTGACTGTGTTTGGGCTCTTTGTGCAATTAATCAAATTTGAATTAAAATCCCGACTGAATCACTTTTATTTTCGTCTGTGATGTGCTTTGGTCTTTTTAATCGGGAGTCGTACGAGCGTGTGTGTTTAAACGGGGACAGTGTGGCCTTTTTTTTTTGTGTTGTCTGGAATTCATAAAAAATGAGCACATCCATGGAGATAAGTTTTAATGCTGCACTATGTAACATTCTGGCAAAGTAATAGCCATGACCACTGAGACAAGCTGGTGGCATAAAATGTGAAAATAATAAGTGGATTTTTGATTTATGGTTTCAGAATGATGAAAAACTAGAGCTGTTACCATAGTAATTAGCAATATAAACAAACTGCCCTGAATCATTGAAAGGTGAAGTGTTAAAGTCAAAATGCACCATGAGCGAATGTTTATGTAAATCTGGAGGAGATTGTAAGTGTAACTGCTCTAAATGTTGTTTTTTTTTGTATTTTTAGTTTCAGAATTCATCAAACTGCAGGTTCGGAGGGCAAAGGTCGTCTGCGACCGGGAGTGGGACCAAGAAAGTGTCATAAGGGACATGTTTTATAATCAGGACGAAACAGAGACGCAGGATTTAGGATTGTAGAGGAGGAGGTGCAGCTCAAAGACGACACGGTGCCGCAGAGAGACGAGTTTTAAAAGATTTCACAAAATGGACAAAAGGTGAAGTCTTAATGGAACTTGGATCTGTCGAGATGCGGCTGAACTACTACAAGGAGTGGTGAGGACGTAACTTTATACAAATACTCAGAATATGTACTCAGATACACATTTTGAGTGAGCCGGGCAGAGACTGGTGTAAAGTCTAGAGTTAAGAGTTATCGTTCCAAAGAGAAAAAAGGCAGCTGATGTGTCTGTTTTTAATGTTCATATCTTGAGTTACAGACACAAAGTGAAATAAAAAACCCCAGGAGTGGATCACTTCCTGTTTGGGACACGGTTTTAGCAACTACGTCCATCTATTTATAAAGTCTATGATGCAGTTACTTTTATTTGGTGGTATTACTTTAAAATTCAAGAAATACATTACGGTACTTGATCACAAAATGTAAGATTAAAAACGGCACATAAACTAGTGAGAAATAGAGTTGGAGATGGAGAGTGCAGGTGCATTTTTTCTTTAATCAGTGAAACGAAATGCAGAACAAACTGAAGTAAAAATGAATCATCTTTACGCTTCTAAAATGAACTAAACATAAATAAAACTAACATGGAGGGCGCGGGGCAGAGTTCACACAGTGGGTTCAGACTGATGAGGACAGTTACCATAGAAATGAACTATTTAAAGCAAAATATTAGTCCTGAAATGGCACCTGGAACAGAATTTGCAGATGTTTAGTTTGTTTTACTGTTTGTTTTTACCTTTATAGATATTTCTTTACAAAAACAGTGAATAACACAAGCCCCGCCCTCATCACATTTACCTTTTACAAACTGGGCTGGACCTTTGGACGTTGCTTTTCACTGATGTCGAGTCAAGTCGAGTCTGTTGTGAATTCTACATTTGTGAGATTCTTATGTAAATGTTACTTGAATGTTAATATAAAATACAAAACATGTTTTATTGCAAAAAGGAAAAGATTCCACTTTTATTCGAACAACAGTAGCTCAAAAGTTACATTTTCTGATCTGTTTCGTCGTCACATTTAGGGGGATTTCTTCTCTCAAACTGAAAACACGTCTGTTCCACCTTGTGATGTCATCATGTGGTGATACAGGAAGGCTCCATGTGTGTTTTAAACTCCACACACCTTCATTTCTAAATAATTTGGATTATTTCGGAATTTTTGCCCTTGGAATTGCCACAATCTCTATTGACTAAAG
>JAIEZT010000019.1:30863510-31018510 GCA_019594935.1 Periophthalmus modestus | reverse complement strand
TTGGTCGTCTTCTCCTGCGCTCTGATTGGTCGTCTTCTCCTGCGCTCTGATTGGTCGTCTTCGAGGGCGACATAAGCACATTACGTAACGACAGTGACATATTTAAAAAGCCTCGTGTCTCTGCTGTTTTGAGACGCACTTGAATTTACATGAAGCACAGTCGGTTGCGGAGTTACGGTGATGGAAAGTCGGCAATAACGAGTCTATCGGTGGAGTTAGCATCCGACGCTAAAGAGTTAAGACCAAAATGACGAGTCTGACAGCAGCAGTTACAGAGAGAGGGGCTGCGGCTTTTCAATAGAAAGTGAATTGGAGCCAGAGTTGATTGACCTGGAAGCGCTGCCATGATCACTTCCTGTTTGGAACGCTGCGGCGGCTAGCAGGTTAGCTATGTCTGTTTATAAATACGATCTATGGAGGCAGGATGTACATTAGGCTCGGACGGTGACCTTTGAACCCTTTACAGTCTCTAAACCTGCGTGTGAGGGACTGACCTCGTACGGGTGCTCCTCGTGGTCCACCAGATACTCCTCCACGTCGAACAGCGTCTTGTAATAGTTCATATTTTTGGTCAAAGATTTGTCGTTTGGGTTTTTCTTCAAGAACGTGTGGGCTGCAGCCACGGCCTTCTCCAGGTTATTCAGCTGCAAAACAAGAAACGAGATAAATGTGCAGAAAAAAACAATTCTCCACCGAGTACCACCACAAACCATCATCGTGACAGGCCGAGGTCAGTCCTGTCGCAGTATTTGGAACTTCGATATATCGCTGAAGTAAATATAGATAAACCACAAGATTTACGGCACCGACACAAAAACTACGATTTAAACCACAAAAACTATTGTAAATGTACAATATTGTTAAAATCATGAGCTGAAATAAATAAACAGCAGAATGAAACACTACTACTACTACTACTACTACTACTACTGCTACTACTGCTACTACTGCTACTGCTACTACTACTACCACCAGTACCACTACTACTACCACTACTGCTACTACCACTACCACTACTACTACTACTACTACTGCTACTGCTACTACCACTACCACTACTACTACTACTGCTACTACTACTACTACTACTGTTACCACTACCACTACTACTGCTACTACTACTACTACTACTGTTACCACTACCACTACTACTACTACTACTACTACTACTACTACCACTACCACTACTACTACTACTGCTACTGCTACTACTACTACTACTACTGTTACCACTACCACTACCACTACTACTACTACTACTACTACTGTTACCACTACCACTACTACTACTACTGCTACTACTACTACTACTACTGTTACCACTACCACTACCACTACTACTACTACTACTACTACTACTGTTACCACTACCACTACTACTACTACTGCTACTACTACTACTGTTACCACTACCACTACTACTACTACTGCTACTACTACTGTTACCACTACCACTACTACTACTACTACTACTACTACTGTTACCACTACCACTACTACTACTACTACCACTACTACTACTACTACTACTACTACTGCTACTGCTACTACTGCTACTGCTACTACTACTACCACCATTACCACTACTACTACCACTACTGCTACTGCTACTACCACTACCACTACTACTACTACTACTGCTACTGCTACTACCACTACCACTACTACTACTACTACTACTACCACTACCACCACTACTACTACTACTACTACTACTACCACTACTACTACTACTGCGCCTATTAGTACAACTACTACTACTACTACTACTACTACTACTGCTACTACTGCTACTACCACTACTACTACCACTACTACTAATACTACTACTACTGCGCCTATTAGTACAACTACTACTGCTACTACTACTACTGCTACTACTACTAGGCCTACTAGCACAACCACTACTACTACTACTACTACTACTACTACTACGCCTACTAGTACAACTACTACTGCTGCTACTACTACAACTACTGCTACAACTACTACTATAACTACTACTGCTACTACTGCTACAACTACAGCTACTACCACTACTAGTACCGCTACTACTACTACTACTAGTACTACTACAACTCCTACTACGACAGTGGCTCAGTTGGTAGAGCGTTTGTCGACTGGAGGTTTGTTCGATTCTCACTCTCCACATGAACATCACAGGTCGTCGGTGCGATTCCAGCTCCACAGATAAATGCTGTTGCTGTGTCCTTGAGCAAGACACTTAACCCCCTGACCCCCAGAGTCTGTGAACGTGTGAGTGATAAAAATGTGACCGTGTACTTCTACTGCTCATATTTCGATGTTTTATTTGAACCTGGTGAATAAGTCGTGACAATGTGAGAAACCGAAATGTCTCAAATATCCTGAGATGAACCTGGACAGACGAGTGAATATTTTGCCGTGTAAGCCCCGCCCCTGCTCCCGCCTTTGGCCCCGCCCCCGCTCCCGCCTTTGGCCCCACCCCTGTGTGAGGGACGAATATACAGGGCTCTGGCTGCAGACCTCCACCCAGAGGACCCCCACGTGACTCCATCCACAAAACTGAAAGTGAACAAACTAAAACTAAACAAACAGCGGCAAAAAAGACAAAATCTGCTGCTTCATGATCATTACACACATGACACTACACACATGACACTACACACATGACACTACACACATGACACTACACACACGACACTACACACATGACACTACACACATGACACTACACACATGACACTACACACACGACACTACACACATAACACTACACACATGACACTACACACATGACACTACACACATAACACTACACACATGACACTACACACATGACATTACACACATGACACTACACACATGACACTACACACATGACACTACACACACGACACTACACACACGACACTACACACATAAAACTACACACATGACACTACACACATAACACTACACACACATGACACTACACACACACACATGACATTACACACATGACACTACACACATGACACTACACACATGACACTACACACATGACACTACACACATGATATTACACACATGACACTACACACACGACACTACACACATGATATTACACACATGACACTACACACATGACACTACACACATGATATTACACACATGACACTACACACATGACATTACACACATGACACTACACACATGACACTACACACATGACACTACACACACGACACTACACACATAACACTACACACATGACACTACACACATGACACTACACACATGACACTACACACATGATATTACACAATGACACTACACACATGACACTACACACATGACACTACACACATGACACTACACACATGATATTACACACATGACACTACACACATGACACTACACACATGACACTACACACATGACACTACACACATGATATTACACACATGACACTACACACATGACACTACACACACGACACTACACACATGACAGTACACACATGATATTACACACATGACACTACACACATGATATTACACACATGACACTACACACATGACACTACACACACGACACTACACACATGACAGTACACACATGATATTACACACATGACACTACACACATGACACTACACACATGACACTACACACATGGCACTACACACATGGCACTACACACATGACACTACACACATGATATTACACACATGACACTACACACATGACACTACACATATGACACTACACATAACACTACACACATGATATTACACACATGACACTACACGCATAACACTACACACATAACACTACACAAATAACACTACACACATGACACTACACACATGACACTACTCACATAACACTACACACATGACAGTACACACAACACTACACACATAACACTACACACCTGACACTACACACATGACATTACACACATAACACTACACACATGACACTACACACATGACAGTACACACATGACACTACACACATGACATTACACACATAACACTACACACATGACACTACACACATGACATTACACACATAACACTACACACATGACAGTACACACATGACACTACACACATGACATTACACACATAACACTACACACCTGACACTACACACATGACATTACACACATAACACTACACACATGACACTACACACATGACAGTACACACATGACACTACACACATGACATAGTTTCACACTAAAGACGAGCTCAGGCCCTTTTCCGTATCATTACTTCACAGACTCGTACCCAGACTCTGAGTTTACTCCTCTGATACTTGGCAGTGACATCACGCTGGGGGTGTTCCACATGTGTGTCTATAGTGGAATGTTCAGCGGTTTCCATGGTGTCACAGTGCACACATCAGCACACATTAGCGAACACTTATGTCAAAGGTTTTGTAAAAAATAAATAAATCACAAAATGGGTTTAAACCATAGACTGTTTATATACATGGAGAGAGCTAACCTGCTAGCTCCAAACAGGAAGTGATCATGTCGCACTTCCTGCTCCATCGATTCTGGCTTCAATTCACTTTACACTGAAAAATGATGGCCTCTCTCTGTACCTGCTGCTGTCAGACTCAACATTTTGTCTGTTGACTAATGCTAACTCGCTGGTGGCAGTGATTTCAGGTGTGAGAGACGTATTTAAGTTTAACATAATTTAACATCACACATCAGACTGGCTCAAATTAAAGTCTAACAAAACTTCAGACATAGTAGAGCCTCTAGTTAGCGTCACATTGATGGCATCAGCTGCAAAGTATCGATATGCCAATGCTATTTAATCCCCTGAAATGCAAATTAACCCGCACCTACAGAGAAGAGCAGATCTGTGCAGCACAAAACTAGTAAAATTCAAACTAAAAGAATGAAACGTGCTGAGGGTCACGTGCTGAGGGTCACGTGGTGGAGGTGCGTCCTGGTGGAGGTCTGCGGGGTGGGGGTCCTCTGGGTGGAGGTCTGCAGCCGCTCACTGTTCAAAGAAAAGGCTGATTGTGCTGAAGGAGGAACAGTGGAGAGACGTGGCACCGGAGCGCGCAGCAGGGCGGCCCGGTAATTACACAGCAGCCGCTAAACACGCTGCAAATGTGCGGCTTTTACGCCCCGGGACACAGCCTGCACATGCACCAAATGAGTCTTTTTACACGTAACATTTAGGGCAGTAAAAGTGCCACAAATGGATGTCAGGCATAACGATGAAACGTGTTTACAAAGCGGGTTAAAAGGTGCGTAATTTAGCGCACAGTGGAGTTTAAAACAAATGAGTCGTGCGTAATGCAAAGTTTACCAACAGAAAATGCGCAAATACGATGGATCTTTACGCACAGAGGCATGTCACAAACGCGCTCGGGTGTAGCGTGTGTGTTACAGTTTTTTCAGCCCGTTAAGTGAAGTAAATGTGAGTTTTCTGCGTCAGTTTGTGATTCTTCTGCGTCTTTTTTAACCCCCAGAGCCGAATCTCACCTGGTAATACGCGTACTGGATGTACTGGTACGGTTTTCTCATCTCAAAAGTTTCCAGGAGGTCTCGTTTTGGATACGAGAAGCTGAACACGGGTAAACTCGCCCTGCACTTCTTCAGACAGGCGGCGCGGAGCAGGACGTGGCGCACGACTCGGAGGCTGCTGTCCGCGTAAAGAGAGTCGTTCTCCCGGGTCACGGTGCTGCAGTTACGGCCGCAGTGTGCCTCGCTGTCCCGGAGCAGGCGATGCAGCCGCAGACTCAGCTCCAAGTACTTGACGCTCTCGTCCCAGTTCTGAGCGGAATACTGCTCCAGCGCGTAGTTATAAGCCGCGTCCAGAGCCATGATTTCCTTCTGGGGGAAACTACGAAAACTGTACTGTTCATACTGCGCCAGGACGAGCGCGGGGAGCAGGACAGAGACGCACAGGCCCGAGAGGCGCATCGTGGCATCACCGGCGTCTGCAGCAGCTGGGACAGGATGGAAAAACTACACAAACTTCCTCCGTTTTCGCTCCTGTCTGTCCATGTCTGGCTGCACGTCCGCGGGAGGAGCGGGGTCTCCGAACAACCGAGAAACAAGAGTTCTGGGGCGGGACTTTCACATTAAAAGCCTCGAAAACTGTCACACGGGCCAGAATTAAAAACTGAGACAAATTCAGGGGCAAAACTCAATATTTACTGAAAAACTGACTTTACCTGATCTGTAAAGTTTAAACTTTTCATCTGGAAACAAACTTTAGTTTTGATTAAAGACAAAATCTGGAACAAAAGCTTCATATTACAAACAAAATAAAAGCTGCATTAGTAGTATTAATTCCTTACATACATACTTTTACATCCTTACTTTTTCCTTACATAAAAAAAATAAAAAATAATAATGTTTCGTTCCTTCTTTTTTTTTGTGGTCAAAGTGTTTTCACTAGTGATGGGTGAATGGAGCCTCGTGAAGCACTGACACCTCAGTCTCAACATCGTCTCAAATGGTTCGACATGTCTGAGGAGAAACACTGACCTCTAGTGGACACATTTAACCACTTCACACCAGCACACGACCCATGATTTGGGAACCAACAACTCTATTTTCTGTTTTATTAGAAGTCATAAATAGTAGATATTCTATTTTGAACATAAAAAAATACAACAATTTATATATCACATGTTTTTAGTAAGAAATAGAAGTTTTGTGTGATTCCAAACCATGGATCACTTTTTTACATTTGTAGATGCCATCGAAAATGATCACACCACCATTAACCAACTAATCACCACGAACGTCACACAATACTCCGCACTACCCAACATTTTTCAGAAAGACTGGTGCATCTTTTATACTGTAGCAGTTTAGCTCTTGTCAAACCACAGAAGTCACTGAACACTCTGAAGCTCTGAACCAATCACAGAGCGGAACATTCACTGAGCCAATGAAACGCTTCGATTCACTGAAGCGACTGACGCAGAGCGAAGCAGGAGGAGGAGGGACCGACACTTCAGCCGTGTCCCAAATCGTCACATGCACCGTTGGATGTTCTGTTCGAAGTGCAGGTCGAAGTACCGCCCAACTTAAATGCGCCGTTCGAAAGGCGCATTTAAGGTGAATTTTTGGTGAATTGAGACACGGCCTTCGACACTTTGGTCACGTGAGCGGCTGCTGCGAGACAAACTCCGAGGCAGAGCTTCGGAGCAATTTGTTTCAGAAAGAACGAGACGAGCTCCGGAGCTCCGCCTCATTTGTCCATCACTAGTTTTTATTAAGCATTCAGTTAGAAATACAATTTCTTTTCTTTCTTTCTTTCTTTCTTTCTTTTTCTCTCTTTTTTTTTTTTTTTTCTTTTTATAAATAATGTTTTCTATTAGTAGTAATTCATTTATCTGAGGTGTGACCTGTAGCTCAGTCGCTAATGAGTCTCCCCAGAAAAGGACGGGCCGCCGGTCTGGACTGTGGTGAACCAGCAAATCATTCTGTGATTTGCAGTATTAGTGGTGCTCACTCTGTGTACCAGCGGTCGGCTCTAATGCTCATTTTATACGATCTCACGGGCCAGATGTAATTACACCGCAGGCCACATGTGTGGCCCGGGGCCTGAGTTTGACATCAGTGTTTAACTTACTGTTCACACTGATGAGAAGAAACTCTGAAAATGTGTTTAGTTACAGAATATGGACTGTCTGCAGTAAACTGTATTTTGTAAAGTTTTCTGTTACACGGGCCAGAGTACTGTGTTCTGAGTACTTATGATACTTTTACTTTGAGTTACATTTGAAAAATACTGAGAAAACACAACATGGGATTAAAAACAGCTTTATGTTTGTTTGTTTGTTTGTTCTGTATTTGTTTCTCACTAATTTGAGAAATATCACACCAGCCTCAGAAGAGCAGCTCCACCAAAAGAGTCACTCCCTGAAAACAGTTACTCCAGATGTGTATTCTGAGATATTCTCGATACACAGGGTGGAAGGTAAAGTACTGCACTTAAGTAGAATCTTTAGGTTTGTGTATTTTACTTAAGTACATTTTACAGTGGATACATTTCACTTTCACTTGAGTACATCTGAGAGCAGTATTTGTACTTTCTACTCCACTACATTTTTGAACAGGACTGAAAAGTAAAAGTACTTTTCATGTGATTTGAGGAGTTATTTTTACCATCCTGACTAAAGTTTTCGAGTTCAAGCTTCGGCTTTGAACAAAACAAACATAAACACACAAAATTCATGAGAAAAAAAAAAAAAAAGTATTCATATTGTTACTGTGACCAAAATATGTGTCATATTTAATCAGAATCTACATTTACACTTTAACAGATTAACACTTGTGTGAAATACTTTAACTTTTTGCTCCTAAACAGGTACTTTATTACTGTTACTTAAAGGTGCACTGTGTAACTTTTCTGGTGGAGGGTCTGTCACCTGCTTGTCTCCATGGAGATGTTATTGTTTTATCTGGAATATCCCAGAATGGCATTAAGTGGATCCATCTCGCATTTGCTCAGTAACATCGTTTCTTTCTGTGCCACAGCCTCCACAGAGAGTTACACAGAGCACCTTTAAGTAGATTTTTCATGTGGTACTTTTACTTTACTTGAGTATTTTTTTTTTACACTGTATCTGTACTTTTACTTAAGTAACATAACTGAGTACTTCTCCTCCACTGGACTAGAGTCACCAAAACGTTCACGCGAGTACTGTTACTTCAATAAAATATCAAGCCAAAGTTTGCTGCTAGAAAAGTACTCTGAAAAGTAGGATTTCTTTCAAAAGTTACTCAAGTAAATATAAGAGTACTCCCCCACCTCTGAAGTGAAGTCCCGGCCTCAAGAAGTACTCGTCCTGTTGGGGTTTGTGTTACTGTTGGTGTTGGTGCTGTTGTGATGTTATGTCTGTGTCGAGGCTTCGAAGTGTGGTTCAAGAAATCAGAAAAAGTCCAGGTGAAGTGAGGTTCAGAGCGATGACGTTCGAACCGTCCTGAAGCACCGACCACGTGACTGATTCAGACGTGTTTCGCTGGTTTGAACCGTGTGTCATTTGAAATATAAGACACAGTGAAACACAAAGGAGTCGACCCACGTCTTGTGTTTGGTGTTTGGTTTTTATCTGAGTGTTTAAAAGATGGAGCCAGTGACAAAAAGAAAGTTTTCCCTGTTTGTGAGAACTTTGACTCGATCTCTCCCAACAAGGTTTGTCTTATATAGTGATTATAAAATGAGGGAGGAGCCACTGCAGGAGAAAGTAAAAAAATAAGTTTCTAAATGTTTCACACTGTCATGAACCTGTGACTCCAGCTTCATCTTTTTTTCCAGGGCAGGAGAAATCCTCACAAAAAAGCAGAACCGCCTTAGTCCTGAGTCTTCAGAGAAACTACTTTTTAAAATAAAAACTAATGAAAAATATTGGGGTTTAATTCTGTTTATTTAATCAGAAGCTCTACCACAATTAACACTAGTGCACTTGTATTTCTAATGTGTTTCACTGTCGTCCTGTCACTGGTTTTGTACATTTGTTCATTGATGGCGCTGAGGCGGAAACTAGACTGTAGTACATTTTATTGACCTCTTGATGGCGCTGTAGAATAAATTAATCCTTATGAAGTGTCAGTACATGTGCCGGTACAGTTGGCTGAAAGTATCGATGCTTCATGGGGCTTCATCTCACCATCACTAGCTGTAACCCAGGTTAACCTTAGCGATCTTCAAAGTAAAAACATGTGGATAAAAACATTAATAAATGCTTTGATTAAAAAGTCAATAAATATGTCAGTATGGCTAAAATTAATTTACAACGTCTATTATATTTAATGTCACGCAAAAGTATGTTGGTCCATCTGTTTATTACGTTTTTAAATGTCTTTAGACTTTTATTTTGAAATTCACGTTGCTGCGTGAACCACGTGACTAGCTGGAACCAACCGGATCGTTCCATTTTTCCCCCACGCGAGGAGGAGGGAGAAACACAGACAGCACCTGCAGAAACGAGAGAAGAGAGACAAAAACAAGTGTAAAAGTGATGAAAGTTATTTATCTGAGCTAAAAACGTGAGAAGACGATATTTGTGTTTTGCCAACCTGCCCCTGTGTGAAAGCGTTTTGTTTTTTCTGATGAACGGGACCTGGTGAGTGTAAAACAAATGTATTTTATTTTATTTTATTTTATGCAATGTAACTATGTAACTATCTTTTCATGCAAATGCAATGCAGCAACAGGGAATTAATGTTGTTTTATTGTTTATGGTGAAACCCACGATGCTTTTAAAGCTAAAAAGTGACAAGGTTTTCAAGTTCACTGCTCAGACTGGTCTCTGTCACGTCCGCGTTTTCTGACAAGAACCAAATAAGAGCCAAAATGACAGTTTTCTTTATTTTAACACTATCTAACAATGTATTTTTGTACTTATGCATATTTTATGTTGTTTATGATAGAGCTGTTGTCTAAGGGAATCCAGCTAATTAAGAACTTTGAGAACCACGTGTGTGAAACAAGATGGCGCCGCCCACGGACCTTCTGAACTGCGCATGCGCCAGGAGCGCCCTCTACTGGACACTGTGGTTTTTCGTCGGCTGGTAGGATTTACACAAACTTCTGCACAAAGCCAGTGGACTCAGGATTAACACTAGAAGAAAGAGACTTTATTCTGTGCAAAACAGAGTGATTCAGCCTTTTGCTGAGTTCAGTTTAGTTTTGTACAGCTTTACATTTTTATTTGATTAACCTTAAACGAACTGTTAAAAAGGGTATTTTATAACGAAAGTTATTCTTGCGACGCCCGCGGTAGCAGTGGAAGTGTTAGTGTTTGGACATCGTTGACATCGGCTTGGATATTGGACAGTTTATCTGTTATTCGAACATGTTTTAAAAATGAAAACTGGTGAAGAAGGAGATGAACTTTGTGTCAGACGCGACGATAAAGAGGCTGATGGGCAGAGGAGACAAAGCCGGTCATATCACTCCAGGTAAGTGGCGTTTAAGATTACATTTCATTATTTAAATGATAACAGCTAGTGTACAAAGAAGACTTATACGTTACAGTAAATCTCTGTAAAGTAGTGCACAGTACAGTACTGGTGTATCTCGCAGGAGTAAAGCTGCTTGGCGCGAGTAGAAGTTTTTGTAACGCGAAAAATAAGATACTTTACTATATTGCAAGTACAATACTAATTCTAGTGCATGTGTGTGTAAAATGCTGCATTAGAGACACAAGCTCTAAATTATTAATGTATTGTGGACAAATTCAGTGGCAAAATAGAAGCACCAAATAAAATCTGCTGTTAGTCATTAGACATCTGCATGTTCTAGCTCCATGTTCTACAGGCTGCATGCGTTTACAAAACATATTGTTCATTTTTAATTACTTCATATACTGTAATTTATTACAACATTGTAACTGCAACTGTCAGACAACTAAATAAGGTTTTGATGTTTCTTTACAACAAGCCACGTCATGAAACCTTCAAGAGGTCACTGTAGACACCAGAGACAAAAGAGACGAGGTGATGGGAGCAGGTCACCACACAGTCCCACTTCTGTGTCAGGAGGAGCAAAGCAGGTTTTTGAGAAGGTCAGCGCTGAGGAGAAAGGGGCAGTGAGCTGAGGAGAGACTATCCCGCCACATTCACCTGAGTAAGTAATAAACTTTTTTGTTATTGGGGGACACTTTCAGGAGCCGCTCACCACCTCAGTGACGTGTGGTGAGGTTTGTGGCTGGTGAGGCACTGATGTCGTCACAGTCAGATTTACAAATATCTAAACCAGGTGTTGGTACATTTGGCCCTGGGTCAGTTTCTCTCCCAGTGACTTGGTGCCAGAATTAAAAAAAAAAAAAATTCAAAATAAAAGTTCCAAAGTCCGTATGAAATATCTCTAATAGTATCAAATAAAAAGCTGGTTTTGTATTGCTGCCTTTTCATGTGAACCACTCTGTTTGAAAAGAGACTTTTGTACCGTCATCTGGAGCAAACCCTTTAGCTCCTTTTAGCGTTGGTCTCGGTCCTTTTAATTCTAACCTCCTGCTTCAACCCCAAAGTCCAGTTTAGAAAACTGAGCTTTAACATGCATCTTCCTCCATTTCAAAAATAGGGCCAGACAAGAAGAAAAAAGTGAACAGATTAACAAACTTGACTTGCTAACTCTAAATTGTAGTTTGCTGTCACTATTCTCCTGCTCCAAGAGTTGCAAGAATCCCTGGGATCACGAGCGCCCCCTAGCATGAGGCCAGGTAACTACGTGCCTCACCCGGTGCCTTTTCACAGCCTTAAAGCAGCAGCGTCACTGCTGAGCTACACCACAGTCAGAACATGTGAGGCACGATCGGCTGGTGCCTCTCCACACGTCTCTTCAGAACGGTAAAAGTAAAAATACATCGATTTTGAAAATAGAAACTAACTTTATAGTACACATTATTGGATAAATGTAATCATTTCTGAAAGGTTTATGTTTAATATTGTCCAAGTCCTATGCCCAAACTGTTCAATATTAAGCAGGTAATATAAACTTATTTTTCTTGTCTGTTTTTCTTCTTTCTTAGATTCTCCCAACAGTTTAAGCCAGTAGTCGAACCTAGCTGAAATTCACTGGTCCATAGAGCAGTATTACATGCACTTACCTGGTATTTTCCCGTAGTTAACACTCTAAGGTGCTACATTGTTATTGCTGGTGGTGTTTTTGTTATTATTGGTGTTGTTGGTTGTTGTTGCTGGTCGTGTTGTTGTTCTTGGGGTTGTTTCTGATATTGTTGTTATTATTGGTGTTGTTGTGGTTAAGAATGCGTGAGCTCTCAGGATTCTCTTATTCACGTATGCCTCAGTTGGAGTTTGTGTGTCTATCTGTACTTTAACTTAAGTAACAAAATTTCTACTTCTTCCACCACTGTTGGTACATGGATTCACTTCCCAACACTGTCGAATCTATATGTAGCTGTGCGTTAAGTGTTTAGTGAAGCTCATTTCTGGATTCTTTCTGGAGCGACAAGTTGAGGCATGGGCTTGTACTCGGTACAGCTGACACATCAAACCACAAGTTTATACACATCAAAACTACAGTCCGGTATTTAAGATGCCAGCCTCTGTCTCACTGTCTTCAGAGCAGACCTTAAACCTAAAGAAGGACTGAGTGTGACGTCACCCACAGCGTTTGGCTCCAGTCAAATAAAGCTCATCGAGGCTAGAGCAGTTATAGCGGCTAATTTGGAACAGAGTTACATATTTGTAATTCTGACCGTGAGTCCAACTCCTGCTGACCCACTGCCAGTTTTTTTAGTGCCGGCAGTAGATTTGGTTCACTTTTTAGCCAAAAGAGTGAGATGCCGAAAGAGAGGAAAGCAGGCAGGGCCCTGGTGCGCCTCCGGAGACGCGGCGCCCGCACGCCCTTACCTGGGATTTTCCTCTCCAACGTTCGCTCACTCTGCAATAAAACAGATGAACTGATGCTGCTGATGAGGAGAAACAGGGACTTTTCTTCCTCTTGCGTCTTGTGCTTCATGGAGACGTGGCTCAACGAGCGTATCCCGGACTGTGCGCTTCACCTGGAGGGATTCCAGCTCCTCCGCGCGGACAGACAACGGGGACTCTCCGGGGGAAAGACGAAAGGTGGAGGTGTCTGTTTCTACATCAACAACGCCTGGTGGATGTGACTGTGATCTCTCAACACTGCTCTCCCGACGTGGAATATCTCTTCATTAACTGTAAACCTTTCTATTCTCCACGTGAGTTCGCTTCATTCATTCTGGAGCTGTTTACATCCCACCGACACGAGGCCCAGCGGCGCTCGCGGACCAGATTCTGAACATGGAGCGAACCTTCCCGGACTCTTTACTCATCATCCTGGGGGATTTTGATAAAGCAAATCTGAGCCAGGAACTACCTAAGTACAAACAGTCTATTAAATGCCCGACGAGAGAGCAGAAGACGCTGGATCATTGTTACACAACGGTCAGCGGAGCTTACAGAGCCGAGCCTCGTGCTGCTCTGGGATTCTCTGACCACGACATGATTCACCTCATCCCTGCTACAAACAACGGCTGAAGCTCTCCAAACCTGCTGTGAGGACTTCTAAGAAGTGGACCAGTGAGGCTGTGGAGGAGCTTCGCACATGTTTGGACTTTACAGACTGGGATGTGTTCAGGGCTGCCACAGACAGTTTGGATGAGGACACAGACACTGTGATGTCATACATACAGTTCTGTGAGGACAGTATCATTCCATCACGTACCAGGGTGACTTTTAACAACGACAAACCCTGGTTCACTCCCAGACTGAGACATCTAAGGAGGGAAAAGGAGAGGGCGTACAGGGCAGAAGATCGTGAAGGCTACAGGCGTTGTAAGTATGCTTTTAGCAAAGAGATGGTAAAGGCTAAAGCGAAGTACAATACACGTCTGAGGCAGCATTTCTCCACCAACAACTCTGCTTCTGTCTGGAGAGGGCTTAGACAAATCACCAACTACAAGCCCAAAGCCCCTCCCGCTGCGGACAATAAACAACTTGCAAAACAGCTAAACGGCTTTTATGCAAGGTTTGATGTCCCACACCCCTCCCCCTCCTCCATCACCACCATGGACATCACAGACAAACCCACCTCAGACCCCTCCTCCTCCCCCACTGCCCTCACAGTTTTGGAGCGGGACGTGACGAAGCTTTTCAGGAAGCAAAACCCCGGCAAAGCCCCGGGCCCGGACGGTGTCTCTCCTTCCACCCTTAGACACTGTGCTGAGGAGCTGGCTCCTGTCTTCACAGACATCTTTAACACCTCCCTGGAGTCATGTCACGTCCCAACCTGCTTCAAGCTGTCCACCATTGTCCCCGTCCCCAAGAAGCCCAGGATCACCGGACTTAATGACTATAAACCTGTGGCGCTGACGTCTGTAGTCATGAAGTCATTTGAGCGCCTGGTCCTGCACCACCTCAAGTCCCTCGCCTCCCCCCTCCTGGACCCTCTGCAGTACGCCTACAGAGCCAACCGGTCTGTGGACGACGCCATTAACCTGGCCCTTCACTTCATCCTCCAGCATCTGGACTCCCCGGGAACCTACGCCAGGATCCTGTTTGTGGACTTCAGCTCTGCATTCAACACCATCCTCCCTGCTCTGCTCCAGGACAAGCTCGCTCAGCTTAACGTGCCTGACTCCACCTGCAGGTGGATCACTGACTTCCTGACGGACAGGAGGCAGCGCGTGCGGCTGGGGAAGAATGTCTCGGACACTCGGGCAATCAGCACAGGATCTCCACAGGGCTGTGTACTTTCCCCCCTGCTCTTCTCCCTGTACACTAACTGCTGCACCTCCAGCCACGACTCCGTCAAACTGGTCAAGTTTGCGGATGACACCACCCTCATCGGGCTCATCTCGGACGGGGATGAGTCTGTCTACAGGAGGGAGGTGGATCGGCTGGTGTCCTGGTGCAGCAGCAACAGCCTGGAGCTCAACGCCCAGAAGACACAGTGGAGATGATTGTGGACTTCAGGAAAGTCACAGCCCCCCTGCTCCCCCTCGCCTTGACTGACTCCCCCATCACCACCGTGGACTCTTTCCTCTTCCTGGGCACCTGCATCACCCAGGACCTCAAGTGGGAGCCGACCATCAGCTCCCTCATCAAGAAAGCCCAGCAGAGGATGTACTTCCTGCGGCAGCTGAGGAAAGACAAGCTGCCCGTCCAGATGATGGTGCAGTTCTACACGGCCATCATCGAGTCCATCCTCACCTCCTCCATCATCGAGTCCATCCTCACCTCCTCCATCATTGAGTCCATCCTCACCTCCTCCATCATCGAGTCCATCCTCACCTCCTCCATCACTGTGTGGTTCGCTGGGGCCACAGGGACAGACAGAGACTGCAGCGCATTGTGCTCTGCTGAGAAGGTGATTGGCTGCAGCCTTCCATCTCTCCAGGACCTGTACGCCTCCAGGACTCGGGGGTGAGCAGGTCGTATAGTTGCTGACACTTCTCACCCTGGACATGGACTTTTTCAGCCTCTTCCCTCTGGCAGGAGGCTACGGTCCATCAGGACCAGAACCTCTCGTCATAAGAACAGTTTCTTCCCCTCTGCTGTTTCCCTCATGAACACTTCATAAACCTGCACTAAACTGGACACTTCATAACACTGGTCACCTTAATAACCCATGTTGCACTGTTGTTGTTTTGATGCCACTATTGTATATATTTCTACTATTGTATATATTTCTACCTCCTGCATGTCCTTATTTGTATTTATTTAGTGTGTTTTTTTGTGTGTGTGTTGTTGTATGTCGCACTTTATCACCGAAGTAAGTTCCTAGTCTGTGAGCTCTGCTCACGGACAATGGCAATAAAACTTCTTCTGATTCTGAGTATCACAGCAACCAAAGAGCCAATCCAGAGTGAGGCTGTTGAAGGTAACGCCCCTTAGCCACGCTGTCAATCAAATCAATATCTTGATTTACAGACACAAAAGCAAAATGTCACCCTTGTAACGGCAAGTTATGGCTGCCGTTTGATTGTGGTGTAAAATTTATAGGAATTTCTTAAAACGATGAACTTCTCCAAGGTCCAAACCTCACAAGTTCTTTGATTGATTGGTGTGTTGCTGAGATTCAGACAAGAGCCGCTGGCGTTTTTTCTCTCTCCCTTGGTTATCTGGCATGAGCAACACTTCCATCCAAACTTCTGTTACAAGGACTTGGCAGAAGAAATCATTGTTGGGATGAAGAAATTCCACAAGTTAAAGCAGCAAAGGGTAAACTGGTTAATGGAGTTGGAACACTGGCCAGTATTTCAAGCCGATGCATAAAACCTGCAGGGTACAGAACTCCAGTCAATGCTGAACTTCACCATTTTGCAGATGCCAGTAACAGCAGCTATGGCACAGCCGCATATCTGAGACTGAAGAATCAATCTGGTCAAGTACATGTTACATTCTTACTTAGTAAAGCCTGAGTTGCACAACTCAAACCTGTCACAATCCCTCGACTAGACTCACTGCAGCTGTTCTTGCAACACAAATGGACAAACTGGTCAACAGATTTACAAATCCCACACAGGAACTCATGTTTCTCGTCTGACAGCTGCACAGTTCTCAAGTACATCAACAATGAAACAAAAGATTCAGAACACTTGTGTGCAAACTGAATCAAACTCATTCAGAAAGCATCGAACCCTCAGCAGTGGCACTAAGTCCCAGCAAAAGAGAACCCTGCAGACATCACTTCAAGAGATGTTTCATTCCATAAACTATTAAACTCAGTCACATGGTTAACAGGCACAGAAAGCATGGCAAAAGAATCAAGTCAACTTTGATGAAGATGCAGAAATCAATGGCCCCAAATTATAGGCAGAAATCTTCACTTGTTCAACACAAACAGAAAATGATCCAATCGACAAACTCATCAGCCATTTCTCAGATTGGACAAGGCTCAAAACTCAGTTACTTGGATTTTGAAGATTATAGAAACACTCCATGAACTCACTCAAAAGAGGAAGAATCTCTCTGAACAGTCCCCAGTCATATACTGAACAGGAACTTCAGAAGATCAGAAACAAAACTAACTAACCTCACAACCAAATATTTGCTCAAGGTGAAGACGCAATCATCAGATTCTCTCAAGAACAAATTTTCACTGAAATAAATGTTCTGTCAAGCTAAGAAATATTGTTCAAAATGGACACTTCAGAGTTGGTCAATTGGGTAGTACAGCTAATGTCCAATAATTTTGTCAAAGGAAATTAAGTCCCCTCAAAGTTAAGACAAATATTGGGTAACTCAAGCAAATGCAGCAAATGCAGCAACAAGAAATATCCTGTCAAAATGTGTATTCTGCAGAAAGTACAAAGAAATGGAAAATGAGAACAACTCCAGACTTGCCTCCATTCACAAATGTGGAAGTCAGCTACTTTGGACCCATTGAGGTCAAACATTGACTCTCCTATGTAAAGTGTTATATTCTTTGGGTTGCATAAAAATCTTGCAGTTTTAAAAGCGCCTAATCAGCAGAGGGAGCACTTCATACAAACCAGCATAATCTGCATATAAATGTATGTGACTTTTAAATTGTAACCAATAGAATTAATAAAAATAGTAAAAAGTAGGGGTCCAAAAATTGAGCCTTGGTTTACTTCTTTACTTAAAAAATCTGATATAAATCAGCTACTACTGCCTGGGTTCTGTTTGAGAGATAATTTTGGAGTCAATCACATGTAGGGTTGTCAAAACCAATCTGCTTCAGACGCTTCAAGACGACTCCATGATCCACTGAATCAAAAGCTTCAGTTAAATCAATACACAGCTACACAATTTTGTTTTCTGAAACATGATCGATAAGACGTCAAAATGGAGCATTTATTTAAACTGTAACTTGATTTGACTAACTTTTTTTTTTTTTTTACTTTTGCAAGACTAATTTAGATATTGGCCAGAAATGATTTATATTTTTAGGCAAAACATGTTGAATGAAAAACAACAGTCATGTTTGGTTCAAAATAAAGTCTACATGCATCTATTGAAAGACTAAATAAACAACAAAACAAAAAATCCAAGCATCCTTTGATGCTCTTCGTGAGGTGGTAGTGGCTTAGGTAAGAGCCCAGAGGTCAGAGGTTTGTGTAGCCTTGCTTCTGTCAGTCTGCCCCAGGGCAGCTGTGTCTACAGACTTACCCCAGACAAGCCTTTATTACATATGTGGTTTAATTTGAGCAATTATGATACGCTAGAGGCAGGGTTTTGTAATTGTGGCCAGGATTCAGACAGTAAGTCTGTAGCATTTAGAAAGAGTGATTCTTTTTGACAAACAGGAGTGTTTGTTTACTTGGTTTACATGTTTGGCTACTTCCTTCCACAGAAGAGTCACTCATGGCGTCACTGGTGCCTCTTTCAGGACGGCATCCTGTGTGTGATAAAGTGTATGCTCCCATCAAAGTTTATGCTCCTTGGGCCCCTTTTGTGGATGTCGATGGCCTTTTGATCGGTGCGGTGGTAAGCCTCTTTGTTGCTCTCAGCAAGGATGACCCTGGTATTGTTTCAGTCCATGATATTTCAGATTTTCCTGCTCTCAGATGTATAAACTCATTGGGATGAGTTTATCACCTGGAAGAAATTGGAGATGGTTTTGGTAGCACACTAACTTCATGTGTTGATGTTCCAGTGCTCGGCAAGTCTTGACACTGCTTTGTCCAAAACGTTCTTTCTGCCTTCAGTTTTAAACTTAGTTTAAAACTGAAGACAGAATGACGCTTTTTCCAAAGAAGCTGCTCTATAAGCATTGATATTGAATGTCTGTGCTTGTCAATACTTGCGAGACTCAAATGAGACGTAATTCATCACTGGTCATCTTGCTCCACCTACTGGTTATAATCAAAAAAGCTATTTTAAAAATGTATGTGCCAGTGTTGGGCATTTTACTTAAAAAATGTAATTAGTTATAGTTACAAGTTACTTCTCCCAAAAAGTAACTGAGTTACCATCTCAGTTACTTTTTGGGAGAAGTAACTAGTTACTAGGCAAAGTAACTATGCTGTTACTTACTTTGTTAAAACAATAAAAACACAACAGATGTGAACCTTTAACATTTATTTCACTTTAACAGATTGTAATTATATTGTATTTGTTTAAAATGATTCATATCTGACACCAGCCTGGACACTTTCAGTCACATTTAAACATACGTCCAGATCAAATATGTGGCAGTAGTTTGTGTAAAGTTGCAGGGGGAGGCGCCGTGCGTCAGGGCGTCACGTTTCTGATCAAAACTCAACTCGGACCCAATCAGCTGTTAATGCACATGTGGACTGGACGTCATTTCCCATCATGCATTGAGCGTTTGTAGTCCATGCAGGCGGCTTCAGTCGGAGAGCTGCACCTCTCTGGGCCCGACTTGCTCATCTCAAACAAGCCTATTATCTCACCTCTAGCCTCCTCTTTCACCAAAGAAACACAACAGCGCTGCAGCTCCTCGTCTGAGAGATGCTCTGATGAAGAGCAGAGTGAACTGAAGTAATAGTAACGCGCCACATTTTATTGTCAGTAACGGTAACGGCGTTGGGACGCTGGGAAAAGTAATGAGTTAGATTACTCCGTTAGTGAAAAAACTATGCTGTTAGTAACGCCGTTATAGTGTAACTCCGTTATTTCTAACACTGGACATTGCAAATAAAATGAGATCCATATCTTCTATCAAAGAGCGCTAGCCTAATGTGCTTTGTTTTTTGAAAATGCTTTTGAACTTTCAGAATATTTACACAAACACACAGCCCAGGCATGAAAAATTAGCCAGTACTATTAGACCTACATGATCATTTATAGCTCCAGTTATAAAAAATATGTTGCAAATCTCTTTCAAATGCTCTAATCAGTGAATGCACCCTATGCTAAAAACTTGTAATACTAATTAATTCATTTGAACGCTGAAATGACCCAAAAGGGTTCCAAAATTCTGTAATATAAGACAGATCGAGAGGTGGATACTCTTTTACATTTACTTGAGTAACTTGTAAATTGTACCTGTTGAAGTACTTTTTGGACTGCGTTTTTTATACTTGAGTAAAATTTTGTTTGGTGTAACACCCACTACACTTAACACTTGATAAACAGTTGTGATTTCTCTTCCCGCTGTGAGTAATTCTACAAGTGACAAAAGCTTTATATCGACAATATGAAATCATCTGAACATTTGTGTTTCTTGCACCGGCCCTGCACAAATCTAGCCTCATTCAACAAAATTAAATGGTACTATTTCATGTGTGTTCATGAGAAAACACTAAACCTGGTTGCTAAAATTACATTTTGCATGTGTGCCATTGTTCAACGCACGAGATTGAGCAGGTGTCTGTCCTGCTCGCCTAAATAAAAATGCTTGAGAATGGTTTGGGGGAATCTCATTGAAATGAAATTCTTATCACTTTTTTTTCCATCACAGCA
Organism: Periophthalmus modestus; assembly: GCA_019594935.1. Classification (NCBI taxonomy): domain Eukaryota; kingdom Metazoa; phylum Chordata; class Actinopteri; order Gobiiformes; family Gobiidae; genus Periophthalmus; species Periophthalmus modestus. The sequence continues at coordinate 30,997,666 of JAIEZT010000019.1, read as the reverse complement.
CGTTTTGTAAATCTAGAGTAGATGTATGATTTTGTATGAAATGGCTTTTATTGTGCGACAGAAATGTTGCTGCCTTCGTCAACTTTAGCATTTTCTTTTAGTGGGACAAGTTACAATAACAATGGGAATGTAAAGCAAGAAATTGACACTCATCCACAGACATCATCTGACACACTTTGCTTTAGCCTTGAGATAAAGAGAAAACTATGTCAATGTTAAGTTTGATAGATAGTATGAGTAGATGTGTGCCATATGGTAATCATATTTGCATGAACACAATCAAATGATGTATCAGTAAAAGATATGTGGATAAAACCAAAAAGCTGAAATAAGGAAAGTAAAATTTTCAGATGTGAGAAGTAACGACGCAGATTATCTGACTCCCCACATATTAGAAGTATTATAACATTATAAAGGTTATGTGCACTGGTCTGATACACACACACACATGCAATTAAAAACATTGGTATTATGCAAGTGTCAGTAAATATTAAAGGAGTTTCAACACTAAGATGACAAAAACATAAGATGTCTTGAGCTGCTTTGTTGTTCTTGTCTGGTTGAATGTGGAGGCTCAGTTCTTCTGCTCCTGTTCCTCTCACAACCTGCTTCAGTCCAACAGATCAGGGCTTTAATGAAACACTGAATTAGTGGAATATTAACACCAGACTTCAAAATACTATTGTTCTGTAAACAGTTTTACCTACCAAGCTACGTCTTCTTTTTCAGGTCATCAAAGTGTTTCTTCACCAAGTTAAACTCATCTTCAAAATCTTACACAAGAATAAGGAAATAATGGCAAATGCTGTGTGTTTTCTTGAAGAATGTGAATGTATGCCACTTAAATAAGACATTACAAAGAATTCATTGGTAGAAAAATAAACTTTTAGGCTTAGACATTTCATACTTCAGATGTTCTGCTGTCACACTACTCAATGGCATTAGCAGCAGCAGATTTGATAATTATGTTGATTAAAACTTGTTGATGACATTGTGATTTTTATTATTTCACAAAGATAATTAACCACACCCACTTTTAAAATATAACCAATCACAGTGTTGACGTGTACAGCCCTGAACAGCTGCAAGGATAAAATTATGTCCTTTTGTTCTTGCAGCTCCAGGTGTAAGAACAAACTTCTTGCTTCTGATGAAGTTTGAATTGTCTTTGAGACTTGAGAATACCTCAAGTACAAATTTACCTGATCTGTGCATGAGGCCAATTGTGACAATATTTCAGAAGTGCGTGTACCTGTGTGTAGAAGTGTGTGTACCTGGGATTGACTGGTCGGTGTTGAATGACAGCTCAATAGATTCCTGCAGAGTTTCCCTCAGCTGTTTCTGGACATCATCCTGTTTCAAACATGTATGAAAAAATGTGATAAAGACGTTCTACAAGATTTAACTACAATAACTCACCATCAGGTGCTTCAGCTGGTTCAACACTTTTGCTTTTGTCTCCTCAAACATTGTGTCCTTTACATCACGGAGGTGCCTTTCAACTGCAAATTTCATCATTTTTAAACTACCTCGGCCTTTGAAAGTTGCTGCTTCTGCAATTGAAAAGTATATAGCAGTCTAAATATACTGTGAAACAGGTTTTTGAACAACATGAGACTGACCTTCGTAACATTCTTGCATTGTGTCTTTCACCGTCTCTGTCACACTGCTGTAGATGAGCTTTTTGCGATCACGAATGTGTCTGCAAAATTTTGTCTTAACCTTGGAGACCTTGTTAAACAAACATATGAATAATAAATTATGGTACATCAAGTTATTATACGTTATTATTTTACCTCAGTCTCGATAAATGTCAGCTGAAGTTTAAAAGTCCTGTACTGGTCAACCGAGATGTTTTTAACTGAAAATGCTTGAATTGCTCCATATAAAGGCCCAGATTTTGCATCATTTCTAAAAACAGAAAAGGAATAATCATTATTGTGCACAGTATAAAGGTTTAATGAAGGAAACTTTATTAAACCTTTATAGTCTGTTGATCAACAATGTTTAGGGCTTGTTTACACAAAGCCTTATGCATCATCACTAACACTGGAAAATTTTAGACTTGTGTATTCTTTGCTGCACCATACCATTAGTCCACTTTTGGACAATCAGATTTCTCAGTGACTGTTATATTCCAATTATAGATGATCCCGGTTTAAATAAATACAGACATAAATAAATGTGGAAACTAGCCTTTGGCTATAATCTGGTGTATTTACATTCATGCCGTTTCATGTCTGTTCATTAATACGCATCGTCCCAGTCAAATAAATAAATCAATAAAATAAATCAATCTTACGGAAAAGTTGTCCTGAATTCCTCATCGATGCTGTCAGTCAGAAACTGTGATATTGCTTTATTGAGGTTGATGTTGTTCTTAGTTTTGTGAACACCATTGTTTTCCATTGCACATTTCAGTGTCCTGTGAAAACTGCTCCCACCACCTTTCTAAAAAAAAATACATAAAAGAAAAACCATACCACCCATGTGAGTTAAATGTTTTTATGTACAGACAGTGTGTTCCCACCACATGCGAACTGTGTGTCAAAGGTGAGAGATTTCCATGTTAACCTTGTGTAAAGGGCGCGAGTAAAAGATCTGCGGTGAGAATGAAGCGAATTGGGCGACACGATTCCCATGTTTTGAACGAATCGACCGACACTGACTCCTGTGAGAATTAGCAAAACAGGAGGGGCACGAGATTGAAGCAGAGAATTTGCCAAAGTCTTTCTGCGTCTATTTTTGTCATGTCAACCAATCAGGGGCCGCGTTTATAGCACCATGAATGATTTACAGTTTTGAAATCATTTGTCATCTCATTTATTTGCGTAAGCGCTTGAATCTGTTTTATTGTGGAAAAAAAAAAAATCCCTTATATACACAAGTTTGTCAAATAAACACTTGAGAATCAGCACATCCCAGCAAGTAAATGTCATAGCCAACTAAACCCACTAGAGAGCGCCATGTGACTGCTGTAATCATTGATTCCACTGATACAGCTCTGTACATGTAAGTACAAATAAATGTATATTTTCTTTATAGGTGTATATATATTTATAGATAACAAAATGCAATTCTGATAGAATAAATGTGCAAAGGGGCTTTTGACACGATATTTCACGTTTGGTGGGAACGCACCTTTTTAGGGTTTAGTTTCTTCTTTAAGGCCTCTTCAGACTTGGTCTTGGACTCCTCCACACCTTTGCTCAGGCAATTTTCAAACCTTTCAAGTACACCTTCCATGGACCTTTTGACTTTATAAAGCTCGTGCTCTGTTTTCATTCAGTTTCTCCTGCACCTGTTCAGTCTGAACAGGATCCTGAAACAAAACAAAGCAAAATAAACAGAGCTGTGTGTGCCTCCCCATGGAGCACAGATATTTTCACTTCTTTTTACCATATTTCTTTGTTTTGCTCCTTTGATCAGAGACAGAATTCCATAGGCTCCATTGACATAGTTCAGAATTTGATCATGCTGGTTATTTAGACTTCGAAGGAGTTCTTGAAGTTTGGGTATTTCTGCAATAAAATAAAATATACTGTATCCTGTGTCATAGGCAGTACAAGACAGACTGGTTACATTTTAGTTTTGGGACACACAAGTACTCTGAGTACTAGTATTTAGTTCTCATTGTGCACATTTTACTCACCAGTTTGATCACGCTCAAGTTTTTTTTGTTTGAAAAATTCTTTGGAGCTCACAGTGAAAACTTCAAAGCAGTCATCTTTGAATTGTTTCTAGAGAACAAAACGGTCTGTGTTAAGTTATTAAAAAACCTTTTGTTACTGATTATCAACAATGAGCAGATAGAAAATACTGTGTTCCATTGTGTGGGCTCTTTAAACATGATAGTTGACAGTAATATATTTGTCAGTAAATTTACCTTGACTTTAGGAAGATTATTAAATGTTTCCTTCACTTCAATTTTGGTCTTTTCGTTTCTTACCAAAATACTGTCTGTGGTGCTTTGAAATATAAACATAATTAAACTAACACCATATCAATTTTTCTATAAACATAGCTATAATATATCATAGATTTATATTTATTAGTTTCCAGTACTCACCCATCGTCAGGCTCTACATCACACTTGGTGCAGATGAAGTAAATGTTTTGACATTCACCACCATTCCCCATGAGTTTACATGTACTCTTTAGGATGTCCCAAGCTTCTTTTTCGGATGCTGCTCTGTTCCATTCAGTCACAACCCAGACACTTGAATAACTGGCAACAATCTGAAACACATTTGTCTATTAACTGTAGAAGTACTGTCAAATGTTGATGCTATTTGATGTCTGACAATACCTTGTTCCACATTTGATCTCTGCTCTTATTCCGATCTCCAGTTCCAGGTAGATCCACTAGAGTAACATGTTTAAGAATGTCATTGTTTGGTACTCTCACAGTCACACACTTCACCAGGGGCCAGAACCATCTTTGTCCATCTTTGGAGTCACTTCTGGTGTACTTGAGGAGTTTTTCAGCCAACTCTTGTGCCTGCAGTAATTTGTGAAATAAAATTATTAATATATATAGACATTTTATCAATGAATCATGGTGATATTTTAGATTTTAAGAGTCACCGCTTTGACTTGAATGATCTTTGTTTTAGAAAGAAGAAATTCTGGAATTTCTTTCAAATATTTCTGCTCCATCAAGTCTTTAGCAGATTTGTTTTCCCACTCATCTCCATAAAGAGCAGTCATTTTTTCGCTCATCTCTTCATATTCGTCATCTGTCATTTCTTCATCATCCGTCTTTTCTTCATCTGAGGTTTTGTCCAAGAGATTTTTCAAAGACCACAGCTCCTCTTCCCAGTCCTAAAATACACTACACTTATTAACAGGCGTATATTTAGTACATTTAACCCGTACTAAAACCACACTTACCTCTTGAGATATGAACTCTATTTCTGCTTCATAGTTGTCGTTTTTTGTATTAGCCTCCACTTTGATCATGACTGTGGTGCATGCTTTCCCACCAACAGTGGGCAAAAGACATTTCTCTTCAACAATGGCATTAATCAAAGAGCTTTTTCCTGCACCAGTTTTACCAAAGACCCCAACCAGGTCCCTTTTATCTTTATCCAAGTCCCAAATTTTTTTTCTGAAAAAAAAAAAAAAAAAAAGATTTTATATAAATCAAAATGGACTCAATGTAAGAAATGAATAATATACTGAGTTCTTACCTTAAAAAATCATTGAGTTTGGTGTTCTTATGATTACTCAAACTGCTGCGGACCCTTGTCATAAGGGTCTTCACCTTTTTCAATCTTAAGTCATCTGCACAAATATGTAAGAATTCCCAGCTTGGATTTTTAGAATATAGGGAATCAAAACCAATTTTTTTTTACCCGTGAACAAACCTGGTGCAATGTCACGTCGTTTGTTTTTTGCAGGGCCGTCTGTCTCTGGCTGTGAACCTTTCCTTTTTAAAACATTATGTTCTGAAAGAATGATTAAAACAAGTTCAGTGTCAATATTTACGATGGATATAATGTATTATTTATACAGTTTATATATATTACCACATGCTGAACTTGTAGATGGCAAATCCTAAAAACATGACATATTTATACAAACCTATACCATAAATGGCTGGTTACAACTTCTATGAGAACACCTACCTCGAGCGGCATCTCAGAGGCATCTGAAGTTAACTCCTCTTGATGTGAAAGAACAGCTGCCCTGTGCTGCTCCTGTGACATGACAATTTTATTTTATATACACAAATATATTTTTATCTGCCTTGAGAAATCTATAGTATATTTAAATATCCTTAAGTCTATTTGAGTTGTCTAGTTTTGTGATGCCAAGGTCTGAGAAAGAATAATTATAACACATGTCTGAACAGGATGAACTGATGAGGGAGAAAGCTGGACATCGACCTGTGACAGAGGAGACTCTCTAAAAAGACTAGACTCTCCATGTGTAAAACCCTCAATTACAGAAGAGACCGTTTCATGTGAAATGAAACAACCTGTAGCTCATCCAACCTAAACAAGATATTTTAAGACTTGTTTAGGATGAGCTTCACACCCACAATCTCGGCATATAACCTCTAATGTAGATACCTGTAACTCTTGAAGTCGTTTTCTGAATTTGGCCCTTTGTCCTACTATTGGAATTAACTTTTCAAGATCACTTTCTTGAAGACAGAGCAGGCTTTCTTTGTCCACTTGCTGTCCTGTGGAAAGACATAATACATTTAATTTATGCTACAAATGCAACAAACATTGCTTTAACTTACCTTTAAATGTCTCTATTAAATCAGAGAGGCAGCATTTAGTTAAAAAACTGACAACAAAATCGTCCATATTGCAAACACCTATGGGGGACAAATATAGTTCATCAGTTTTTTGTTGTGAAAGACGGGATGACTATAGTGAAAGGTGGGAGAGACAAGCCCAAGGACATGGGCCAAATCAAGCACCATTAATAAGTTTAATTACTTCATTTTTAAGTCGTGATATAGAAACTTGAACAATCTCGTGGCTACAAAGCAATCACAAAACATATGCTGTAAACTATACTGTAGCCTTTTTACAGGGATGTTTAGGCCTAACTCGTACCTGCTTCTGGCCTGCTGAATGGATGGGGGAATATTGGCTCTGAGTGTTGCATTAAAGCAGGACATTAGATAAATACCTTCATGTTATTTCACTCACTTCACTCAAATGTAGCTGGCTGTTTTTGGCTACAAACTTGCAGGTGAAAACCCGTTTAACGAGTTGTGCAAGATGTTGGCAACACTTTATTTATAGTAATTTATCAAATAGCTTTTCTTCTCGTACACTGAAAAGAACTCTAGTTATGTTTATCATAAACAAGATTACAGCTCCCATCTACAAAGAACCACCAAACCAGTCTCAATCGCTTCACTCTCCCCTTATTCATTAATCTTTCTGACGTAACGACTGACAGGGACCAAAGATTCAGACTCGGGAGAAAATCAGCTGTTTAAATCTTACAGGCACGGTAATGTGAATGAAGGTAGACAGAGCAGAGAATTGAGAGCGGTGTCGTAAGCCGGAGTCTTGGAGCAGGTTGTGGGTCACAGGGTCAGAGGCTGGCGTGGTTGTGTCGATCGTGGAGAGCTGGGTCAGAGGTGGAGGTGCAGAGTGGTTCCAAGGAGCAGGATCTGACGAAAATAGCCGACTGAGTATCGAGGATCATAAATGCAAAAACTAGACTGAGCCAAGCAGAACTGTACCACTGTGGATACACGGACGATCTGGTCCTTTTGTCCTCACAGGTGCAGCCTGAGTGATGATTAGTTGGAGGTGTGTGTGGGAGGAACCAGAATCTCCACCCAGCTCCAGGCAAGATGCAGAAGGGAGGTGGATGGACAGCACAAAAACACAGGGCAGACTGGGGTCTTGACACCTTCTGAAAATTGTGTTTAATGTAATAAATGAATGTTTGTGACATCACACTAATTTAAAAGAAATCTGGTTTCAGATTAAATTTGTTTTGTTGGTCTAGCTTACTTATAGGATCTGTTTATATCTCTTTGGTTATTTACATAGATTTGTCTGTCTATGATAAATTAATGAGATGGGGTTTGAAGACTGGATACATTTATTTCAAAGTAAATATAAAGCTGTTACACATCAATGTAACCTAATTGTAATTGTATACACGTGTATTTACATGCAAGTATAGGGCTGGGCAATCAATTAGATGTATTTAATTATGAATTTGAGTATTATTATGAAAAAAGTTTAAATACAAAAATAAAAAAGATCAGACATGACGTGACACACTTACATTCTAAGCAGTGAGCCTGATTTTTTGTCTGTAGAAAAAAATGAATTACAGAATGTGTGGATTAAAGCAACCATGCTTAAAATATTTTTTGTCATTAAAAACATTTATTTGTACATATTAAGCTCAGCACTTTTATGTAAACAGAGGCTAACAGCCCTTCAACAATAATCCAGTTTAAATCCAGTTTATGGCGTCTGCATCATGTGACGTGAGGCTGAGAGGCTGATTTGTTGGATCAATAAACTACATACAAACAAAGGTAAGTTCTTAGGTGCAGTAAAAAAATGTACATAGTGTAAAACAAATACCTCATAAATGAATAAATATGCATTTATGTCGGTCATTTATACATGTTTTTGTTACATTTCAACAATCATTTTGTCAACAGTTTCATAAATGAGTTCTAGTTCAAAGGTCACATGTCTCCACTTCTGCTTCTTCAGGCTGTCTGCTCACTTCAGCCTCTCCTCTGGAGTCTTCTTGTACCAACTTCTATAAATCTTAATAAAAATATAACCTCAAAGATTAAAGCTGCAGTGTAGAAGTTTTAATTTTATAAAATTTATCTCTAAAGGTTGCGGCTTTATTGCTAAAAATTTAAAGAAAGCCATTGCAGCTGAGCCTAGCAAGGATTGAGAGTCCAACTGCACTGTGGCAGTTTGTCAGCCTGGTTACAATACACGTCGCTTATTTGTATTTAATTTGAATTTCTGCTTTGGGCTTTCCGCAGAGCCTTCTTATGAGTCAATAGGCAGATTTTTCATGCCTTTAGGGATTGTTCAAGTGTGGGAGCGGCTCCATGGCTCCATGTACCTTGAGGAGGAAGATCTGTTTTAAGGGATCTACATTATCAAGAGCAGTTTTCAGGAGAGCATAGATCTGTGAGTGAAAACTGATCACTTATAGTTGGACTACAGTTCTTCACAAAAAGTGCAGAGTCACATGACATGGAGGTCAGCAGATTATTATGGATAAAACGGCCTTTTGGTTTCTCCAATTTGGATAAATATGTCAGACTACTGTAACGGCCCTGCTCAATGGTCTCTCCAGATAAGCAGTAATACAGCTGCAGTGCATTCAAAATGCTGTCTTGATCCCCCTAAAACTGGACCCAGAGATAAATTTTGAAAAAAGACTACAGGAATACAAACAAACCTTAACTCTTGCAGCAATGTGCTCATAAATTAAACTAGTCTGAAAAGTCTTTCAACAGGACAACATGATGAGGAAATGATGGAAACAAATGTGGACTTTCATCATATGGTTTGTTTCATTGATACAAAAAAATCTAAATGCTGAAAATTTTAATCACAATAGGAAAAACAAAACAAAGCACTTCCACACAGTTCTGCTTGGTTTGACCAAACAGCTGGTTTCCTGTGGCTCGAGGACAAGAATTCTACAGAGCCTTGGTACATAGGTAATAGAGAAGATGAACTGGATCCACGTCTCCTCAGTCTGAGGCCAGATTTAAGAGATAACCCGATCTTTGCCTTCCTTTTTTTTTCCAGTTTGGAATATCCTCCTGATCGTCCGGTGATGGCCGAACTCTAGATCTTCTTGCCTGAATGGACTCTGGCCCTACAGACTTGAACTGGATGTGCCTTAGTCCTGGACACATCTGCAGCCTGTCCGTCCATGGGAGTGGATCTCTCCTTCACTGTGGTTCTCCTCGAGGTTTCTCCTTTTCCCAAGGGTTTTTTGGAGTTTTTCCTTGCCGAGAAGGAGGGTCTAAGGACAGGGGATGTTCTGGAACAATTTGCTTGTCTGTTTCTAATTTGCTTGTCTTTCTGTTTCACTGATGATTTTCTAATTCTGTTGGTTAATCAACTCTCATGTTCAGCCCTAAGAGGCGACTGCTGTTGTGATTTTGGGCTCTACAAAAATAAATTGAATTGAATTGAATTGAATTGAATTGAATAGGAGGGTATGAAGCACTGATTCTGTTTGATCCTTTTCTGTCACTACCTTGTGCAATGTTGTTGCTGTTTTTACTATATTTTATGTTTTGTCTTACTTTTAATATTCTGTAACTGCTTTGTCTTCAAAGTGCTCAGTGGCGTAAATAATATTGGGTGTGTAAAATAGAAGATCCATGATTAAAACTGACATATTAATGGGTTAATTTTATCATTAAACCCTCTTTAATAGCAGCTTAATTTCATTACATTCATCTTGAGTCTTACATCGTCATACTTGAGGTCATGAGGTCAACAATAAAAACCTCCAGCGATACCGATCTGCAAAACCTGCATCCACCTAAAGAAAGCATAAATAAAAGCTGGTAACAACTCAAATGTTTTGGCTTTAAAGTTATTTAGTGCAAAGTCTTACAATTAATAAAGTTAAGTAACACAAATATCAAGATCATGACGTGACACACTTAGATTCTAAGCAGTGAGCCTGATTTTCGTCTGTAGAAAGAAAATAATTACAGAAAATGTGGTGGATTAAAACCAAGCTAAAAAGATTTTTGCCATTAAAGACCTTTATTTGTACATATTAAGCTCAGTACTTTTATGTAAACAGAGGCTAACAGCCCTTCAACAAAAATCCAGTTTAAATCCAGTTTATGGCGTCTGCATCATGTGACGTGAGGCTGAGAGGCTGATTTGTTGGATCAATAAACTACATACAAACAAAGGTAAGTTCTTAGGTGCAGTAAAAAAATGTACATAGTGTAAAACAAATACCTCATAAATGAATAAATATGCATTTATGTCGGTCATTTATACATGTTTTTGTTACATTTCAACAATCATTTTGTCAACAGTTCATAAATGAGTTCAAGTTCAAAGGTCACATGTCTCCACTTCTGCTTCTTCAGGCTGTCTGCTCACTTCAGCCTCTCCTCTGGAGTCTTCTTGTACCACTCTTCTATAAATCTTAATAAAAATATAACCTCAAAGATTAAAGCTGCAGTGTAGAAGTTTTAATTTTATAAAATTTATCTCTAAAGGTTGCGGCTTTATTGCTAAAAATTTAAAGAAAGCCATTGCAGCTGAGCCTAGCAAGGATTGAGAGTCCAACTGCACTGTGGCAGTTTGTCAGCCTGGTTACAATACACGTCGCTTATTTGTATTTAATTTGAATTTCTGCTTTGGGCTTTCCGCAGAGCCTTCTTATGAGTCAATAGGCAGATTTTTCATGCCTTTAGGGATTGTTCAAGTGTGGGAGCGGCTCCATGGCTCCATGTACCTTGAGGAGGAAGATCTGTTTTAGGGATCTACATTATCAAGAGCAGTTTTCAGGAGAGCATAGATCTGTCAACAAACTGATCACTTATAGTTGGACTACAGTTCTTCACAAAAGTGCAGAGTCACATGACATGGAGGTCAGCAGATTTTATGGATAAAACGGCCTTTTGGTTTCTGTTTCTCCAATTTGGATAAATATGTCAGACTACTGTAACGGCCTGCTCAATGGTCTCTCCAGATAAGCAGTAATACAGCTGCAGTGCATTCAAAATGCTGTCTTGATCCCTAAAACTGGACCCAGAGATAAATTTAGAAAAAAGACTACAGGAATACAAACAGGTAACCTTAACTCTTGCAGCAATGTGCTCATAAATTAAACTAGTCTGAAAAGTCTTTCAACAGACAACATGATGAGGAAATGATGGAAACAAATGTGGACTTTCATCATATGGTTTGTTTCATTGATACAAAAAAATCTAAATGCTGAAAATTTTAATCACAATAGGAAAAACAAAACAAAGCACTTCCACACAGTTCTGTTTGGTTTGACCAAACAGCTGGTTTCCTGTGGCTCGAGGACAAGAATTCTACAGAGCCTTGGTACATAGGTAATAGAGAAGATGAACTGGATCCACGTCTCCTCAGTCTGAGGCCAGATTTAAAGATAACCCGATCTTTGCCTTCCTTTTTTTTCCAAGTTTGGAATATCCTCCTGATCGTCCGGTGATGGCCGAACTCTAGATCTTCTTGCCTGAATGGACTCTGGCCCTACAGACTTGAACTGGATGTGCCTTAGTCCTGGACACATCTGCAGCCTGTCCGTCCATGGGAGTGGATCTCTCCTTCACTGTGGTTCTCCTCGAGGTTTCTCCTTTCCCAAAGGTTTTTTGGAGTTTTTCCTTGCCGAGAAGGAGGGTCTAAGGACAGGGGATGTTCTGGAACAATTTGCTTGTCTGTTTCTAATTTGCTTGTCTTTCTGTTTCACTGATGATTTTCTAATTCTGTTGGTTAATCAACTCTCATGTTCAGCCCTAAGAGGCGACTGCTGTTGTGATTTTGGGCTCTACAAAAATAAATTGAATTGAATTGAATTGAATTGAATAGGAGGGTATGAAGCACTGATTCTGTTTGATCCTTTTCTGTCACTACCTTGTGCAATGTTGTTGCTGTTTTTACTATATTTTATGTTTTGTCTTACTTTTAATATTCTGTAACTGCTTTGTCTTCAAAGTGCTCAGTGGCGTAAATAATATTGGGTGTGTAAAATAGAAGATCCATGATTAAAACTGACATATTAATGGGTTAATTTTATCATTAAACCCTCTTTAATAGCAGCTTAATTTCATTACATTCATCTTGAGTCTTACATCGTCATACTTGAGGTCATGAGGTCAACAATAAAAACCTCCAGCGATACCGATCTGCAAAACCTGCATCCACCTAAAGAAAGCATAAATAAAAGCTGGTAACAACTCAAATGTTTTGGCTTTAAAGTTATTTAGTGCAAAGTCTTACAATTAATAAAGTTAAGTAACACAAATATCAAGATCATTACGTGACACACTTAGATTCTAAGCAGTGAGCCTGATTTTCGTCTGTAGAAAGAAAATAATTACAGAAAATGTGGTGGATTAAAACCAAGCTAAAAAGATTTTTGTCATTAAAACCTCTATTTGTACATATTAAGCTCAGCACTTTTATGTAAACAGAGGCTCACAGCCCTTCAACAAAAATCCAGTTTAAATCCAGTTTATGGCGTCTGCATCATGTGACGTGAGGCTGAGAGGCTGATTTGTTGGATCAATAAACTACATACAAACAAAGGTAAGTTCTTAGGTGCAGTAACAAATATGTGCATAGTGTAAAACAAATACCTCATAAATGAGTAAATATGCATTTATGTCGGTCATTTAGACATGTTTTTGTTACATTTCAACAATCATTTTGTCAACAGTTCATAAATGAGTTCAAGTTCAAAGGTCACATGTCTCCACTTCTGCTTCTTCAGGCTGTCTGCTCACTTCAGCCTCTCCTCTGGAGTCTTCTTGTACCAACTTCTATAAATGTTAATGAAAACATAACCTCAAAGAATAATAGTTTTACCTTTTCTTTCTACTGACCTCTACGTAGCAGCAGATAGAACTTTATCTGTAGAAAACTTTGCCTTTTTTTTGGAAAAAAAAATAAATAAAAAATACTATGAGCTTTCGGTCTGTCTTCATGCATCAAATTATTTTAAGTATCTTAGTCTGATCACTTAATGCTGATACTACTGACTAACTGTATTCAGTGTTTAGTACTAATACTACACTTCTATCCATTTATGTGTTTATAAAATAATTCATGACATGTTTTGTATAATGTAGAGATACTATAATATTGTAACTTCATGTCTCTCAGTTTTCTTTCCAAACAGAGCTGATCCTTGTAGGAGGTGTAATGTTTGTGACAGAGGCATTTGAAAGAAGATGTCATGGATGTTGTAAAGGGCTGCACGCAACTGTGAAAAAACAGAAGACATCTAAAAAATATGAATAAGACCGCCCCCTAGTGGTGATACAAAGTTACTGCACATACCTGAACTCTCCTGCAGAGAAAGGTTTAGTGACGTGTAGGACACTTTATGTTGAGGTGTTTGAGTTTGGACAGAACAAATGAGTGTGTCCTTGGAAATATCATAATCAAAGTTCAATACATTCCTCTTTTTTGAAGATTGTTGTACTGTCACTTATCCATACGACTGTAATCTATATATTTGGTAGTTTTTATGATGACCTGTTTTGCTTAATATCAGAGTGTCAGCAAATTTAACTAATTACAATGGGCGTAACACCCATACTTAGTTGAAGTAGTGGTAGTGTTGTTAATTGAATTAAATTGGTAACAGAACAAGCTAGAATTTTAATGAAGGTCAGGAAATTTCAACATATTACTCCCATTCTTAAGTCACTACATTGGCTCCCCGTAACATCTCGGATTGAGTACAAAATTCTACTGATGACCATAAATGCATCACTGGACAGGCACCACTATATTTACAACACTCAATCACCGTACAATCCTCTAACCCTCAGATCTACAGGCAGCTCCTCCAGGTCCCCCCTACCAGGCTCCGTACACTGGGGACTGAGCTTTCTCCTCAGTGGCACCGCGACTGTGGAACTGCCTCCCTCCCCAAACAAGAGCCACACAGAGCCTGGACATTTTTAAAGTAAATTTAAAGACATTTTTTATTTAGAAAAGCCTAGAGCTGATGTTATTAGCTTTTTGAGAATTAGTGTTTTAATGATGTTTTTAGCTTTTTAACAATTTGTATTTTAATGTTCTTCTTATTGTAGCACTCTGAGATTTTGTTTTAATGAAGAGTGCATTATAAATCAAATTTATTATTATTGTCTTTTATATATTATTTGAATAGTACAGTGTTTACCAATTGTTCACTTTTAATATCACAGTAAAGATAAATGCTTACACTATTTCACGTGCTTCATATAACAGTTTATAAAATGTTTAGTAGTATTCTTCTTACCACAACATTTTGCTGCAGCTGTTTGATCTTTTCTGTTTTTTAGAAGTTGCCGAGTGAAAAAGCCACGTGTTATAGCATTAATGTGGGAGTAGGCTCTTCTTCTGGTGTCATTATCTTAGAGAAAAAAAAATATGATGTTGTAATAGTGAGAAATGGAAACTACAAGATCTGATTTAATTGATGTGATTTTGTCAAACCTACCTCACTGAGTCTTGTCTGACATTTGCTGCTAGTCCAGTTGGGTCTCCATGTGGAACTGGTGACAGGACAGACGGAGATATCGTGGGATTTGGAAAACCTTGATGAATATTAAAAAAAAAAAAAAAAAATAGATTAATAATAACTACAGTGTATGGCAATCAATACTAGTCATGGTTTTCAGTTTCAGCCATTTCTGATCATTCTGTTTTATTTATTGTCAGTTACTATGTCAATGATGAATGTGACTTTAATGTTATTTAAGAGGAACTAGTTTAAATCAGCTCATGTGTTGCAGTTCAAACTAAGTCTGACAGAGCTTATCAGTGCCTCCAGTTAGCTTTACTTTTCACAACATGGAATATTGATGCCATCACTTGAAACATGTTAATAAATAGAATAAGGAGACCTGGTGGTGAAGTGCAATACTCCAGAGGTTAAACAATATCAAAGTTGTGACCTGGTGATTGCTCAGACGTGTTGTGGACAGGGCTGGGGCGGGGCAGGAGGAGCTGATGATGGGGCAGGTGTAGCTCCACCCACTGGTATCTGCACTAAGTCTTCTTTACACACCGTCCCGACGCAAATTCTGTTGCAGCTAAGCTTTCTGTGGCAATGGTAAAAGCTACAGAATGGTTTAATAAGTCTTTCCTTACTCTGAATACTGAGAAAACTGTTACAATGTACTTCTCAAACAAACCAAGTCAAAATGTATGTCCAAATATCTCTGTGAATGGTTGCATGATTAAAAATGTCGAGGAAAGTTAAATATCTGGGAGTCATATTAGACCCTACCCTTAATTTTAAAAAACATATTAAAAAAGTTTGTAATGTCTTGAAATTCATCATTGCTAACTTCCAACACATTAGAAGCTCATTATCGTTAGAAGCCGCAAAATCTTATCTCAATGCTATGATTTTATCTCACATTTTGTACTGTATTTCCTCATGGTCTCAAGCCAAAAATAACAGCACTAATCCTCTTAGATCACTGTATAATCAGGCGTTGAAAATCCTCGATAAAAGCCCAGACGTTACCACCATTGCTACATATTGGACAGATTTAAAATATTAAGTTTTGACAACTTGATCAGGTACTCCGATATTCGCCTGGTACATAAAATTTTGCATGACGCTGCCCCACCCCCACTGAAGACCCATGTACAGCCTCGCTCTCAACTAACAAGTAGAGTGTTAAGGTCCGTGTCTAGGGGTGACTGCAGTGTGCCTAAAAGAAAGTCCGCTTTTTCTCAATCTGCCTTCTCCTTTAAAGCCATCAAGGAATGGAACGGGCTCCAGAAAGTCTTAAGAACATAGCAGATTATCACAGCTTTTCATGGGCTGTTAAAAACTGACCATCAGTCCTGCTCCACTAACACCAGACGGGTATTCGGCCATCAGATGTTACCCTCGTGGGTACCATCTGATGGCCACTAGATTACCAGATCATGAGTGTCATAGTACTGTTTTAGTGTCATAGTACTGTTTTAGTGTCATTTTACTGTTTTAGTGTCATTTTACTGTTTTAGTGTCATTTTACTGTTTTAGTGTCATTTTACTGTTTTAGTGTCATTTTACTGTTTTAGTGTCATTTCACTGTCTTGTTAACATTTATAATACCAATGAGGTACAGAGCTATCAGATGTTACCCTCGTGGTACCATCTGATAGTGATTACACTGTATTTATTCTGATATTTGTTGCACTTTTTCTATATCTTGCACTTTAATAACTTGTAGTTTGCACTTTGTATTTACAATTCTGCACAATTGTATATTGTCTTGTTATATTGTACTTTTTATATGTGAATTGTGTTTTAATATTTGTGGTGCAAAGGACGACAGATGGAAAATAGCATTTTGCTAAATCTGGTGCAGCCATCTTTTTAATGTATCTGCATGTTGTCCTTCAAATAAATACATAAAATAAAATAAAAATAAATAAATAAGTGATCTCCTGCTGATTCAGCCTCTTCTCCACCTGCTCTTGGACACAGAACACATACTGTATCTTTTATTAGAAACGAAGATGTAAAATTGTTTTGCTCAACTTATACAGGCTACTTGAAAGGTCGTTTTTATTATGTCAAATTTCAGTTATAGTATTATACTTTTTACTGAATAACAAATGGATACTACCACACAATATGTCACAAGCATGTACAGTGTATAATCTAATCACCAGCAGAGGGCGCTGTTGTTCTCTCTTGCTCTGCCAGCAGCTGGGACATGTGAAGGACAAGCTCATCCACTACGTGTCTTTGCCTGTCCTCCTGGGCCTGTGCTCGTCTCTGGATGCCCTCAGCCCAGCAGAGGATGTACTTCCTGCGGCAGCTGAGAAAAGCCAAGCTGCCGGTCCAGATGATGGTGCAGTTCTACACGGCCATCATCGAGTCCATCCTCACCTCCTCCATCATCGAGTCCATCCTCACCTCCTCCATCATCGAGTCCATCCTCACCTCCTCCATCACTGTGTGGTTCGCTGGGGCCACAGGGACAGACAGAGACTGCAGCGCATTGTGCTCTGCTGAGAAGGTGATTGGCTGCAGCCTCCATCTCTCCAGGACCTGTACGTCTCCAGGACTCGGGGGCGAGCAGGTCGTATAGCAGCTGACACTTCTCACCCTGGACATGGACTATTTCAGCCACTTCCCTCTGGCAGGAGGCTACGGTCCATCAGGACCAGAACCTCTCGTCATAAGAACAGTTTCTTCCCCTCTGCTGTTTCTCTCATGAACACTTCATAAACCTGCACTAAACTGGACACTTCATAACACTGGTCACTTTAATAACCCATGTTGCACTGTTGCTGTTTTGATGCTGCTTTTGTATATATTTTTTCTACCTCCTGCCCTTATTTGTGTTTATTCAGTGTGTTTTTTCTGTGTGTGTTCTATGTGCACTTTATCACCGAAGTAAGTTCCTAGTCTGTGAGCTCTGCTCACGGACAATGGCAATAAAACTTCTGATTCTTCTAAAACAATTCAGCCTCTGACATTATGTGTATATGAGCATCTTAATGCCTTACACTTGTAATGCACTTTATCAAAGCCTCTCAAAGCGCTACACTGAAGTCAACACACACACACACACACACACACACACACACACACACACACACCTTTCCTACTGTCTTGCCTAAGGACACAACGACAGCACTTGGTCCGAGCTGGACTCGATCCTCCGACCTTAGGCTCTAACCACTGAGCCAACTTAACATTTATACTTGTATAATGGAGGGTAAAGTATAGATAACAGTTATGCTAATGAAATGAGCCGGTAACACGACGATGATATAGACTCATGGTCATTTCTATTTTGTTCTTGTCTAGCTTTTACATTGGTTCTATGACACGTGGGTTTGCCTTTGGAGGCGTCTTGCATTTAACTGTTAATAAGCACATCTCAATTCTTTCTTCTTATGGGATCAAAAGAATAAGTGGTAAGATTCTTAAGTAAACATAATAAAACAGATAAGGAGGACAAAAGTATAGCCTTACTCTTTTTTTTTTTTTTTTTTTTTTTTTAATATAATAAGCCTATATGGTACTATATGGTTTATGTATAATGAAACAAGATCAGAAGAGAGTATAGAAGAAGCAAGACAGATTCAATAGGCCACAGTAGTTTTTAAGGCCTTTTATTACAAGCTGTAACAAAAAATATATTTAATTGCAATGAAGTGAAAAAAGGTCTTTTTTTATATTTTTGGCAGCTTTTGGGAGCACATTTTTGATATATCTGGCAACACTGGTGACTGTACAGACAATTGCTCAAAAATCTACTCAATAGTTTTTTGTGTTTTGTTTTTTTTCCCTTCATTTATAAATGGTCCTAATACACCGTCGTAATTAAATGACTGCACGTAGCAAAGAACAAAAGCTAAACCAGAATCATCCACTAGAAGGCAGTAATCGAACGCACAGGTAGTAAATGTTTTTGAAGATATTAATCTTAGTGTATTTTAAGATCTTGATTTATAACTACAGGTTAAGTACACTCATGCTTATTTCAAATCAGTAACAGAAAGGTGCTTTAAGGCTTGAAAGTCTCTAGGGGGACATTGTGACTGCATTTGTACTACATTTTAAACATTATAATGTTTTATTAAATATTTCAGCACAGTTAAAGTGTGCCAAGAGTGTAAAGATACTTGAAATCACCACCAAAAACACACTGTGTACTTTAGTGCTGTTTTATGGGAGGGCATCTGACACACAGATACAGGAGGATGGGAGGGCATCTGACACAGAGACACAGTGACACAGAGTTGCCATATAAGTGTTTATTTCATCACTGTAGAGATTCAGATGAACATCACCAGTTCACTGTGAATTCTTATTGTCCTTAAAATAACTCAGGTTCAAACTATAAGGAGACGAACTTGGTACTTTTCAGTCCACTTCAAAATATAGAGTAAAAGTACACACAGTAAAATGTACAGAAATGAAGTACAGATACCTCTAAAATTATACTTAAACAGGGAGCATTATGCAAAAGTTTTACTTTTTTTTTTTTTTTTTTTTTTTTATTTCTGTCATGTTATAACGTTGTTTCTTCCTCAAAAACCTGCCTGAAGAGGTTGTAGAGTCATCCTTGCATGTTTGAGTAATCTAGTGATCTCTCTCAGGCCCTATTCCAACCCTGCTTAGTTATCAGTACGAGCCTGTACAAGACTCCGCCCACAAGCTTCAAGTAAAAAAAAAAATACTCAAAAAATTAAAAAATATCACACAAAAAATAAGTAAAAGTATTTTGTACAGAGTTTGAGAAAAATACTTTTACTTTTCAGTCCAGTCCAAAAATGTAATGCAGTAGAAAGTAAAGGTACTGCTCTCAAATATAGTGAAGTAAAAGTATTTTTATTATTGTCTGAGACCTGCTGAAAAGGCATATTTTTATGCCTTTTCAGCAGGTCTCTCATATATATTTTTGACATTTATAATTTGAAAAAACAAAAATATACAAATAAAAACAAAATTAATTCAGCTCAAATCTTTATCAAAATCACCACATTTGAAGTTTTATTAGATCTCAAACTGCACAAAATACTTTTACTTTTTACTCTTTAAGAACATTTTTAAACAGGTACTTTAGTACTTTCACTAAAGTAACAAAACTGAGTACTTCTTCCACCACTGGTTCACAGTTAAACCCCATAGAAGTGTAATACTCTTTAAGTACAGTACTTTTACTTTTGTACTTCACTGCTCAAAGTCTCCACTGCAGTGAGGACCAGAGGAGCAGAGTTTGATCCTCCTTCATTTAAACCGGGACAGAAATATGGAAACAGCTTCTCCCTGAAGCAGCAGTCTGTGAAGGAGTAGAGGAGATCTGCAGAATGTGCATCATAAAAGGAGACCAGACCCTTTCCATAGTCCACAAACACCCCGACCTTCTGAGGAGCTCTCTGAGGAGACAGACGGACAGGAGGAGAAGAACAAGCTTCATACTGATCTTTGTTTCTTAAGATGATGCACCACAGCCCATGTTTAGGACTCAAAGTGACTTTTCCCTTCCTGTTGATGGACTCTTGGGCCACTCCTAAATCCCAGTTTTTTTTCCCTTTGACCTGAACCTCAAAGTAAAACCTGCCTGAAGAGAAACTCTGTTTTCCTGAAACACAAGGACAAACATCAAACCTCAGAGGAGAGTCTGGGAGCTGCTTCCTCACATCAGTGTGATGAACCTGTTTGAGATCTTCAGACAGAACGAGTTTAGGATGAGCCGTGTCTGGATCCAGAGTCACCTCCACCGCAAACTGCTGCACTCTCCTCAGCTCGACTTTATTAAATTCTGAAGCCAGTTCTTTAAACTGTTTGTTAAACTCCTGAGAGAGACTGTTCTCCAGCTCAGACAGAGCCCGGGTCACACTGCCCTCACACGTCTCTGGCTCAAAGCTCACGCTGCTCCACTCCTTAAGTCCAGCAGGGGGCGTGAGTGCAGGGCAGTGCTGTAGAAAGTGGAGGGGGTCATGAGAGCGTGAGAGACGTTCGGCCTCAGCGCTGCTCTGCTCCAGATCACAGATCTCCTGCTCCAGCTGCTGCACCAGATCCTGGGCTCGTCTGTCAGTCCGACTCTGCTTCTCCTGGAGCTCCTCTAAGAAGAGGTCCATACTCCTCTGAACAGACTGCATGAGAGCAGTGAAGGTCTGCAGCCCCACAGTCCTCTCTCTGAGGGCCTCTGTCTCACTCAGCTCCAGGAGGCTCTGGATCTCCTGGATCTTCTGCCTCCTCTGCTCCACCATGTGCTGGGTCTGAGCCTGAGTCTGCAGCAGAGAGGACCTCCTGCGCTCACACGCCTCCTCCAGAGACAAGAACTCATGGTTCTTGTGCTCTAGAACGGAGCACATCATGCACACGCTCTTCTCATCAGTGGCACAGAAGAGCTCCAGGGGGCGCTGGTGTGTGGGACACATCCTGTCTTCCAGGTTTTCCACTGGCTCCATCAGCTGGTGTCTTTTCAGCCCAGAGACTGTGAGATGAGGCTGGAGGTGGCTCTCACAGAAGGAGGACAGACACACCAGGCAGGACTTGAGGGCTTCAGCTTGGGCTCAGAGCACATGTCACACTGCACCTCTCCAGGTTTGGACACTGGTGACTTTGACTTTTCAGCCTCAAGTTTAAACTGAGAGACCATCTCCAGGAGCAGAGTGTTCACACTGAGCTCAGGTCTTGTGTCGTACCTCCTTTTACACAGAGGACATTTGCAGAGCCAAAACAGACTCCCAGATCTGAGAGATGCAGCGTCGGCAGAAGTTGTGTCCACATGGAGTGGTCACTGGCTCAGAGAACACCTCCAGACAGATGGAACATAGGAACGTCTCCTCAGAGCTCCTTTCACTGGTGGAGGACATGTCTGAAACATAGCATTAAAAAATAAATAAATACATAATGAAAAAAATCTGTTATTTTCAAAGGATTTAAACAAAAAAAATATAAAAACTACATCATATCTGAAGGAGCTGCAAGAAACACATGTTCAAATCATTTCATATTGTCGACATAAAGCTCAAGTCACTTTAGACTTACTCACAGTGGGACGAGGAACCACAACTTTTACTCAAGTAAAAGTAATTCAGTACTACTCACGTCTGTTTGTCATATTCATAAATCTGTAGTTGCCATGGTCGTGGTCGGCTGCTCTTGTGGATTTCTAACTGGCACAACAGTTCTTGAACTTTTTCAGTTATTTTCCTAAATTTTGTACAATTTTGGATTTTGATGAACTAGCTCTGAAATGACAGACTTTTTACAGCAAATACGGCAGAAGACGATTAGCAGCTTTTACACAGAATAAGACCAAACTTAGACAAAGGGAGGAAATCTGACACACAGGGACACTTCAGAACATGTTTGTAGACGTCTAAACTACAGGGTTAGCAGCTTCTGTTTCACTTCATGAGTCACTATATTATGTAAGAGGAGACGCCTTGGAAAGTGAAAGTAAACAGTGGTTTTCAGTCCCTCGTCTGTTTGAGCAAAACTAATGTTGAATTTAACCAAATAAATTATGACATAAACAACAGAATGTTCAGCAGCACCTGTTTTATCTTTAGTCGTATTAACAACAACATCACTAATAGTAGAGAGTATGAACCAGGGAGAGGTTTGGTAGTAGTAGTAGTAGTAGTAGCAGTAGTAGCAGTAGCAGTAAAAGGTCTAGCAAGACTGACCGGTGCTGGAGCAGACTGTTGAGGGTTTGGAGCTGCTGAGGTGCCCTTGAGCAAATGCAGAGTGAGTGTTTTCTGGTTCAGTCTGATTTTCTTGTAACAGCAGAGGGAGGGGCTGCTGTGTCCTGTTATTGTCCTATGTCCCTGTGTGTCTGATGGGACGTCCCAGGGCAAGAGTCTGTCCTCACACAACTGTACAGGCAGTGCACATGTAAGTACATGGAAGTAAAACCTGTACATAAACTTGTTACATAGATATTAACCCATAAGAACCCGGACACCTAAATCCTTAAAGGAAAATTATGGTGGACATAGCCCAGACTAATTAGAGGCTAAATAACACATTTACAAAAAATTTTTTCAAAAACTCCCCCTAGTGTCTGAGATATGCAATGTAACACATATGTCACATTGGGCCTTTAAGCATTGTTTTAGAAGATGATTGCCAGTGCATCATGAATAGTCAGGTGTGTCCGGGTGTTCATTCTACAAAGTAAATTGATATACATATATATGCATTTAATTTATAACATGTTATTTCAAACATAAATATTTAAGATACACAATTTTAATGATAAAAAAGAAAGATAATGTGACATATATGTAATGTGAGTTTTTTATGGCCTTTTTATTACTTAACCCATAAGAACCCGGACACCTAAATCCTTAAAGGAAAATTATGGTGGACATAGCCCAGACTAATTAGAGGTAAATAACACATTTATGAATTTTTTTTCTCCCCCCTCCCCCTAGTGCCTGAGGTATGTAATGTGACACATATGTCACATTGGGCCTTTAAGCATTGTTTTAGAAGATGTTTACCAATGCATCAGGCGTGTCCGGGTGTTCATTCTACAAAATAAATTGATATGTTATAACATATGTTATTAACACATGTTATTTAAAAAAAAAAAATATTTAAGATACACAATTTTAATGATAAAAAAAAGATACTGTGACATATATGTCTCATGAGTTTTTTTTGTGGCCTTTTTATTACTTAAGGCCCGAAGTGACATATGTGCAACCACGTTTTTCATTTGATGTGTTTTGCATATTTTTTTTTTCTTTTTTACTTAATTTTGATATAAATGTACTCACTAACTTCTAATTAAGTAATTTCAATAATGCAAATTTAAAATCTTCCCTCTTGTTTGCAGAAATTAACTTTGGAGAAATTGCTAATGTTGGGACATGTGCTCTGCTTCTAGTCAGCCATCTTGAAAAAGGGGTGGTGACAAAAAAATATCACATGATCAATCTTGTGATGTCACAATATATTGATTTGGAGTCACTTTGGGAGTTTACATATATATATTAAAAAAAAAAAAAAAATTAAAGAGGTTTCCAGAGCAGGTGAAATGGACGTTACACCACTGTCACGCTGGGTCCTTATGGGTTAATGAACAATTATCTTGACCTCATTAAATGTACTTTTGGATATGTTACACAACACAAAATATATGTTTGTGTCCCACAACATGGCCAGCCTCCCTGATGATCTTATTGAGTCTGTTAGTGTCCCTCAGGCGCAGACTGCTGCCCCACAGACCACAGCGTACATGATGGCACTGGCCACCACAGACTCATAGAACATCCTGAGCATCGTCCTGCAGATGTCAAAGGACCTCAGCCTCCGCAGGAAATAGAGGCGGCTCTGGCCCTTCGTGTAGACTGTGTCCACATTTCTGCTCCAGTCCAGTTAATGTCCAAGTATGTTCCCAAGTACTTCTAAGTCTATAGTCCAAATAAGCAGTTCCTCCAGAGTTCAGAGGTGAACCTGACCCTGCTCTGCTCAGACATTATTAAAACATTTAGAATTTCATGTTGTGAATCTTCGAGGTGATTCATGGATTTTTATTCAAAGTTTCTGATCACAGCGTTAAACATTATTCTGCACAAACAGCAAACTGGCTCTGGTCCATCGAGAGACTTTCAGTAAAATACAAACTACATCATTATATGAAACCTGCAGCTTCTTCCATTTACTCTGACTGTAACTGCACCACAGGGGGCAGTATAGAGTGGTGTGCAGTCACCTTTGAAAAGAGCTACTTCTACTTTACTCGCTTCTACACTGAGAAAATATGAGGTTTTCATGCTTTTTCCTACATTTGTGAATGTTTGTGCTTTGCTTCTGCTGCTCCTCAGATGGTTCCACAGTTTGACTAAACACAGAGACACAGAGACACACAAAGGTTGAAGCTGAAGTTATTTCCCTAGACTTCAATGCAATATGTGAGTTATACAACACGACTGACAGAGAATGCAGAGACAGAACGATGCTGGTGTTTGCAGAGCTCACTTCATATCAGGTCAAACACATGATGTTTATATGAACTGATGAGGTGCTTTTATTCTGCACTAATCACCAAGTTTCTGCACTTTAAGCCAAATGTTGCTAACCTTTAGTGCACGAGCAAGTGTTAAGTGAACTTGAACAACAAACACTATCATATGTGCCGTCCTTTATAGGGTCGTTTTAAACTCATCCACATTTGCTAATCATAGTCGGCCAATCTCATAAAGGTCACTGTGAAGGTCAAGTTAGCTCTAATATACTTAACATACAGTCTGTGATACTTAATAGTAAAGTTACATGCTTTTATTTTGGTAACTTCCAGTGTGAGCAGAAGTAACGGGTCTTTAACTCTTATTTCACTGGGTCCGTCCAAGAGATGGACAATGTTTCTCACATTTGGATTTGGTTAGAAAGGATTTTAATGAGTCAACTCAAGGATATGACTTGAAGCTTGTTAGTGACAGTCAAGCACACACAAAA
The DNA here is from genome assembly GCA_019594935.1 of Periophthalmus modestus. Classification (NCBI taxonomy): domain Eukaryota; kingdom Metazoa; phylum Chordata; class Actinopteri; order Gobiiformes; family Gobiidae; genus Periophthalmus; species Periophthalmus modestus. The sequence goes on along the minus strand of JAIEZT010000019.1, from coordinate 30,972,517 downwards.
AAAACCCTCAAATTGTAAAGATGTCTCCAAGTTTGATGCTGCATTATTCAAAAACATTCTGACACTTTGGTTTGTCCCATCGCTCATTTAATAAACCTCTCAGTCACTGTCATTATTCCTGTTCACAAAGTTGGAGAGATTATAATGACACAAATAATCATAAGTCCATCAGTATTTTACCTGTAAGTTTAAAAATCGCCCAAAAAATTATTTATGATCAAATTACCACAAACATAAGTTAAAACACCAATGAACTGCGCCCTCTACAGTTTGATTTCAGAAAAGAAAAAAATCTACTCAAACTTCCACTCTGCACCTGATTAAATAAGATCCAGTCTTGACAGAGGACGAGTGGTTGGTTCTGTCTTTTAAGATTTGCCTAAAGCTTCTGATTTGGTTCATCATGATCCTCTTGTTTCAAAACGTTCTGCATTTGAGAGCAGTACCTGTACTTTCTACTTCACTACATTTTTGAACTGTACTGAAAAGTAAAAGTATTTTTATTATTGCGTGAGACCTGCTGAAAAGGCTGAGGGTTTATTTTTAACATGTTCATAATTTGAAATAAATAAATAAACAAATAAAAACAGTTATGAAAACAGTTTATTATAATTTCAGCACAAATCTTAATAAAAATCACTACATTTGAAGTTTTATTAGATCTCAAACTCTGCACAAAATACTTATACTTTTTACTCTTTAAGTACATTTTTAGACAGGTACTTTAATACTTTCACTTATAAAACAAAAGAATTTATCCCACCACTGGTTCACAGTTAAACCCCATGGAAGTGTAATACTCCTCTTTAAGTACAGTACTTTTACTTTTGTACTTTGTCACTGCTCAAAGTCTCCACTGCAGTGAGGACCAGAGGAGCAGTGTTTGTTCCACCTTCATGTTTACAGGGATTAAAATATGGAAACAGCTTCTCCCTGAAGCAGCAGTCTGTGAAGGAGTAGAGGAGATCTGCAGAATGTGCATCATAAAAGGAGACCAGACCCTTTCCATAGTCCACAAACACCCCGACCTTCTGAGGAGCTCTCTGAGGAGAGAGACGGATAGGAGGAGAAGTATAAGCTTTATGCTCACCTTTGTTTCTCAAGGCGATGCACCACAGTCCATGTTCAGGACATGCAGTGACTTTTCCCTTCCTGTTGATGGACTCTTGGGCCACTCCTAAAGTCCACTTTGTTTTCCCTTTGACCTGAACCTCAAAGTAAAACCTGCCTGAAGAGAAACTCTGTTTTCCTAAAACACAAACATTATAATCAAACCTCAGAGGAGAGTCTGGGAGCTGCTCCCTCACATCAGTGTGATGAACCTGTTTGAGATCTTCAGACAGAACGAGTTCAGGTTGAGCCGTGTCTGGATCCAGAGTCACCTCCACCGCAAACTGCTGCACTCTCCTCAGCTCAGCTTTGTTCAACTCTGAGGCCAGTTCTTTAAACTGTTTGTTAAACTCCTGAGAGAGACTGTTCTTCAGCTCAGACAGAGCTTGGGTTGCACTGCCCTCACACGTCTCTGGCTCAAAGCTCACGCTGCTCCACTCCTTAAGTCCAGCAGGGGGCGTGAGTGCAGAGGAGTTCTGTAGAAAGTGGAGGGGGTCATGAGAGTGTGAGAGACGTTCGGCCTCAGCGCTGCTCTGCTTCAGATCACAGATCTCTTCCTCCAGCTGCTGCACCAGATCCTGGGCTCGTCTGTGGCTCCGGCTCTGCTTCTCCTGGAGCTCCTCTAAGAAGAGGTCCATACGCCTCTGAACAGACTGCATGAGAGCAGTGAAGGTCTGCAGCCCCACAGCCCTCTCTCTGAGGGCCTCTGTCTCACTCAGCTCCAGGAGGCTCTGGATCTCCTGGATCTTCTGCCTCCTCTGCTCCACCATGTGCTGGCTCTGAGCCTGAGTCTGCAGCAGAGAGGACCTCCTGCGCTCACACGCCTCCTCCAGAGACAACATCTCATGGTTCTTGTGCCCTAGAACGGAGCACATCATGCACACGCTCTTCTCATCAGTGGCACAGAAGAGCTCCAGGGGGCACTGGTGTGTGGGACACATCCTGTCTTCCAGGTTTTCCTCTGGCTCCATCAGCTGGTGTCTTTTCAGCCCAGAGACTGTGAGATGAGGCTGGAGGTGGTGCTCACAGAAGGAGGACAGACACACCAGGCAGGACTTTAGGGCCTTCAGCTTGGGCTCAGAGCACACGTCACACTGCACCTCTTTAAAGTTGGGCATCTCGTCAATAGAGCTGCTCTTGAACTTCTCCAGGTTAAACCTTGAGGCCACCTCCTTCAGGAGCGTGTTGACCTTGAGCTTTGGTCTGCTGTGGAACACCTCTTTACACAGAGGACATTTGCAGATCCGAACAGTGTCCCAGGCCTGAGAGATGCAGCGTCGGCAGAAGTTGTGTCCACATGGAGTGCTCACTGGCTCAGAGAACACCTCCAGACAGATGGAGCATAGGAACGTCTCCTCAGAGCTCCTTTCACTGGTGGAGGACATGTCTGAAACATACCAACAATAGTTACTATCAAACTAAAGTCTTTTCAATGTGAAAACTCTATACAAATACTATACTCTATACAAATATGACTCGAGTAGAAGTAAAAGTGCTCCTGGAAAGGTACTCTGAAAAGTACAATTTCTATAAAAGGTTACTCCACTAAATGTACTTTAGTGCTCTTGTGGCTGACTGGCTGGCACACTGAGCAGTTTTTAAATGTTTTAAATTTTTAACTCCAACATTTTGGGATTGTGATCATCTAAGTGCAGCTTGTGCAGTTCAAAGGACGGACTTTAAGGACGATTGGTTTGTGTGATTTGAGCAGTTTGTTTTTACTGTATCCATGACAACCCTGCATGAAGCTAGTTATGCTAACCAGCTAGCTATGAAATGCTACTGAGTTTTTAGACCAAATACAGAAGAAGACGTTTTACAGGTAACAGAGCAGAAAGAGACTTAGAAGAGGCTTTCCTGTTGTGTCTCCAGAGCTTTCCTGGTGCCCCCTGGAGGCTGCTGTGATGCTGCAGGACACAGAGGAGGGACACTTTTGTCCTGAGGACCCCTACTCTCCTCAGACGGCCCTGACACTGGGTCTGATGACTCTAGTGTTTCCTGTTGAGCTGCACTGATGTTCCTGCTCAGCTTTAACTGCCCCTCGGCGACAAACACAGTGATATTGATGGATAAATGGAGTCGGATCTGACTGGGAACATTTCAGATGAATCTGTTCTGATTCAGGACACAGCAGAGGACGTGGATAGAGACGAAACATTTGGGGGAATATCAGATCATGATCTTTGTGACACTGAGATTAGATTTGTGTTTTATGTTTTAATAGATTCTGTTCAAAGTTCACATTTTAAACACTCCCAGGAGCAGAAACACCCAAGAAAACAATCATTTGATACATGAAGTATTACAGGTTTGGCCAGTTTTGTTTTACATAATGCGTCATTATATTGTGCAGTTCACAGATGTTATTTGCTTAAATAACTACTGTTTTTACATTAAACTAAAAGTGACCATTTTCTTTGTGATTAACAGTAACTCAATAATAATGCATCAATCTTAATCTTATATATAAACAGATTATCTTATGAGTAAACTCTGAAAAGGGGAGACGCCTTGGAAAGTGAAAGTAAACAGTGGTTTTCAGTCCCTCGTCTGTTTGAGCAAAACTAATGTTGAATTTAACCAAATAAATTATGACATAAACAACAGAATGTTCAGCAGCACCTGTTTTATCTTTAGTCGAATTAACAACAACATCACTAATAGTAGAGAGTATGAACCAGGGAGAGGTTTGTACTAGCAGTAGTAGTAATAGTAGTAGTAGTAGTAGTAGTAGTAGTAAAGGGTCTAGCAACACTGACCTGTGCTGGAGCAGACTGTTGAGGGTTTGAAGCTGTTAAAATGCCCTTGAGCAAATCTAGACTGTTTCCTGGTTCTGTCTGATTTCTTTGAAACAGCAGAGGGAGGTGCTTCAGGGCCCTGCCTTTTCATCCTCCTACAACCCTGTGTATCCCTGATGCCCTCACATCCTCCTCCCCTTCCCTCCAAATGTCTCTAGTTAATCTGCAGATGTTGTGGTGTGTCAGATGCCCTGTCAGATGTTGTGGTGATGAATCCAGCAGGAGAATGGACCTCGTCCAGAATTGTAGTAAACATTTTTGGTTAAGCTCCACTGTTTTGTGCTGAAGTGTAAATGTTTACACATGGTTTTATTATTAAAGCAACATTTTTTCTATTGTTTGAAAAATATGTGAATATCCTTGGATATTTCACAATAAAGTTCCTGTTTTCGGTTCCTGCAGAGACAGAGGCACTGCAGGTGTTAGTCACATGAGTGTAAAGAGATGTCCTACAAGAGAGACTAGCTCCACAGAGTCATGTACCAGCCGGGGACTAGGATCCAGGACTGGATCTGGACTGAAGGTTTAGTCCATTGTCTGCGTAATCCTCTCAGTCGTCCCTCAGTCGTCCAGTTCTCTTTTACTAGCTGACAGAGAGAGATGCACCGTGATCTTGAACTAAGCTGATTACAAGGCTAAGGTGAACAGCCTCCTCAGTGACACGGCCACCTTTGAATTGCTGAAACGAGACCCTACCAGTGGGTACAAGAAGAAAATCAGACTGCTTACAGAAGCAGGAAAAGGAATAAGTCATTGATGGAGAACTGTATTACGGAAGCATCAGTCAATCAATTATCCTGGTGGATCCACGGCTGTGTCATGGGCTCACCGGTTTCTCCTATTATAGCTAACTTATACATGGAACAATTTGAACAGGAGGCACTGGGCTCATTTCTAGACTTCATCCACGCCTTGGTATTGATAAGTGGATGTCAAAATTCAAGATCTGGAACCCTTTACTGCACAAACATCAAGTTCACACAGAAGAAGCCAAGAAGAACAAACTGACCTTCTTAGATTGTGCAGCAACAATAGGATAGGACCGACGTCTCTAGGTAGAAGTCTTCAGGAAGCCCACACACACAGACCAATACCTGCTGTTTGATTCACACCGTCCACTGCAGCACAAACTTGGAGTTATCCCAACACTACAACACAGAGCTCAAGTGGTGCCCACAAACACAGAGGGAAAAGTGAAGGAGGAGCAATGCGTGAAGAAAGCCCTCTGCTTGTGGATATCCAAAATGGGCCTTCAATAGATCTAAGAGAAAAAAAAAGGACAACAGGGACACTGAACCCAAAAGGAAAGGTGTAACTATTCCTTACACAGCTGATGTGTCTGAAAAACTTCAGCAAATTATCAGACAGTTTGAAATTCCAGTCTATTTCAAACCAACAAACATTTTAAGGTTCACTCAAAGGACAAAACCCCGAGCCATAAATAAAGTAATGTGTCGACTCTATTCAGTGTAGTGAAGAGGCAGTGAGCGTTACACTGGAGAAACTAAAGAGCCACTCCATAAGAGGATGTACCAACACCGGAGAGAGAGCTCCTCTGGACCCCAGTCTGCTGTCCACCTCCATCTCAAAGACACTGACCACTCCTTTGAAGAGAGTGCAGTTCAGATTTTAGTCAGAGAAAAGATTGAGAGGTAAGTTAAAGAAGATTTTTTTTGTCAGAAAAGCCAATCCTTCCTTGAGCAGGAATGGGGCCTTTGACATCATCTGTCCCCAATTTACAACTGCATCATCAGACCCAAAGTAAAAAAGGAAACAAAGAGAATAGAGCGGGACAGCTGGAATGTAGGCCTTTAAGGCTGAAACTGTAAACAATAGCTGTTTACAGTTTCAGTGTAGTTAGCCGATAATACCTGTTTGTTGCAGTTAACATGTACAGCTGCACATTTCCCAGCTAACTCAGCAAGTGACCTTTGTACGTGTTTTCCATACATTTGGCTCCGCTAAACGCAGATAAGGTGTAGTAAGGTCTACGTGTCTAACCAAGCACAAGTATATAAGAGTCCCTTTGACAATGTAAAGGGAGGAGACTGTTATGGAGATAGCCACTGGTGTTTGCAGAGCTCACTTCATATCAGGTCAAACACATGATGTTTATATGAACTGGTGTGCTGGTTTTATTCTGCACTAATCACCAAGTTTCTGCACTTTAAGCCAAATGTTGCCAACCTTTAGTGCACGAGCACTAAAGGTTGTTAAGTGAACTTGAACAACAAACACGATATCATATGTGCCGTCCTTTATAGGGTCGTTTTAAACTCATCCACATTTGCTAATCATAGTCGGCCAATCTCAGAAAAGTCACTGTGAAGTAGGGATGGGACGATATAAAATTTAGACTAACAATTATTGTGACCAAAATAAATTGCGATTCACGATGTTATCGCGAAAATTATTAATTTGTTAACGTTCTGACGATTTGGACTTCACTCACCTTTGAGGCTCTGGTTCTGTCAAACATCAACATATTCCACAAAGTTAGTCTCATTCGTTCCAACAGGTCCAGAGAATATAACCCACTGAAGAAATCATGTCCACAAAATAAGTCAGATCCTCCATGTTCAATCTGCTGCAGTAAAGTATTCCACACGCAAAATCTGCTCCGTCACTTTTTTGCATTTCTTTGGTCGATTTCAGGCAAAATAAACTTAAGACAGCGCCGACTTTGGCCGTGTCTCAATTCACCAAAAATTCACCAAAGTGCCCTTAAGTCGCATTTAAGTCAGGCGGTACTTCGACCTGCACTTCGAACAGTACATGGAGCAGTACATGTGATGAATTGGGACACGGCCTTTGTTTCTCAGAGATAAACACATCTGCTGACTGACACCAGTCTTGTCCAATCAGGTGGAGGTTGTGGGACTGGAGCCACAAACAGTGAATCAGTGAAACATGTGACTGAAAGTTTACGCCCCACTCTCCCCCGTGTAGAATCAACCAATCACATCACACACGTTTAGTGACGTTTTCTCCTCACAGCCAATGAGCAGCGGAGCATGAGTGTGTGACACGTGTGTGACGTGTGTGACACGTGTGTGACACGTGTGTGACACGTGTGTGACGTGTGTGTGACACGTGTGTGACGTGTGTGTGACACGTGTGTGACACGTGTGTGACACGTGTGTGACGTGTGTGACACGTGTGTGACACGTGTGTGACACGTGTGTGACACGTGTGTGACATGTCAAGATTTTCCGTAAACAGACGGACTTTACCGAGTAAATGAAGCGTGTTAATGCGGCACATTCTTGGCGCTGTTGTTTCGCTTCTAAACATGATGAAACGGACAAAACAGACAAAACAAAAGAAGTACGAGACACTGTGGATGTTTGTACAAGTTAAATTAGAGGCGTCTCTGACCCGGAGCGACTCGTGTCAGAGTGAAGACGACTGTGACTCAGGAGGAGAGGAGATTATGTTTGATGGATTGATGCTGTTCTCGATCCGTGAGCCTGGTTTATTCTGCTATTGACGTGATTGTAGGTAAATATATATATCGTGTGTCTGTAAAACGGTGTTTAGATACTACACACGACACAATCTACATTCAATAGTTTATGTCACTTACGATGAATATTTTCAGCTCAAGTTTGTCAGACACTGCAGGATGTTTGTCTCGTAAATGCTCGTGCAAGATGCTCGTGTTTTGCCCTCGGACCCACAACTTTATTTCGGCACCAGACTGACAGAGCGCCCCCTTGTGAGCAAACACCAAAACTAGCATCTAAACGTTGTATTGTAACCACAAACATGAGGCAGTCTGGCGCCGTAAAGACGATTATAATCAATTGCGATTTTCAGAAATGCCGCGAACAATTTATTGCGGACCGTTTCTATCGCGATTTACGATATTATCGTATATCGTCCCATCCCTAATTGCCACCCACCCTGACGTACTGTGGACGATCTGTGGGGTAGTTGTGAATCCAAGTGATTAACATACATCAGACATCTTCACTGTCTGATGTAGTTTCTGTTTGTTTTGTTCAGTTTTACAGATTTATTACATTTCATTTGTACCGATTCAACTCGTGGTCGTCTTTAATCCACAGCACGTTTGGCTCTTCAGACGTTCCACCACGAGACACGAGCAAAATGACGAGTCTGACAGCAGCAGTTACAGAGAGAGGACACAGTTCTTCAATAGAAAGTGAACTGGAGCCAGGATTGTGCCCATGATCACTTCCTGTTTGGATCTCGGCGTTTAGCGGGTTAGATATGTCCTTTTATATAAACAGTCTATGAAGCAGACAGACTTTCATGTGCACACTGCCAAAAAGGAGCAGCTCAAAACTGATAAAGCAACAAGATATTTATAAAATTCTTAGAAAGTAAAACTCAAATTAAGACAAGTCTAGAAAAAGACAAAACAACTGAAACTGAAACGACTAAAGGGCCAAATTATGTTATTCTCTGATCTGTTCTAATGTTTCCTCGTCACAAACAGACCTGTGTTTTTAACTCACAAACCCTTTTTCTCTCAGACTGAAAACACTCTGTTCCACCTTGTGATGTCATCATGTGGGGGAATACAGGAAGTGCTCCACTGTGTTTTTAATTGAGATTTGGGACAAAACTGCTTAAGTAATATAATAAATAATAATCCAGGAATATTTAAGGGTTTACACAAATGCTCCACTGTGTTTTTTTAAATTTGGACAAAACTGCTTAAGTAATATATAAATAATAATCCAGTTTACTGGGCAAAGACCCCATGGACACACAGGGACATTTAAGGTGTGTTACACAAATGAAAATGTGGACGACACTAGAACTGGACCCAGAACTAAACCAGGACTAAACCAGGACTAAACCAGGACCAGACCACGTGATGTCGGGATCAGTTTTAGGGTCATAGCAGCAGATCTGTGTTGGGGTTCGATAAATCGAACTGCTCTAATCTTGGTCTGGTGATGGGATTTGCACCAGCAGCTGCCCGTCCAGTGTCCTCTGGATGAGCACATAGAGTCCAGAGTGGACGCCCCCTGGTGGTGATGTTTAAATGTGATTTTTTTCAAAACAAAAAAAATGTAGTTCTGATTAAATATGTCTCTGAATCAGAAACATCTTATAAAACCAAATACTGTGTAGATTCTGTGGTGTTACCATAGACCAGGGGTGTCCAAACTTTTCTCATTAAGGGCCACATATAAAAACAAAGACAAAGCTGAGGGCCGATTGAGGGCCATATACTGGTCGCCAATACAGTGAATACTCCAAATCTGTGTGTTTATTATAAGTTAGACTGAACCACGAGACCTTTTTTCATGCTACATCCTCAATGGGACACATTAAATATTTGATATGGGCTTGTTAAAGAAGATTTTCAGAAATGTACAGTAAAAAGTTCTGTTTAAGGTAATATGGCCCAATTCACTTGGATGCTTGAGGACCAAGAAAATTTGGTCTGAGGGCCAGATTTGGTGCCCGGGCCACAGTTTGGGTAAGCCTACCATAGACTGTGTATATCAAGGAAAAATTACACACAGATACAGGAGGATGGGAGGGCATCTGACACAGAGACACAGTGACACAGAGTTGCCATATAAGTGTTTATTTCCATCACTGTAGAGATTCAGATGAACATCACCAATTCACTGTGAATTCTTATTGTCCTTAAAATAACTCAGGTTCAAACTATGAGGAGACGAACTTGGTACTTTTCAGTCCACTTCAAAATATAGAGTAAAAAGTACACACAGTAAAATGTACATGAATAAAGTACAGATACCTCAAAATTATAAAGAGGAGGTATTATGCAAAATCAACATCTTTTAACTTTCTCTCATGTTGTAACGTTTCTTCATCAAAAACTTGCCTGAAGAGGTTGTAGATGTCATCCATGCAGGTTTGAGTAATCTAGTGATCTCTCCCTGACTTTATTCCAACCCTCCTTACAGTTAGCAGTACGAGCTTGTTCAAGACTCCGCCCACAAGCCTACATCACCCAGGCTCCCCCACAACAATTCTCCATAAATATACAAAAACATGATTCAAAACTGTTCACTACAACTTCACAAACCTGATGTGATTTCCAGTAGTTTCATTAGTGGGGATGCAGCTTATTATGTTGTGCTAGTGCCCTGAAGGAGGAGTGACTTAGCTCGGGGAGCACTATGAAGGCAAGGGCCTCAACGATCGGATCTCCGGACATAGAGATTGGCTCTGGAGACATGAAATGTCACCTTCCTGGGGAGGAAGGAGCCTGAGCTTGTGCGGGACATTCAGCGTTACCAACTAGATATTGTCGGCCTCACCTCCACGCACAGTTTGGGCTCTGGAACCCAACTCCTTGAGAGGAGCTGGACTCTCCATTTCTCTGGCGTTGCCCACAGGGAGCGGCGGTGAGCTGGTGTGTGCTTGCTTATTGCCCCACAGCTCAGTGCATCGGCCACTTGAATTCACCCTGGTGAACGAAAGGGTTGCGTCCCTGCGCCGTTGGTTTGCGGACAGGCTCTCACTATTGTGTCGGCCTACGAGCCAAACAGCAGGCAGAGTACCCGGCCTTCTGGGAGTCCCTGGGAAGGGTACTGGACAGTTCACCAACGGGGGACTCATTGTTCTCCCTGGGGAACTTCATTGCCCATGTGGGTAGCAACAGTGACACCTGGAGGGGCGTGATCAGGAAGAACGGCGTTCTTGATCTGAACTTGAGCGGTAATCTGTTACTGGACTTCTGTGCAAGTCAGTTTGTCCAAAATGAACACCAAGTTCGAGCACAAGGATGTCCAGCAGTGCATGTGGCACCAGAACACCCGAGGTCGGAGGTCGACCATCTACTTTGTTGTTGCGTTATATGACGTCCAACTGCGTATCTTGGACACTAGGGTGAAGAGAGGGACAGAGCTGTCAACCAGTTACCACCTGGTGGTGAGTTGGATCCGCAGCCTGAGGAGGAAGCCAGATAGACCCGGCAGACCCAAGTGTATCGTGAGGGTCTGCTGGGTATGTCTGGTGAAGCTCCTCGGTGAGAAGGCTCCAGAGAAGGATGAGATCCAACCCGAGTACCTCAAATCTCTGGATATTGTGGAGCTGCCCTGGCTGACACGTCTCTGAAAAATCTCATGGCGGTCAGGGACAGTACCGCTGGACTGACAGACTAGGGTGGTGGTCCCCCTCTGTGGGAAGCGGAGGGGTGTTCCAATTCTAGAGGAATCACACTCCTCAGCCTTCCTGGTTAGTTCAATTCCAGGGTACTGGAGAAGAGAATCTGACCCATAATCGGACCTCGGATTCTGGAGGATCAGTGTGGTTTTCATCAGGTTGCGGAACACAGGACCCAGCACTACACTCTCCATCAGGTCCTCGTGAGTTCATGGGAGTTTGCCCAACCAGTCCACATGTGCTTTGTGGATTTGACCAGAAGGGGTCCAGTTTGGAAACCACAGGATCTCATCTCTGCTGTTTGCAGATGATGTTGCACTGATGGCTTCATCGAGCAAGGACCTGCAGCAGTAACTGGCGTGGTTTGCAGCCAAGTGTGAAGCAGCTGGAATGAGAATCAGCTCCTTCAAATCTGAGGCAATGGTTCTTGACTGGAAAAAGGTGTCTTGCCCTCTCTGGGTGGATGGTGAGATACTTTGTCACTGCTCAAAGTCTCCACTGCAGTGAGGACCAGAGGAGCAGAGTTTGAGCCTCCTTCATTTAAACTGGGACTGAAAAATGGAAAGAGTTTCTCCCTGAAGCAGCAGTCTGTGAAGGAGTAGAGGAGATCTGCAGAATGTGCATCATAGAAGGAGACCAGACCCTTTCCGTAGTCTACAAACACCCCGACCTTTAGAGGAGCTCTCTGAGGAGTCAGAGGGACAGGAGGAGAAGAACAAGCTTTGTACTCGTCTTTGTTTCTTAATACGATGCACCACAGCCCATTTTCAGGACATGCAGTGATGTTTCCCTTCCTGTTGATGGACTCTTGGGCCACTCCTAAATCCCAGTTAGTTTTCCCTTTGACCTGAACCTCAAAGTAAAACCTGCCTGAAGAGAAATTCTGTTTTCCTAAAACAGAAGGACACTGGTCAAACCTCAGAGGAAAGTCTGGGAGCTGCTTCCTCACATCAGTGTGATGAACATGTTTGAGATCTTCAGACAGAACGAGTTCAGGATGAGCCGTGTCTGGATCCAGAGTCACCTCCACCGCAAACTGCTGCACTCTCCTCAGCTCGGCTTTGTTTAATTCTGAGGCCAGTTCTTTATACTGTTTTTTAAACTCCTGAGAGAGACTGTTCTCCAGCTCAGACAGAGCCCGGGTCACACTGCCCTCACACGTCTCTGGCTCAAAGCTCACACTGCTCCACTCCTTAAGCCCAGCAGGGGGCGTGAGTGCAGGGCAGTGCTGTAGAAAGTGGAGGGGGTCGTGAGAGCGTGAGAGACGTTCGGCCTCAGCGCTGCTCTGCTCCAGATCACAGATCTCCTGCTCCAGCTGCTGCACCAGATCCTGGGCTCGTCTGTCAGTCCGACTCTGCTTCTCCTGGAGCTCCTCCAAGAAGAGGTCCATACTCCTCTGAACAGACTGCATGAGAGCAGTGAAGGTCTGCAGCCCCACAGTCCTCTCTCTGAGGGCCTCTGTCTCACTCAGCTCCAGGAGGCTCTGGATCTCCTGGATCTTCTGCCTCCTCTGCTCCACCATGTGCTGGGTCTGAGCCTGAGTCTGCAGCAGAGAGGACCTCCTGCGCTCACACGCCTCATCCAGAGACAAGAACTCATGGTTCTTGTGCTCTAGGACACACACAGTACAGATGCAGCTCCGGTCAGTGGCACAGAAGAGCTCCAGGGGGCGCTGGTGTGTGGGACACATCCTGTCTTCCAAATTTTCCTCTGGCTCCATCAGCTGGTGTCTTTTCAGCCCAGAGACTGTGAGATGAGGCTGGAGGTGGCTCTCACAGAAGGAGGACAGACACACCAGGCAGGACTTGAGGGCCTTCAGCTTGGGCTCAGAGCACACGTCACACTGCACCTCTCCAGGTTTGGACATTTGTGACTTTGACTTTTCAGCCTCAAGTTTAAACTGAGAGACCATCTCCAGGAGCAGAGTGTTCACACTGAGCTCAGGTGTTGTGCCGTAGTTCCTGTTACACAATGGACATGTGCAGGGCCCATCAGTGTCCCAGGTCTGAGAGATGCAGCGTCGGCAGAAGTTGTGTCCACATGGAGTGGTCACTGGCTCAGAGAACACCTCCAGACAGATGGAGCATTTGAACGTCTCCTCAGAGCTCCTTTCACTGGTGGAGGACATGTCTGAAACATACCAACAATAGTTACTATCAAACTAAAGTCTTTTCAAAGTGAAAACTCTTATTATGACAGGAAAGAGGGTGAGCTTTTATTTTGTAAGTCTTCAGGAGGATGTGGTGAGGAAGACTGGACTAGAAGAATATGTTAGTATTGTGACCATAGACTGTTTGGTGGTGACTAATATCCAACACGGTTTGAGGAAAAGGCTGGGTACTCAATGTTACCATGACGACAATAAAAACAATATTTCTTTTAGACAATAGAATGTCATTTCAGCTCAAAAACATGGTAGTGTCCTGAATATTACACTGTTGTAACTCTTCTAACTAGAAGTATTCAGAAAAGGTCACTTTTTATCCTGTCTTTTTTCAGTGGCTTTAAATGAGTTCAGAGGTCGGTAGAGTAGCCAAAAATTATACTCAAGTAAAAGTTACTTCAAAATAATATTAGGCCTACTCAAGTATAAGTACAAAGTAGTGGTCCAAGAAATGACTCAAGTGAGTAAAAAAGTATTTGTGAAAAGTACTACTAAAGTAAGAGTAACTTAAAGAGTAACTGTCGGGGCGAAACATCTGATTCATAATTTGAAGTTGATGTAATTCGTTCAGTGTTTTTGCTGGACGGAGTCTTGCAGTGATTTGGTCTGAGCATCCTGACAGCCCTGGCTCCACATCAGACACCGTGGATTGGATTGTGTCCAACTGGGAGTGCAACATCTTAGTGCTGCTTTCAGATCTATTTGCACCATCTCCGTTTTAACATCACTGAACTCTTTTGCAATGACCTTTGCAAGCTCATTTTGAAAAAGCGCAGCCATCTCGTTCTCGGTAGAAGACAATATCTCAGTCTTGAGGTCCAGCGAGGCTGACGCAGTTTGACTATTTAGCTGTGTTGGGTCAGTTAGCTCCTCTGACGGCATGCTAGGTGCGGTGCTAGGTGTTGTGGAGTTCATTACCAACAGGAGCATGGTGATAGTCGGCACGTTTACTAGTATTTGCTCAGATTATTTGCCAGTTACACCCGTGGATGGAAATTCAAATGATGCATCTGAGTTTTAGATGCACATGTCTTAGAGTTACAGTCAAACGCCAAATAAAACGTCTTTTTTGCAAATTCGTGTAGAGCACACTGAACTTCCAACTTATGCCATTGCTTGCTCACTAGCGCCCCCCAAAGATGATGTAATTTGAAGGACAAAACATTAAATAATGAACAAAATCTGTTTTTTTTCAAAGGATTTACACAAAAAATAATAAAATCTACATCATATCTGAAGGAGCTGCAAGAAACACATGTTCAAATCATTTCATATTGTCGACATAAAGCTCAAGTCACTTTAGACTTACTCACAGTGGGACGAGGAACCACAACTTTTACTCAAGTAAAAGTACTGTTACTTCAATACAAATATGACTCGAGGAGAAGTAAAAGTGCTGCTGGAAAAGTACTCTGAAAAGTACAATTTCTATAAAAAGTTACTCAAGTAAATGTAACTGAGAACTACCCACCTCTGGTTTTCTGTGGTTGTCGTGGTCGGCTGCTCTTGTGGCTCACTGAGCAGTTTTTAAACTTTTTATTTTTAATGTCGAACAGCAGTGAAGTATTGATTTTACTTGTGTGGTGTTTCACATGTTTATCAGTGACATCCACCCGCAGCCCCCTGTCCACTGCCTTATCTGTAAATATTCACTCTTTTTTGTGTGACTCTGCAAAAACCTCAAGGGAGACGCCTCGAAAAGTGAAAATAAAGCAGTTTTTACTCTGTCTGTTTTTTTAGTCGTTTTAAACAACAACAAAACTAATAGTAAAGTAGTGAGAATGAACCAGAGACAGGTTTGGCAACAGTAGTAGTAGTAGTAGTAGTAGTAGTAGTAGTCATAGTAGTATATGTTCTAGTAACACTGACCTGTGCTGGAGCAGACTGTTGAGGGTTTGAAGCTGCTGACGTGCCCTTGAGCAAATGCAGAGTGTTTCCTGGTTCAGTCTGATTTTCAGAGCAGAGGGAGGGGCTGCTGTGCCCTGTCATCCTCCTGTATCTCTGTGTCAGATGCCCTCCCGTGTCCCATCTCTGTCCTCACATGTGACATTTGGTAGAAAACAGCTGATTGTTTCATCCAAAACCACAGAAAAGAGTCACACTTCATACTCTATATATTACAAAAAATAAATGAACAGATCAGTTCATTCTGCCTTTATTTATTCTTTTGCATTTGTTGATTCCGTGTGTCCCCCATAACTCAGGCCCATGACCTCCACTCAGGCCATAATACTGCAGTACTTTCTGTTTGTACCTTGGTTTAAACTGCTCAAGGGAATTACTACTTTTAATTTCATCATCAAGTCCGTTCCATAAGTCGCCTGTCACCGTAGATTAGATTTAACTTCTTTATTTCTAAACATTTGCTGAATTTTTCCAGGGAGCGACTTGTGTTTTTCCTTATACATGATTTACAGTGTTTTCAGTTTTATCAGGTCTTCAGGTTTGAATGCTCCTGATTTCAAAAACAGTGGGTTTGTGGGTCTCTATATCCTACATTATGCATTATTCATATTGTCCTTTTCTGCAGAATAAAGAGAGACTGTAAATTGGTTTTAGAAGTATTTCCTCAGACTTCAGGGCAGTAAAATATATAAGGCAGGACCACAGCACAATAGAGACTGTAAAGTGTTTTTATAATGTCATATATGCCCAGATTTGTCCATGATTGAGATGCATTTTTCCATTTTTATTTTAACTTTTGTTATCTGAAGTTTCCAGGACAGTTTTTGCTCGAGTATGACTCCAAGGAAATGATGCTTATTTACATGCTCAGTGTCATTATTGATTTTTGCCTCCATATTAATTCTATTATTACAAAATAGCGTCTTTTATTTTTTCCATTTCTGTGGTTATCTCGACCAACAACTGGTGCAAATCATTTCCACTGCACAGAAGAGTAGTGTCATCAAACAGAACCAATTTAAGTTTTCCCGTTAGATTACATAGATCATTTATGTACAAGAGAAACAATAACGGTCCCAATATTGACCCCTGAGGGACTCCACAGGTGATGTGTTTTGACCCAATTGGACAAACTGCTGTTGATCAGTGATGTAAGATTTGAACCAGTACAGTGGAGTTCCTCTTACACCACAGTTTAACTATTTATTGACGAGTAAATTATGATCATGTATATCAAAGAGTTTTTTTTAATCTATGAAAACTGCAGTGGAATATTTATGTCTGAGATTGTTGGTAACTTCTTCTCCCAGGTCTTTAAGGGCAGTGGACGAATCTGCATCGACTTTTATTCAGTATGTTACATTTTTCAATATATTTGTTGAATCGATCACTAAATAATTTTTGTAGATTTTTAAAAACTTGAGATCGTAGAGAAATTGTCGTGTAACTGGTAAATTGTTGTTTGAATCTGTCTTTGTAAACTGGACTTTTGGGGTTTTAATTTTTGTTGGGAGTTTCCTGGTTTGAAAAGATAGATTACATATGTGGTTAAATAGTTTCAGTTTTGAGATTATATTTTACATTTTTGATTAAAGTCATATTCAGTCCATCACAATATGTAGTTTTTTTGTTTTTTAAATTGCTGACAACATTTATCATTTCCTTTTCTCCAACTGGTTTGAGAAAGAAGGACTTTGCTGCTCAGTGTTATAGACAGAAGTCTGATTAAACTCACCCAGACGATTCTGACAAAATCATTTAAACCATTTTCCACATCATCTTTATTGGTTCATGTTTCACTGATATGAATGTAGTTTTATATTTATTTACTATTTAATACTTTCCAAATACCTTTAATATTACTTTTATCGTTTAAGTATGATCGTATTCTTTCTTGCATGTTTTTAAGACTGAAGTTCATTTATTTTAATATGTTTTATATTTGCTTTCAGGCTGTTTGGTTTTACTTTTTATATGTTTTGTACAGGACTTTTTTTTTCTCGTTTGCATTAATTAATCCTTTTGTCATCCAAGGCGGACTGTTGTTTTTCTATTTCTATAATTCTTTCATTTAGCAGCTGAGCAGAGGTGTGAATATGGACACGACGGTCTCACAGGCCCCGCCCACATCTCCTTCTGTGGAAATAATTGAACAATTTTGGCTTTGTAAACTTTTTATTTCTATAGCACATTTAAAATACAACTGAAGCTTCACATAAACAACAACAAACAGACAAACAAACAAAACTCTGCATTAAATCAGCCGTTGATTGATTTGAGATGATTTTTCTATAAATATGATGATGGTTCCAGTAGTTTGTTTTTGCTCTGGAGAAGCTGCAGCACAAAGACAGGCCAGTGATCACTGTCATTATGTAATGTTCCACTAACTATTCAATCATCCATCATATTAGTGAAAATACTGTGAAAATATGAGCTACTGTCTGAAGTGACTCTTGTTGGTTTAGTAATCTTAGAACACAGCATAAAACTCGCGCTTTAAAATCTCTCAGGTCCATCTATAATCAGGCAGTAAAGGCCCTCGATAAAAAACCCCTCCATTTTCACCACTGCAACATTTTAAGTAAATATAAAATGTTCAGTTTTAATAATTTAATATTGTATTCAAATCTAAGAAAAATATTCAAAATTATTAATAATGAAGCATCACCTACGTTAAAAAAATGTACTATCCTTTGCTCTGAACAATCCACTCGATCCACTCGTTCCTCTATGAACAGAAATTGCGTTGTCCCAAAAAGATCCTCGGCCTTTGCTCAATCAGCTTTTTCCTGTCAAACCATGAGGCTGGAATCAGCTTCCAAACAGTCTGAAATTGTCTGTGGATTTTAATAGTTTTACTAGAAATTTGAAAAAGTACATTTTAAATAATCAAATGTGTCACATCAGTCTAATTAGTTGGTGCTGCCCTGTCACTGTATATACCTGCACTTATAGATTTTTATATTAGTCTGGACTGGGTGGACATGGGGTAATTTGTGTTATTATATTGTTGTATGGCAAATTGGTCGTCATATATTGTAATTGTTTATTGACATGTGTTTTTAATGTGTGTTCACCTGCCCAGGGACTGCAGATGGAAAATAGCAGTAGCTAAATCTGATACAAATCATCTTTTCCTTGTAAGATTAATGAATTTGTATATGGTCCCTGACAAATAAAGAATAAAGAAAGAAAGAAAGAAACTCGACATTATATGTGAAAAATCCCTGTAGGTTTATGGGTTTTGATTTTAAATAAATACTGTAATTTTGGGACTATAGAGCTGCACCTGAATAAAAGCAGCACCAGCGAAATTTGATAAGAAAATCTATTTTGTTCATATATAAGTCACACCTGAATATAAGCTGCAGGTTTTTATGATGTAACATGAGATATTTACACAGAAAGACGGGACAGTACATGGAAGTTTCTTTGTTTTAACTGAAGACATGTTTTTTTCTGTGCTTGAAAATCGACAGTACAGCACCAACACGCCATCGACACGAGATGAACAGACCTGCAGGTTTAGAAAATAAAACGGCACCAACACGTCCGTCTGCTTTTATTTCCTCTGAAGCTTTTGTCGTCTTTTTACATCGACTAAGTTCTTCCCGCTGCTGCCTCCAACGTCGCACCATCGGTTCATTAAAGCCGAGCTCACGAGCAGCGGCTCCGTTTCCGTCTTTGATTCCAGATCGACGCCTTTAACTTAAAAGATGCATCGTTTCCATTTCTTCATGTGTTTTCCATGATGAGGCTGTGGCATGATGCACAAAATGACACTTCAAAATCAAAACTCGTGAATTCTTCAGGGCGTGATCTTTCCCCACGGCTGTCTCACTTTTACATTTACTGGTAGAGCGCCCCCCGGTGGACATTAGCCAGTAAAATCTATAAATAAGTCGCAGGGTTCAAAGCCCGGGCAAAAAGTAGCGGCTTAAAGTCCAAAATTCACATTATATTGAAGCCACCACAGCCACAGGTCCTTATGTGAAATGTTTGTATCTTTGTGATAAACTCGGACAACAAATCTATGTTGGAGCAGCTGATTAATATATTCTTTCTATTTACCATTTCAATTCCGACTGTGATGCCTCCGTTAAGTTTTGCTAATGTGATATTTTCAATCACCTACGTCTCAGTTTGTTTTTCAGGTTTAGTGCAACACCTCCTCCATTTTGTTCATCTTATTCATACAGCTCATATTGTAGTTTTCTGGTGAAAATCATGATTTGTGTCATGACTTAAGCAGGTTTCAGTCATAAAGATCATGTCTAAAGGGAGGCTTAGTCGTTGTAAATGTTCTGTCATAGATTGAAAACTTTCTTGCAGATTTCTGTGATTAAAATGGATGAAGGACAATGTTTTACTCTTGTTTTGATGTTTGAATAAATGTGTCATGTGATCATCCTGGTGCTAATTACACTTATTTATAGAAGTGAGGAAATGATGATCTGGATCTACATTCAGTGTCATTTGGAGCATAAGTTTGTAATTCAGTAATAACAGTCTGATCATCTTCACTGTCTCATGTAGTTTCTGTTTGTTTTGTTCAGTTTTACAGATTTATTACATTTCATTTGTACCGATTCAACTCGTGGTCGTCTTTAATCCACAGCACGTTTGGCTCTTCAGACGTTCCACCACGAGACACGAGCAAAATGACGAGTCTGACAGCAGCAGTTACAGAGAGAGGACACAGTTCTTCAATAGAAAGTGAACTGGAGCCAGGATTGTGCCCATGATCACTTCCTGTTTGGATCTCGGCGTTTAGTGGGTTAGATATGTCCTTTTATATAAACAGTCTATGAAGCAGACAGACTTTCATGTGCACACTGCCAAAAAGGAGCAGCTCAAAACTGATAAAGCAACAAAATATTAAATCTCGTTTGGAGACAGTTACAGTCGTCCAACCAACTGGAGACAAACACATGGATAAGTCTGAGTCTGTTTTTGAGTATGGAAGTGTGTGTGAAATGTGATCAAAAATAACTCTGTAGTACTGATTAAATATGTCTCAGAATCAGATACATCTTACAAAACAAAATACTGTGAGCATCTGACACAGATACAGGAGGATGGGAGGGCATCTGACACACAGATACAGGAGGATGGGAGGGCATCTGACACACAGATACAGGAGGATGGGAGGGCATCTGACACACAGATACAGGAGGATGGGAGGGCATCTGACACACAGATACAGGAGGATGGGAGGGCATCTGACACAGAGACACAGTGACACAGAGTTGCCATATAAGTGTTTATTTCCATCACTGTAGAGATTCAGATGAACATCACCAGTTCACTGTGAATTCTTATTGTCCTTAAAATAACTCAGGTTCAAACTATAAGGAGACGAACTTGGTACTTTTCAGTCCACTTCAAAATATGGAGTAAAAGTACACACAGTAAAATGTACATGAATAAAGTACAGATATCTCAGAAATATACTTAAAGAGAGGCTATTATGCAAAATCAACTATTTTTTTAAACTTTCTCTCATGTTATAATTTTGTTTCTTCATCAAAAACCTGCCTGAAGAGGTTGTAGAGTCATCCATGCATGTTTGAGTAATCTAGTGATCTCTCCCAGACCCTATGTGATCGGGAGGAGGGTGGACTCTGTGGGAGCTGTGCTGGAGAAGAGGATGAGGACTTTAATGCAGGGCATCATGAACAATCCCAGACATCCCCTGCATGACACGATGTCTGCACAGAGGAGCACACGGACTGACAGGTTCCTCTCACTGCGCTGCAGGACAGAGACTTCAGGAGGTCGTTTGTCCCTTCAGCTCAGGCTGTTTAACAGAGCTGCCTGATATGAACTGTTATTTTTAATTGTTTTTAATATTTTATAGTTTTTACTGTTTTTTACTTACTATTATTATGTGTGTTTGTGCAAGTGTGTTTGCTGCCGGACACCTGAATTTCTCCCTTGGAGATTAATAAAGTGCTTATCTATCTATCTATCTATCTATTCCAACCCTCCTTACAGTTAGCAGTACGAGCCTGTACAAGACTCCGCCCACAAGCCTACATCACCCATGCTCCCCCACAGTGGTGGAAAAAATACTCACTTTTGTTACTTAAGTAAAAGTATAACAGGAAAAAAATCTACTTAAGTAAAAGTATTAAAATACCTGTTTAAAAATGTACTTAAAGAGTAAAAAAATCAAGTATATTGTGCAGAGTTTAAGAAAAATACTTCAGTCCTTTTCAAAAATGTAGTGCAGTAGAAAGTACAGATACTGCTCTCAAATGTAGTGAAGTAAAAGTATTTTTATTATTGTGTGAGACCTGCTGAAAAGTCTGAGGGTTTATTTTTAACATGTTCATAACTTGAACAAACAAAAATATACAAATAAAAAACATTATGGAAAACAATATTAATTCAGCTCAAATCTTTATCTTTTTTATTCATTAAGTAAATTTTTAGACAGGTACTTTAATAGTTTTACTTAAGTAACTAAACTGAGTACTTCTTCCACCACTGGTTCACAGTTAAACCCCATAGAAGTGTAATACTCCTCTTTAAGTACAGTACTTTTACTTTTGTACTTTGTCACTGCTCAGAGTCTCCACTGCAGTGAGGACCAGAGGAGCAGAGTTTGAGCCTCCTTCATTTAAATCAGGACTGAAAAGTGGGAACAGCTTCTCCCTGAAGCAGCAGTCTGTGAAGGAGTAGAGGAGATCTGCAGAATGTGCATCATAAAAGGAGACCAGACCCTTTCCATAGTCCACAAACACCCCGACCTTCTGAGGAGCTCTCTGAGGAGAGAGACGGACAGAAGGAGAAGAACAAGCACTGTACTCAACTTTGTTTCTTAAGATGATGCACCACAGCCCATGTTCAGGACATGCAGTGATCTTTCCCTTCCTGTTGATGGACTCTTGGGCCACTCCTAAAGTCCACTTTGTTTTCCCTTTGACCTGAACCTCAAAGTAAAACCTGCCTGAAGAGAAACTCTGTTTTCCTAAAACACAAGCACATGTATCAAACCTCAGAGGAGAGTCTGGGAGCTGCTTCCTCACATCAGTGTCATGAACCTGTTTGAGATCTTCAGACAGAACAAGATGAGGATGAGCCGTGTCTGGATCCAGAGTCACCTCCACCGCAAACTGCTGCACTCTGCTCAGCTCAGCTTTATTAAACTGTTTAAACTCCTGAGAGAGACTGTTCTCCAGCTCAGACAGAGCCCGGGTCACACTGCCCTCACACGTCTCTGGCTCAAAGCTCACACTGCTCCACTCCTTAAGCCCAGCAGGGGGCGTGAGTGCAGGACAGTGCTGTAGAAAGTGGAGGGGGTCATGAGAGCGTGAGAGACGTTCGGCCTCAGCACTGCTCTGCTCCAGATCACAGATCTCCTGCTCCAGCTGCTGCACCAGATCCTGGGCTCGTCTGTGGCTCCGGCTCTGCTTCTCCTGGAGCTCCTCTAAGAAGAGGTCCATACTCCTCTGAACAGACTGCATGAGAGCAGTGAAGGTCTGCAGCCCCACAGCCCTCTCTCTGTCGGCCTCTGTCTCACTCAGCTCCAGGAGGCTCTGGATCTCCTGGATCTTCTGCCTCCTCTGCTCCACCATGTGCTGGGTCTGAGCCTGAGTCTGCAGCAGAGAGGACCTCCTGCGCTCACACGCCTCCTCCAGAGACAAGAACTCATGGTTCTTGTGCCCTAGAACGGAGCACATCATGCACACGCTCTTCTCATCAGTGGCACAGAAGAGCTCCAGGGGGCGCTGGTGTGTGGGACACATCCTGTCTTCCAGGTTTTCCTCTGGCTCCATCAGCTGGTGTCTTTTCAGCCCAGAGACTGTGAGATGAGGCTGGAGGTGACTCTCACAGAAGGAGGACAGACACACCAGGCAGGACTTGAGGGCCTTCAGCTTGGGCTCAGAGCACACGTCACACTGCACCTCTTTAAAGTCGGGCATGTCCTCCTTAGATCTGCTCTTGTTCTTCTCCAGGTTAAACCCTGAGGCCACCTCCTTCAGGAGCGTGTTGACCTTGAGCTGTGGTCTGCTGTAGAACACCTCGTTACACAGAGGACATGTGCAGGGCCCACCAGTGTCCCAGGCCTGAGAGATGCAGCGTCGGCAGAAGTTGTGTCCACATGGAGTGGTCACTGGCTCAGAGAACACCTCCAGACAGATGGAGCATAGGAACGTCTCCTCAGAGCTCCTTTCACTGGTGGAGGACATGTCTGAAACATACCAACAATAGTTACTGTCAAACTAAAGTATTTTCAAAGTGAAAACTCTTATTGTGACAGGAAAGAGGTTAAGAGCTTTTATTTTGTAAGTCTTCAGGAGGATGTGGTGAGGAAGACTGTACTAGAAGAATATGTTAACCCCACCTCTGGTTTTCATAAATCTCTGGTTGCCATGGTCGTGGTCGGCTGCTCTTGTGGCTGATTGGCTGGCACACTGAGCAGTTTTTAAACTTTTTAAGTTTCTATCTTATAAATTATAAACTTTTTGGGATTTTGATCAACTAAGTGCAGCTTGTGCAGTTCAAACGACGGACTTTAAGGACGATTGGTTAGCTCTTCAGCTAGCTCTGAAATGCCACAGACTTTTTACAGCAAATACGGCAGAAGACGTTCCAGAGGAAACAGAGCAGAGAGAGGCTTAGGCTCCCCCTGGAGGCTGCTGTGATACTGCAGGACACAGAGGAGCTCTAAACTACAGGGTTAGCAGCTTTTACACAGAATAAAACCCAACTGAGACAAAGGGAGGAAATCTGACCCACAGGGACACTTCAGAACATGTTTGTAGACGTCTAAACTACAGGGTTAGCAGCTTCTGTTTCACTTCATGAGTCACTATATTATGTAAGAGGAGACGCCTTGGAAAGTGAAAGTAAACAGTGGTTTTCAGTCCCTCGTCTGTTTGAGCAAAACTAATGTTGAATTTAACCAAATAAATTATGACATAAACAACAGAATGTTCAGCAGCACCTGTTTTATCTTTAGTCGTATTAACAACAACATCACTAATAGTAGAGAGTATGAACCAGGGAGAGGTTTGGGACTAGCAGTAGTAGTAGTAGTAGTAGTAGTACTAGTAAAAGGTTTAGCAACACTGACCTGTGCTGGAGCAGACTGTTGAGGGTTTGGAGCTGCTGAGGTGCCCTTGAGCAAATGCAGAGTGAGTGTTTTCTGGTTCAGTCTGATTTTCCTGTAACAGCAGAGGGAGGAGCTGCTGTGTCCTGTTATTGTCCTATGTCCCTGTGTGTCTGATGGGACGTCCCAGGGCAAGAGTCTGTCCTCACACAACTGTACAGGCAGTGCACATGTAAGTACATGGAAATAAAACCTGTACATAAACTTGTACCTTGTTACATAGATATTAATGTACAATTACCTTGACTTCATTAAATGTACTTTTGGATATGTTACACAACACAAAATATATGTTTGTGTCAGCAAAATATTAGTTTGAGCACATTACCAAACTTAAAAAGGACAGAGCTGACAACAGAAGCAGTGTCTAACATTTTAAATGGAACAAATTAACCATTTAAATTAAACATGATTTATTCTTTTCTTCATGGGTGTCCTGCTCAAAATACAATAATACAAATACAAAAAAAAAAACAACTAAGCACAAGTACAAGTCCATTTAAAATACTAAAAACAGGAGCTGGTGTGAGTATAAACGTTTGTGAGCAGATTATTAAATTGTGATTCTTAAATATATTCTATTTTTATGAGGCCAAAGGTCCTTTTTCTTCTCCAACGTAACTTTCATCTGTTTCTCATGACACGTTAATAAGCTCGTCCTTAAATATATAATAAAAATCCTGACAGTAAATCTCCACATAAATCCATCTGATATAAGTCGAGTTTATTATATCTGTGCTGATCTTCTCTTGTCTCCACGACGACGAATCACGTATAAACATCAGACACTTCGCCCAAAAGTAGAGCCACAAGCGAAAGAGAAAATGAGACAAAAACAAAAGTCTGTGGAGAAAAGGCCAAACTGAGGAGCCAGAAGAGGAGCCACGATCTCCAAGAAAAAGAAAGATCAATTAAACAGACGACACCAGGAGAACGACTTAAATCTGTGTTTGTCTCACAGGTGAGTCTCACGAGTCGGCTCTGTGGAATATGAGGGAAAAGAGAACGAGGCAATGAAACCTTCAAAACTGCTCCGGCTCATGGAGACTAAGACCTGGAGTAAAAGATCAGACTTTAGAGTTTTTTGTGAGTAAACCGGGCGAATCGAACATGTCTGTGCAACAAGAGGATCAGCTGTTGGACTTTGCAAATGACGTTGGTCTTAAAGGTCTGTTTGAGACAACATCTCTGCTGACGTCCTGGATGAAAATCAAGCCAGAATATCCTGAGAACTGAAAACCTTACTACCATTTCCAACATCCTGTCTGTGTGATCGGGCTTTTCTGCAGTGACGGCAACAAGACAAAATGACAGAGCAGACTGGACATAAGAAACACACTGTGGGAGTCATTGTCTCCATCACTCCTCGATGGGACCAGCTCATCACAAAGAAACAAGCTCAGGACTCCCACTGATTCAGCGGTATAGAGAGTTATATTTTTTATGCACTTAACTTATTTATCTGCCACGTGTAGAAGACTGGTCCGTGAAAATAAAACCTACATTATTCCAGTCCATGGTACAAAAAAGGTTGGGGACCTGATCTAAAGGTTTAAAGTCGAGGCTGAAGTCTGTTTGTGGATTATATCTACATAATCTAGTACAGAGCAGTGATTTTTTGTAATTCAATATGATACAAGATTTATCTCTATAATATAATGATAATTTCGATTTTAAAGTGTTACATAATTCTGAGATATGTTTTTAAAGAATAAGTTTTCTGCAAAACAAAACCCAAGATATTTACAGGTGGCGACTCTGTCTGTCGATGTAACATTTAGTGTAATAAGATTTGTAGCTTGTTCATCGTTGAAATGTTTTTTGAATCATATACTTAGTTTTATTTACATTCTATAATAATTTAAAATTCATGAGGGAATTTTGGATGTAATTAAAATCTTACTGCAGTTTTAGAAGCAGAGGGAGCACTTGCATATAAAAACAGTATCATCTGCATATAAATGTATGAGGCTTTCTCTTAAATTTCAACCAGTGGAATTAATAACTATAGTGAAAAGTAGCGGGCCCAAAGTTGAGCCTTGGGGCACTCCTTCACTTAGTTATTGTTGTCATTATTATTCTTAAATCCAGGTTTATTTCAGACTCTGTGGGTCTTTATAGAACATTTAAAACAAACACAACAATAACAGTCTAAAGTCCAAATAAGCAGTTCCTCCAGAGTTCAGAGGTGAACCTGACCCTGCTCTGCTCAGACATTATTAAAACATTTGGAACTTTATGTTGTGAATCTTCGAGGTGATTCATGGATTTTTATTCAAAGTTTCTGATCACAGCGTTAAATGTGGGAACATTATTCTGCACAAACAGCAAACTGGCTCTGGTCCATCGAGAGACTTTCAGTAAAATACAAACTGCATCATTATATGAAACCTGCAGCTTCTTCCATTTACTCTGACTGTAACTGCACCACAGGGGGCAGTATAGAGTGGTGTGCAGTCACCTTTGAAAAGAGCTACTTCTACTTTACTACTTTACTCGCTTCTACACTGAGAAAATATGAGGTTTTCATGCTTTTTCCTACATTTGTGAATGTTTGTGCTTTGCTTCTGCTGCTCCTCAGATGGTTCCACAGTTTGACTAAACACAGAGACTCAGAGACACACAAAGGTTGAAGCTGAAGTTATTTCCCTAGACTTCAATGCAATATGTGAGTGATACAACACGACTGACAGAGAATGCAGAGACAGAACGATGCTGGTGTTTGCAGAGCTCACTTCATATCAGGTCAAACACATGATGTTTATATGAACTGATGAGCTGCTTTTATTCTGCACTAATCACCAAGTTTCTGCACTTTAGGCTAAATGTTGCTAACCTTTAGTGCACGAGCAAGTGTTAAGTGAACTTGAACAACAAACACTATCATATGTGCCGTCCTTTATAGGGTCGTTTTAAACTCATCCACATTTGCTAATCATAGTCGGCCAATCTCATAAAGGTCACTGTGAAGGTCAAGTTAGCTCTAATATACTTAACATACAGTCTGTGATACTTAATAGTAAAGTTACACGCTTTTATTTTGGTAACTTCCAGTGTGAGCAGAAGTAACGGGTCTTTAACTCTTATTTCACTGGGTCCGTCCAAGAAATGGACAATGTTTCTCACATTTGGACTTGGTTAGAAAGGATTTTAATGAGTCAACTCAAGGATATGACTTGAAGCTTGTTAGTGACAGTCAAGTATAAAAAAAACTCAAATCAAAGATGTCTCCAAGTTTGATGCTGCATTATTCAAAAACATTCTGACACTTTGGTTTGTCCCATCACTCATTTAATAAACCTCTCAGTCACTGTCATTATTCCTGTTCACAAAGTTGGAGATTATAATGACACAAATAATCATAAGTCCATCAGTATTTTACCTGTAAGTTCAAAAATCACCCAAAAAAGTATTTATGATCAAATTACCACAAACGTAAGTTCAAACACAAATGAACTGCGCCCTCTACAGTTTGGTTTCAGAAAAGAAAAAAAATCTACTGAAACCTCCACTCTGCACCTGATTAAATAAGATCCAGTCGCTGGGTGCGTACAGTGATTCCCTGGGGAGTTTTGGGTCCCTCAAAAATAATAAAAGCACAGGGTTAGAGTCCCCAACTGGTAATTAAAGATGTGATTATTTATGTTTTGATTTGTGTGATTTTAAAGTCTTTTCTATTCTGTAAAGCACTTTGAATTACATTGTGTATGAATTGTTCTGTACAAATAAACTTACCTTGACAGAGGACGAGTGGTTGGTTCTTTCTTTTTATTTTTGCCTAAAGTTTCTGATTTGGTTCATCATGATCCTCTTATTTCAAAATGTTTTAAATTTGGTTTCTCTGTAAAAACTCTGACTTGAGTGTCTTCATATTTGTCCAGTAGGATGCAGTTTGTTAAAGTCAAGGACGTCTGCTCAGGCTACTTGTAATGCAAAATGGGAGTGCCCCAGGGGTCTGTATTAGGCCCCTTGCTCTTCAGTCTCTATATCAACGACCTTCTACAGCACAGCCAGGACGTAGAATTACAACTTTACGCTGACGACACAGTTTTATACACTCATCCTAAAACTAGTCACCTGCTGAAAAACTCTCCAGCTATGGAAAAAGTGGCTGAAGGACTCGAGCGATCTTGTCTTTGCCTAAACATTAGCAAAACAAAAGCTATGTTCTTTTTCAAAACCTTTACAAACAGTTGAACCTCTGACATCTTGTGTATCTGAGCAACTTGACATTTGTACTTATAAAAGGAAAGGTGTCATGATCCCTGTTTGCTGTCCTCCTGTGCTGTGCTCCCCCTCCCTCACCTGCCTGTCTCCGGAGCTGGGCGGAGTCCTGGCTCGTCCCGCACGCACCTGCAGCTCATCTATGCAATCAACACCTGCTGTGGATAAGAGGAGCCAGGGCCAGACACTTGGTTGCAGATCGTCCGCGTGTTTCTCGTGAATGCTCCTGCTTGGCTTAGTTATCTTATTTTTTTGTGAATTTTTGCTCCTCTCCAGACCTCCACTCGAGAACCAGCTCCAGACTCCCGCTCCTGCACCTGCACTCCTACACTGGTCTCCTGTTGTCCTCGTCTCTGCACTTGTGTGTCTCCCTGGTCCCTGACTCGCCCCCACGCTCCCCAGCTCCTGTGGATTTATAAACTGTGATTACCTGTTGCACTACTCTGTGAAGCACTCTCGTTCTCCAGCTCTTTGGATTTATGAACTTTGATAACTTGTTGCACATTCCTGAGAATAAACACTGTTAAACATGGTGACTGAAAGTTTACACCCCACTTTCCCCCTTGTAGAAAAAAACAGTTACACACATTTAGTGATATTTTCCTCTTACAGCCAATGAGCAGTGGAACATGACGATGTATGACATGTCAAGGTTTTTTGTAAACACACGGAGCATGACCAGTGCGTAAAGAAAGTGAGTGAACCCAGGGATTACATGTGTAATTTGTGCGCATTTTACACACTGTTGTTTTGCAACATTTTTGCATTTTAAACATGACAAAACAAAAGAAGTACATGATCCAGGACACTGTGGATGTTTGTAGAAGTTATTGGTTCCGGAGCAGTTCATGTCCAAGAGTGAAGATGGCTTGGCTGTGGACTCAGAAGTAGAGGACCTTATTTTCTGATGGATTCGTTGCTGTTCTCGATTAGTAAGCCTGGTTTAATCTACTATTGACATAATTGTAGGTAAAATATATTGTGTGTAATTGTTAGCCTTGCTTCTGTGCACATAGTGCACATTCGAACCATGTGCTCTGGCACATTTGTATTTTGATGTATGAATTACATTTCATTAGTTTATTGTTTGAAAGGTCTTGTTTTATTCTGCAGTTTGCATTATTGTAGGTCAAAATATAAGATGTGCACACATGAGCATCTCTGCGCTCTGGCATGTTCCTGTGGAGAGTTACAGATCAGACTTTGTTTATAGTTGATATTTGGCAGAATATAGTTCAGACAGTGATAACTGCTACTCAATGATAAACCCAAATGTTATCTTTTGATTGACACCTAATTTGACAATCAGCTTTGGTTTTGCAGATCACTGAAGCTCCAGATCACAAAATGTTTGTGGTCTCTCTAACTGTTGTAGTATCAACCAATTACTACACATTATGCATTACTAATGCTTTATGCTAACAGCCAATGAGCAGATGAACAAGTCTGGTACACTTTACTGTACACAGATAGAGTACAGTATCTTCACTGTACACAGAGTACAGTAGCTTCACTGTACACAGATGGAGTACAGTATCTTCACTGTACACAGATAGAGTACAGTATCTTCACTGTACACAGAGTACAGTAGCTTCACTGTACACAGATAGAGTACAGTAGCTTCACTGTACACAGATGGAGTACAGTATCTTCACTGTACACAGATGGAGTACAGTATCTTCACTGTACACAGATGGAGTACAGTATCTTCACTGTACACAGATGGAGTACAGTATCTTCACTGTACACAGATGGAGTACAGTATCTTCACTGTACACAGATAGAGTACAGTATCTTCACTGTACACAGAGTACAGTATCTTCACTGTACACAGATAGAGTACAGTATCTTCACTGTACACAGAGTACAGTATCTTCACTGTACACAGATAGAGTACAGTATCTTCACTGTACACAGATAGAGTGTAGAGATGCAGCTCCACTCCGTGCATAAATCTTTCAGTGTGTTTACTGTTTTTATGTAATGATTATGGATATGTATATAATATAATATTACTTCACCCCGTCTCACTTTTGTACTTTCTTGTTACTAATGTGTTTGTGTTTTTCTTTAGGTACATGGGTGATGTTAACCTATCAGATGCACTCATCGGCTGTTACCAGGTTTTGCACAAAACAAAGAACTGGCACTTTTTTTTTTTTCACCATTTTGTGGACATTGCCATTGTGAAGGCCTAAATTCTCTATAAAGGACACTGTAGATCAAAGGGTAACATCCCTTTATGCACTAAAAGGCCTTTAGAGAAACTCTTGTCTTGGAGCAGAGGCAGGAGCATCAGAACACAGCAGGGAGAAGGAAGCAGGGAGAAGCATCCTCATCCCGGGCCGTGTACATCAACCCGGGCCGTGACAAGACACAAGGGAGAAGTGCAGGAAGTGACATGCCAAAAGTCCAGTGACATGTTTAACCTAAAATATACCCCTGTACTTCCAGCAACAAAGAGACTGCTATAATGACACATAGAAGAACAGCCATAATCATGTACAGTGTGTGTGTGTGTGTGTGTGTGTGTGTGTGTGTGTGTGTGTGTGTGTGTGTGTGTGTGTGTGTGTGTGTGTAGGTGTGTGTGTGTGTGTGTGTGTGTGTGTGTGGTGTGTGTGTGTGTGTGTGTGTGTGTGTGTGTGTGTAGGTGTGTGTGTGTAGGTGTGTGTGTGTGTGTGTGTGTGTGTGTGTAGGTGTGTGTGTGTAGGTGTGTGTGTGTGTGTGTGTGTGTGTGTGTGTGTAGGTGTGTGTGTGTGTGTGTGTGTGTGTGTGTGTGTGTGTGTAGGTGTGTGTGTGTGTGTGTGTGTGTGTGTGTCTTCATATTTTGAAGTGTGTGTGTTTGTTCACTGTTTGAAGTGTGTGGAATGTGTAATATGCTATATGAATTAAGATAAGTAATAGAGGAGCTCGGTGCAGATACAGATTCCTCTAAGTGTGAGCTTTCAGTAGAGCCTCATTGATGTCATTCAAATGTTATTGTATCTTACTGTCTTACTGAACACATTTACAGTGATTTTGACACCGGTGGTAAAAAACTATTAGTATTACTAGTATTACCTTTAAAAAGACCCCAAACTTATGTATATACTACTGAGGGTTCAATAATGGTTATCATTTCATGAGGGAAAAAATAGGATGAGATATTGACAAGCTTAAACACACAAATCTGCAAGATAAAAGTAGAAAATTTGTGAGAAAACAAACTTTTTTCTTTTTTTTTTCATATATTTGCTTTTTTTTCTGTCAGTCTGGGTCCCACATCCCAGTGCTGCAGCTCACCGTTTACAGCTAAAAGACCAGTTTGTTGTGTTGGATTATCTATTATAAGACACCAACAGACACATGATTGACAGACATACACTATTTGGTCCAAACTGTTAAGATCGTGTGGGTCTCTGTTTGTTGTGGTAATAGTCATAAAAACATACATTAGACCTGTGGGATAGAGTCACATCTACAGACTCAGTGGACACAGTTTTGAAATGTGAAGGTTGAGGTGCACTTTATTGTCCCTTTACACATTCTAGATAATCTCAACATTTCTGGATAATTTGCTGGTTCAAAATCTCATAAATTTGCTTGTGTAAAGTCAAAAATCTACTCTTCAGTTTTTTTTTCTTCATCTATAAAAGGCCCTAATACTCTGTCGTACATAAATGATCGCATGTGGCACAAAAAAAAAAAAACTAAACCAAAATCATCCACTAGGAGACAGTTATCGACCTTCACATGCACAAAAGATTTTCAGAGTGAACATTAAATGTGTGTTAACAGCACAAGTTTACTACACATGAAAACACTCAAACACCGTTCAGAAATGCTCTTAAATCATATGAAAGAACACAGAATAAATGCACTTACAGCTGGTACTCTCAAAGTGTACTTTTGTACCATTGTTTACAACCTACTACAAGGTCATATGTTGTAAACACATAGTTCAGACGTGTGGCTCCAGATAGAACCTGCTCAAATGTCTGTGTAGTAAATGTTCTTGAAGGTGCGAATCTTAAAGTGTATTTGAAGATCTTGATTTATAGCGACAGGGTGAGTAGACTTCAGCCTATTTCAAATCAGTAACAGAAAGGTGCTTTAAGGCTCTTGAAAGTGCTCTAGGGGGGCATTGTGACAGTATTTGTACTACATTTTAAACATCATTATAATGTTTTATTAAATATTTCAGTACAGTTAGAGTGTGCCAAGACTGCAGTGTAAAGATACTTCAAATCACCAAAAACACACTGTGTACTTTAATGCTGTTTTATGGGAGGGCATCTGACACAGAGACACAGTGACACAGAGTTGCCATATAAGTGTTTATTTCATCACTGTAGAGATTCAGATGAACATCACCAGTTCACTGTGAATTCTTATTGTCCTTAAAATAACTCAGGTTCAAACTATAAGGAGACGAACTTGGTACTTTTCAGTCCACTTCAAAATATAGAGTAAAAAGTACACACAGTAAAATGTACATGAATAAAGTACAGATACCTCAAAATTATACTTAAAAAGGAGGTATTATGTCAAATCAACTTTTTTTTTTTAAACTTTCATGTTATAATTTTGTTTCTTCATCAAAAACTTGCCTGAAGAGGTTGTAGAGTCATCCATGCATGTTTGAGTAATCTAGTGATCTCTCCCAGACCCTATTCCAACCCTCCTTACAGTTGGCAGTACGAGCCTGTACAAGACTCCGCCTACAAGTCTACGTCACCCAGGCTCCCCCACAGTGGTGGAAAAAGTACTCAGTTTTGTTACTTAAGTAAAACTATAACAGGAAAAATATCTACTTAAGTAAAAGTATTAAAATACCTGTTTAAAAATGTACTTAAAGAGTAAAAAAATCAAGTATATTGTGCAGAGTTTAAGAAAAATACTTCAGTCCTTTTCAAAAATGTAGTGCAGTAGAAAGTACAGATACTGCTCTCAAATGTAGTGAAGTAAAAGTATTTTTATTATTGTGTGAGACCTGCTGAAAAGGCTGAGGGTTTATTTTTAACATGTTCATAATTTAAACAAACAAAACTATACAAATAAAAAACATTATGAAAAACAATATTAATTCAGCTCAAATCTTTATCTTTTTTATTCATTAAGTACATTTTTAAACAGGTACTTTAATACTTTTACTTAAGTAACTAAACTGAGTACTTCTTCCACCACTGGTTCACAGTTAAACCCCATAGAAGTGTAATACTCCTCTTTAAGTACAGTACTTTTACTTTTGTACTTTGTCACTGCTCAAAGTCTCCACTGCAGTGAGGACCAGAGGAGCAGAGTTTGATCCTCCATAATTTAAACCGGGACAGAAAAATGGAAACAGCTTCTCCCTGAAGCAGCAGTCTGTGAAGGAGTAGAGGAGATCTGCAGAATGTGCATCATAAAAGGAGACCAGACCCTTTCCATAGTCCACAAACACCCCGACCTTCTGAGGAGCTCTCTGAGGAGACAGAGCGACAGGAGGAGAAGAACAAGCTTCATACTCATCTTTGTTTCTTAAGGTGATGCACCACAGCCCATCTTCAGGACACATAGTGATCTGTCCCTTCCTGTTGATGGACTCTTGGGCCACTCCTAAATCCCACTCTGTTTTCCCTTTGACCTGAACCTCAAAGTAAAACCTGCCTGAAGAGAAACTCTGTTTTCCTAAAACACAAGGACAAACATCAAACCTCAGAGGAGAGTCTGGGAGCTGCTTCTTCACATCTCCACAATGAACCTGTTTGAGATCTTCAGACAGAACGAGATCAGGATGAGCCGTGTCTGGATCCAGAGTCACCTCCACCGCAAACTGCTGCACTCTCCTCAGCTCGGCTTTTTTAAACTGTTTAAACTCCTGAGAGAGACTGTTCTCCAGCTCAGACAGAGCCCGGGTCACACTGCCCTCACACGTCTCTGGCTCAAAGCTCACACTGCTCCACTCCTTAAGTCCAGCAGGGGGCGTGAGTGCAGAGCAGTGCTGTAGAAAGTGGAGGGGGTCATGAGAGCGTGAGAGACGTTCGGCCTCAGCGCTGCTCTGCTCCAGATCACAGATCTCCTGCTCCAGCTGCTGCACCAGATCCTGGGCTCGTCTGTGGCTCCGGCTCTGCTTCTCCTGGAGCTCCTCCAAGAAGAGGTCCATACTCCTCTGAACAGACTGCATGAGAGCAGTGAAGGTCTGCAGCCCCACAGCCCTCTCTCTGAGGGCCTCTGTCTCACTCAGCTCCAGGAGGCTCTGGATCTCCTGGATCTTCTGCCTCCTCTGCTCCACCATGTGCTGGCTCTGAGCCTGAGTCTGCAGCAGAGAGGACCTCCTGCGCTCACACGCCTCCTCCAGAGACAAGAACTCATGGTTCTTGTGCTCTAGGACACACACAGTACAAATGCAGCTCTGGTCAGTGGCACAGAAGAGCTCCAGGGGGCGCTGGTGTGTGGGACACATCCTGTCTTCCAGGTTTTCCACTGGCTCCATCAGCTGGTGTCTTTTCAGGCCAGAGACTGTGAGATGAGGCTGGAGGTGGCTCTCACAGAAGGAGGACAGACACACCAGGCAGGACTTGAGGGCCTTCAGCTTGGGCTCAGAGCACACGTCACACTGCACCTCTTTAAAGTCGGGCATGTCCTCCATAGATCTGCTCTTGTTCTTCTCCAGGTTAAACCCTGAGGCCACCTCCTTCAGGAGCGTGTTGACCTTGAGCTGTGGTCTGCTGTGGAACACCTCTTTACACAGAGGACATGTGCAGGGCCCATCAGTGTCCCAGGTCTGAGAGATGCAGCGTCGGCAGAAGTTGTGTCCACATGGAGTGGTCACTGGCTCAGAGAACACCTCCAGACAGATGGAGCATAGGAACGTCTCCTCAGAGCTCCTTTCACTGGTGGAGGACATGTCTGAAACATACCAACAATAGTTACTGTCAAACTAAAGTCTTTTCAAAGTCAAAACTCTTATTGTGACAGGAAAGAGGTTAAGAGCTTTTATTTTGTAAGTCTTCAGGAGGATGTGGTGAGGAAGACTGGACTAGAAGAATATGTTAGTGTTGTGACCATAGACTGTTTGGTGGTGACTAATATCCAACACGGTTTGAGGAAAAGGCTGGGTACTCAATGTTACCATGACGACAATAAAAACAATATTTCTTTTAGACAATAGAATGTCATTTCAGCTCAAAAACATGGTAGTGTCCTGAATATTACACTGTTGTAACTCTTCTAACTAGAAGTGTTCAGAAAAGGTCACTTTTTATCCTGTCTTTTTTCAGTGGCTTTAAATGAGTTCAGAGGTGGGTAGAGTAGACAAAAATTGTACTCGAGTAAGAATAATGTTACTTCAGAATAATATTAGTCCTACTCAAGTATAAGTACAAAGTAGTGGCCCAAGAAATGACTCAAGTAAGAGTAAAAAAGTATTTGTGAAAAGTACTACTGAAGTAAGAGTAACTTAAAGAGTAACTGTCGGAGCGTAACTGTCATGATCCCTGTGTTCTTGCCTTGTTTGTTTGCCTCTTGTGTTCTCTTTTCCCCTTCTCTCACCTGCCTGACTCTGGAGATGGGCGGAGTTCCTGGCTCCTCCCGCGCGCACCTGAACCGCATCAGCACAATCAACGCCACCTGCCGGGGTTAAGAGGAGCCAGGACCAGACACTCGGTGACAGATCGTCCACGTGTCCAAGTGACTATCTTGCTGTTCCTAGTTTTTTTTGTTACTCTCCGTTTGCCTCACTTACTGGATGTTTTTTTTCTTGCTACTCTCCAGATCCCACTTCCTGGTCCATCCCAGCTCCGTAACTCCTAGTTCTGCTCTGTTCCTGTTTCCTAGTCCCAGTATGGTCAGTCTAGTCACCTCTGCACCTCCCGTCTGTGGACTCTGCCTCGCACCCTGCTCTGTTCTTGCTCGTCCTGTTCCTGTTCCTGCAGTCCCTTGTCTCAGGACTCTCCCGGTCCGTTCCCTGCTCCGGACTGGCTCGCACCGCTGTGCGCTCAGCTCTCCACGCTCCTCCCCGGACCCAGACCTGCACCCTGCTCTCCGCTCTCCACTCCTCGCTGAATCTACCTTCATTATTTGTGATATTAACACTTACTGTAAATAAACACTGTTTAATTTCCCCTGAGTCTTGCATATCTTGGTCCAAATTTGCCCTGCTTTACGACAGTAACATCTGATTCATAATTTGAAGTTGATTTAATTTGAAGAACAAAACATTAAATAATGAACAAAATCTGTTTTTTTTCAAAGGATTTACACAAAAAATGATAAAAACTACATCATATCTGAAGGAGCTGCAAGAAACACATGTTCAAATCATTTCATATTGTCGACATAAAGCTCATCACTTTAGACTTACTCACAGTGGGACGAGGAACCACAACTTTTACTCAAGTAAAAGTACTGTTTCTTCAATACAAATATGACTCGAGAAGGAGTAAAAGTGCTGCTGGAAAAGTACTCTGAAAAGCACAATATCTATAAAAAGTTACTCCAGTAAAAGTAACTCAGTACTACCCACCTCTGGTTTTTCATACTTATAAATCTGTAGTTGCCATGGTCGTGGTCGGCTGCTCTTGTGGATTTCTGACAGAAGTTTTTGAACTTTTTTAGTTATTTTCTTAAATTTTGTACAATTTTGTATTTTGATCAACTAAGTGCAGCTTGTGCAGTTCAAAGGACGGACTTTAAGGACGATTGGTTTGTGTTATTTGAGCAGTTAGTTTTTCTGTTTCCATGACAACCCTGCATGAAGCTAGCTATGCTAACCAGCTAGCTCTGAAATGATACAGACTTTTTTTTACAGCAAATACGGCAGAAGACGTTCCAGAGGAAACAGAGCAGAGAGAGGCTTAGGCTCCCCCTGGAGGCTGCTGTGATACTGCAGGACACAGAGGAGCTCTAAACTACAGGGTTAGCAGCTTTTACACAGAATAAAACCAAACTGAGACAAAGGGGGAAATCTGACCCACAGGGACACTTCAGAACATGTTTGTAGACGTCTAAACTACAGGGTTAGCAGCTTCTGTTTCACTTCATGAGTCACTATATTATGTAAGAGGAGACGCCTTGTAAAGTGAAAGTAAACAGTGGTTTTCAGTCCCTCGTCTGTTTGAGCAAAACTAATGTTGAATTTAACCAAATAAATTATGACATAAACAACAGAATGTTCAGCAGCACCTGTTTTATCTTTAGTCGAATTAACAACAACATCACTAATAGAGAGTATGAACCAGGGAGAGGTTTGATAGTAGTAGCAGTAGTAGTAGTAGCAGTAGTAGTAGTAGTAGTAGTAGTAGTAGTAGTAAAGGGTCTAGTAACACTGACCTGTGCTGGAACAGACTGTTGAGGGTTTGAAGCCGCTGACGTGCCCTTGAGCAAATGCAGAGTGACTGTTTCCTGGTTCTGTTTAATTTCCTTGAAACATCAGAGGGAGGAGCTGCTGTGCCCCGTCCTCGTCCTGTGTCTCTGTGTCAGATGCCCTCCCCTCGTCCTGTGTCTCTGTGTCAGATGCCCTCCCCTCGTCCTGTGTCTCTGTGTCAGATGCCCTCCCCTCGTCCTGTGTCTCTGTGTCAGATGCCCTCCCAGATGTTGTGCTGTGGAGAATGGAGCTCGTCTCCAACAGAAATGACCAGAGTAAAAGTATCACATGAAAAAATCTACTTCAGTATTATTACACATTTAAAAATGTACTTTAAGACTAAGAAGTAAAAGTATTTCACACACGTGTTCATTAGTTAAAGAGTAAATGTAGAGATATTGATTAAAATGATACATATTTTGGTCACAGTAACAATACAAATACATTTTATTTAATTTTCTCATTAATTTTGTGTTTTTATTTCTGTTTTGCTCAAAGCTGAAGCTCAAACTCTTAAACTTTATTCAGGATGTTTCATGAACGTGGTAAAAATAACTCCTCAGATCAGATGAAAAATACTTTTACTTTTCAGTCCTGTTCAAAGATGTAGTGGAGGAGAAAGTACAGATACTGCTCTCAGATGTACTCAAGTAAAAGTATCTTCTTTAAAATGTACTTCAGTGCAGTACTTTACGTCACCACTGGTCATGACTGAAGTTTAAAACAAAAACAGTGACGATGTCGGACGTGAAAAAGAATCAAATATTTGTAGAAAAGGAATAATTGTCCAGCCTGTGTAAAAATGAGAGTTTAAATGTGACAGTTTCAGAGACAGAGCAGTGTCACGGTGTAAATGAGAGTTTGTCCAGGCTCAGATCGTAGTGGAGATGTGGAGGTCTTGTTATCCTGAGGTACCTCTGTGTCTGGGCCACACTTTACACGTTTACAGATTCCATTCAAAAGCGTCACCAACAACAAACGTCAAGATCCAAAGTGACGCAGGAAGCAGCGGAGTTTGGTTTGTCAAAATAAAGTGTTGAACTGGTCAAACATGTTTTCAGTCCATGCTCCAGGTTCACAGAAGAGCTGGAGTTAAATCCACAGTTTGATCATACACAGGTTGGACACTCAGTCTGTGTCTGTTTTATTTATTTTTACTACTCTGGAGATTTTAGATCCAGACATCAAATATATGAATCAAGATGAGTGGAATTATGTAGTACAGAAAAAAGCTGTGTGCTTGTGTCTGATTTAATTTACTGAATATCACGAAATAATAAGAATAATGAGTTAACCTTCTTGGACCTGGCACGTTTTGGGTTGTCTAGGCCACAATGCAATTTTTAGAAGAACAACAAAGCAAAAATGTTCAATTTAGAATATTTTTAAGTTTAGAATGTTCAGAATATTTATTTATTGTGAAGTCTTCCTGCACCTGTCAGCAGCTCATTGTTCCAAGAGGCACAATTGTTGTTTCTCATGACAAATGTTGCTGTTTTAGGCAATTAATAAATAGTTTTAGCAAATCATTCTTCAAATGTTCTATCAAAATGATTGTGTGGACATCACTTTTCACAGAAACTACATAATGTAAGAAGATAATTGTTTTTTTTTTACTCATCAGGTCGAATCAGCCCAAATAACAAAGAGAAATGAATAAAACCACAAAAGATCTGGAGTCTCAGGAGATTAAACCTCAGGGATGACGATGGGAGGCTTTTATTTTGACATTCCTCAAACCGGGAAGTTGCCTTGTCCTTTGCACAAACTTGTCACGTGTCTGTTCCAAACTTTGGGTCCACGTGGTGCTCCTCTCGTGCTCCTGTTCGTGGGCTCGTGGGCTTTTCTTCCTCTTCCTCAATCTCCAAATGGATCCGTTTTCTGTCTCTTCTTTCATTCCTGCTGCATCTTTTTCCCGTAAACTGTGACTCAGACCCGGCCGCGGTCGTGGACGTGACAGTGGACCGCTACTTCATGCCCACGCGGTGTCCCAGAGAGGTCCAGAGCGACGATTTTGTCCGGGTACCACTTCAACGGGACTCTGCTCGCGGACGGGAAGAAGTTCGACTCTAGGTGAGGACTGTCACTGCCCGATTTGCGTCAAAGTTCGGTCTGCGCATGCCCAGAAGCTTGTCAGTTACTACGGCAACACTTACCACACAGAAGGACAAACTACGTGAAATACGCTAGCGATGTGTTACTATTGTTGAAATATGTTCATTTTTAAGTTAAATCTGAGTCCAATGTTCGTGTTAACTGCACATTTGACTGTTAAAAAGCCCGAGCAATCGGATGAAAGCAGAGAAATGTTAAAGTGCTGATCTGAGAGGAATATTTTATGTGTTTTATGATTCACAACGATACCAGTGTTTTTGAGAAAATTAACCTTTATGAAACTTTTTATGTGGACTCCGTTTAACTTAAACAAATGGTGAACTAAGGTTTCAACTGACAGATAAAATTTTAAGTGTTTCTGGAGAGTAAAATCCTGAAAATATAGTCAAGCTAACAACTAGCATGAATGACACAAATTGGGCAGATGACTCAAAGTGGGAAATGTTAATCAAAGCTAACTAACAGCCTGGAGAGTTTATTTCATAATCAGCAGATGGAATTACAGCAAATTAAAGTTTAGTGGCAGTTTTTACTACACTACTACTCATTTGAATCATTTTAGCCCTGAAATAACCAATCTCTACTGAACTAAAGGTAAAAGGAGCTGTTTAAACTACCACTTCATGACATCACAAGGTAAAATCGTTCCCTTCACACTGCCGTAAATCTCCTGTTTGGGTCTCGTGGGCTTTGAACTCGTTCGAGTCGTGAGCCTAATTACAGTGGAAAGAATGTGCATCGTGCTGTTTGGTGCTGCTGATGTGGTGGAAACACTACAATTTATAAAACTATAACGTTTCATTACTGTCTCTCCTCTTTCTCTCCTCTCACTCGTTCTCTCCTTCCTCTCCCTCTGTCGCACCATCTCATTTTTCTTTCTCCTTTCTCTGTCATCTCTATCTATTTCTATCTCTCCCCTCCTTTTCTCTCATCTCTCTCTATCTCGTGATGTATTTTTATTTATCTATTCATCTCTCTCTCTCCCTTCCCCTTTCTCTCTTTTTCTCCACTTTCTTCTTCTGCCTCTCTCTGCCTCTCCCTTTTCTTTCCCCCTCTCCCTCTTTCTCTAACCCCTTTACACCTGTCATCCTCTCTCTTTCCCACCCTTTCCTCTGCTCTGCTCTCCCCCTCTCCTCTCCCTCTCTCTCTACCCCCATCTCTTCCCCCTCCTCTCCTCCTCTCTCCTCCTCCTCTCCTCCTCCTCCTCCCTCCCCTCCTCCTCCTCCTCCTCTCCTCCTTTCTCCTCCTCTCTCTCCTCCTCTCCTCCTTCTCTCCTCTCCTCTCCCCTCGTCTCCTCCTGTCTCCTCCTCTCCTCCCCTCCCCTACTGTCCTCTCCTCCTCTCCTCCTCCCCCCCTCCTCTCTCCCCCCCCCCCCTCCTCTCCTCCTCCTCTCCTCTCCTCTCTCCTCTCCTCCTACTCTCCTCTCCCCTCTCCTCTCCTCCCCTCCTCCCCTCTCCTCCCTTCCTCCTCTCCTCCCCTCCTCCCCTCCTCCCTCTCTCCTCTCTCCTCTCCTCTCCTCCTCCTCCTCCTCCTCTCCCCTCGTCTCCTCCTCTCTCCTCCTCCTCTCCTCCCCTCCCCCCTCTCTCCTCTCCTTCTCTCCTCCTCCTCTCCTCCTTTCTCCTCCTCTCTCCTCTCTCTCTGCTCCTCCTCTCCTCCTCCTCTCCTCTCCTCCCCCCTCTCCTCCCTCCTCCCTCTCCTCCTCTCCTCCTTCTCTCCTCTCCCCCTCTCCTCCTCCTCTCCTCCTCCCCTCCCCTCCTCCTCCTCCTCCTCCTCCCTCTCTCCTCTCCTCCTCCTCTCTCCTCCTCTCCTCCCCCCTCCTCCTCTCTCCCTCCCCCTCTCCTCCCCTCCTCCCTCTCTCTTCTCTCCTTCTCTCCTCTCCTCCTCCTTTCTCCTCCTCTCTCCCCTCCTCTCCTCCTCCTCCCCTCCTCCCTCTCTCCTCTCCCCCTCTCCTCCTCCCCTCCTCCCTCTCTCCTCCTCCTCTCCTCAGTCATGACCGGAGTACCCCGATCGTGTCCCAGGTGGGCTCTGGGAACCTGCTGATGGGTTTGGACAGAGGACTTCAGGGGATGTGTGTGAACGAGCGGAGGCGGATCTTTGTCCCTCCTCATCTGGCCTTCGGGACGGTCGGAGCAGTTTTTATTCAAACTCAGACCAACTTTACTCACAAAGACGACAAAAGAAGAAAAGAAACATACAAAAAAACAAATAAAACCTTCTTCATGTGGGCCCAGAATCAGACCCTGTTCCTCTTCATTTATATTGAGGGGCCCATGTGAGACGTCCTGCCCCGGTTAATCACAGTCATTTTGACATGATCATAGTCTGTTTCTATAAATGGACAGAGCTAACCTGCTAACGCCGCTACGTTCCAAACAGGAAGTGATCATGGGGCACTTCCTGCTCCAGCGACTCTGGCCAGTTCACTTTCTATTGAAAAACTGTGTCCCCTCTCTGTCTGTAACTGCTGCTGTCAGACCAAATGTGTTTTGGTCCCTCCCTCTCCCCCTCTCCTCTCCCTTTTCTCCTCTCTGTACTTTTCTCTCTCTCTCCCCCTCTCTGCTGCCTCTCTCTCCTCTCGTTCGTTCTCACTCTCTACCTCTCGCTCTTCCTTGTTGACCCCCTCTCCTCCTCTTTCTTTTCTCCTTTCTCTCTCTCTCTTCTTTTTCTCCCTCTCTCTCTCTCCCCCCTCTTCTGTTCATTTTCTCTCTCTCTCTCCCTCCCTCTCTCTCGCTCCCGGTCTCTTCTCCCTCTCTCTCCCCCTTTTATGTACATTTTCTCTCTCTCCCTGTCTCTTTTCTCTCTCTCCTCCCCTCTTCTGCACGTTTTTTTTCTCTTTCTCCCTATCTTATCTCTCTCGCTTCCCCTCTTCTGTACGTTTTTTCTCTTTCCCCATCTCTCCCCCCCTATTCTGTATGTTTTCTCTCTCCTTCTCTCTCTCCCCCTCTTCTGTACAGTTTTACTTTCTTTCTCTCTCTTTCTGCCAAAGGTAAATTCCACATATGAAAAACAGATTCAGTCAAATAAATACTTCAGTCAAATATTACCTCTTTCCTCGACTCATAAACTGAGGTGAACCGTAACCAAGACAAAGTAGTAAAGTACTCAAGTATCAATATTTACTGTATTTGTACTTTACTTAAGTACATTTTACAGTGGATACTTTTTACTTTTACTTCACTACATCTGAGAGCAGTGTCTGTACTTTCTACTCTTTCAGTACACTTTTAAACGGGTACTTTAATACATTTTACTTAAGTATTTTTTTTCATGTGGTACTTTTACGCGAGTATTTCTTTGCCCAGGGTCTGTACTTTTACGTAACGACACTGAATTCTTTTCTCACGTCTCGTACAAACACAAACATTTATAACCTCCAGTCGTGTTACATTTATGGTCTTTCCTGAGTTTTGTGACGGTGTGTTCAGGCGGCGTGATCCCTCCCAACGCCACGCTGGTCTACGACGTCCTCCTGCTGGACATCTGGAGCCCGGACGACGCCGTTCAGATCCGAACTTTGTACAAACCGGAGAAGTGCGTCCGAGTCTCGGCCGCCTCAGACTTTGTGCGTTACCATTACAACGGGACGCTCCTGACGGGACAAGAGTTTGACTCCAGGTAAGAACAGGTGAGGTCACAGGAGTAGAGAGGCTCTGATTGGCTGAGGGGCTGTAGACCATTGTGTTCTGCGTCCTGATTGGCTGAGGGACTGTAGACCATTGTGTTCTGCGTCCTGATTGGCTGAGGGGCTGTAGACCATTGTGTTCTGTGTCCTGATTGGCTGAGGGACTGTAGACCATCGTGTTCTGCGTCCTGATTGGCTGAGGGACTGTAGACCATTGTGTTCTGCGTCCTGATTGGCTGAGGGACTGTAGACCATTGTCCATCAGTCTCCTCCGTGTCTCCTGTACAGTACAGAATGTGTCAGACAAATTTACATAAATGTTTGTTCACAGAAAATGTTAATGCCTGTGTGAGAAAAGTGTATAAAGTGTGTGGTGAGGGGTTTTACAGACAAGAAACAGAGAGAATAATGTAAAAAATAAAGCTGATACTTTGCAGATTTCAACTATTGCGGGTTATTTTTAGAATGTAAACGACCAGTGTAACCTGCTCTACATGATCCAAGGTTCATGTTTTTTGGGGTTTTTTTTGTTATTTTGAGGTTTGTTTTTTAGTTATTTTGAGTTTTGTTTTTTTTTTGTTTTTTTTTTTTTGTTTTGTGTTTTAGTTATTCAGAGTTAATTTTTTCTCTTTTTTTTTTTTTTTTTTTTTTTTTTGAGTTATTTTGAGTTTTTGTTGTTTGGGTTTATTTATTTATTTATTTTAGTTATTCTGAGTTAATTTAACATTTTTTTGTTATTTTCATTTTTTTTTTTTTGTTATTTTGTTTAGTTATTTTTTTGTACTTTTTGATTTTATCTTTTTATTTTTTGAGATTTTTATTCATTATTTATTTATTTTTTGTTAGTTTTTTTGATAAACTGTCCCCTCTCTCTGTCCCTGCTGCTGTCAGACTCATGTTGCTCTTAAATGTTCGTATTAACCCTCTACATGATCCTGGGGTTTTTATTTCACGTCTGTGTCTGTAAATCAACATATGAACATTAATAACAGACACATCAGGTCCTTCTGTCCCCGACGTCGCTCTGTTAGCGTTAGCAACAGGTTTGATTGACAGCGTTGCTAAGCGCCCGCTCCCTGTTAAACCAGTGGTGTGGGCTGAAGAGGCGTTACCTTCAACAGCCTCGCTCCTGATTGGCTCTTTGGTTGCTGTGATACTCTCTGGTCTTTCTTTAATCATTTCGTGCTGTGTTTTTGTGTTTTTTAGTCACTGGAGGA
This sequence comes from Periophthalmus modestus, assembly GCA_019594935.1. Lineage (NCBI taxonomy): Eukaryota > Metazoa > Chordata > Actinopteri > Gobiiformes > Gobiidae > Periophthalmus > Periophthalmus modestus. Next base: position 30,927,791 of record JAIEZT010000019.1, on the reverse strand, counting down.
ATACGACCTACGACACTTACCTGGGACGGGGCGAGCTCATCCCCGGCGTGGAGGAGGGGCTTCTGGGGATGTGTGTGGGCGAGAGGAGGGTCGTCATTGTGCCTCCTTTTCTGGGCTACGGAGAAAATGTTACCGGTAAAAATGTGATAACAAATTACTTTTATACAGCGGGAAAAAAGCCATTTGAGATTTAGTTTGTAACTTTGAGTAAAACTTGTTAAAGGTCCAATATTACACAAAATGACTGTGAGATGTAAGTCATGTTCTTTGTGTGTCTGTCGTGACAGGGACCACAGTGCCCCCTCAGGCCACTCTGGTGTATGACGTTCTGATGATCGACGTGTTTAACTCCAAAGATAATGTGACCGTGACAGTGACGGACGCCCCAGAGTCCTGCCCCCGAAGGACCAAGACCGGAGACTTCATCCGATACCACTACAACGGGACGTTTCAGGACGGGACGCCCTTCGACTCCAGGTGAACATGATTTTATTTATTTATTTATGAAACGGGACAAATTCAACAAACACTGATTAACAATTCAGTGAACTGAGGGTTTTACAGTGTTTGTAGATGAGACAATACTCTCTCCCTCTCTCCCTCATACTGTCTCTCTCTCCCTCTCTCTTGCATACTCCCTCGCTTCCTCTCTCTCCTGCGTACGTTCTCTCTCTCCCCCATACTTTCTCTCTCCCTCTCTCTTCCCCATCCTCTCTCTCCCTCTCTCCTGCCTACTTTCTTTTTCTCTCTCCTTCTCTCAATCTCTCCTCCTCTCTCCTGCATACATACTTTCTCTCTCTCTCTCCCTCTCTCCCCCTCTCTCCCACATACTCTCTCTCTCCTGCATTTTTTCTCTCTCTCTCCCCCATACTCCCTCTCTCCCTCTCTTTCCTGAATACTTACTCTCTTCCTCTCTCCTGCATACTTTCTCTCTTTCCCTGTCTCCCCCTTACTCTCTCTCTCTCTCTCTCTCTCTTCTCCATACTCTCTCTCCCACTCTCCTGCATACTCCCTCTCTTCCTCTCTCTCCTGCATACTTTCTCTCTCTCTTCCTCTCTCACTTTCTCCGCCATACTTTCTCTCCTCCTCTGTCCTGCATACTCCCTCTCTTCCTCTCTCTCCCCAGCACTCTCTCTCCCTCTCTTTCTCCCCCTTTCTCTCTCCTGCATACTTTCTTTCTCTCACTCCCTCTCTCTTGCATACTCTCTCTCCCTCTCTGCCCTCTTCTGGACGACTGAGGCATTACACACAGTAACATTTTGACTGAAACCCCTGTCTCTGCACTGAATCATACACTGTTTATATAAATGTACAAATCTAACCCGCCGCCGCCACGACACAAACAGGAAGTGTTCATGCCGCACTTCCTGCTCCACTGACTCTGGCTCCAGTTCACTTTCTATTTAAAATCTGTGCCTCTTCTCTGTAACTGCTGCTGTCGGGGTTTTGATATTTTTGTACGAGCTGTTTTGACAAATGCTCTTAAAACTTTGGAACATTTTTTCGAACAGAACTGGATTTTTTTTTTTTTAAAGCAGCTGAGAAAAACTGTAGTCGTGCTTGTAAATGTTAACTCAAAATCCAGATTTAAGAGCGTCTGTTTTTGCAGTTACCAGAGGAACAGCACTTACAACACGTTCATCGGCCTGGGCCACGTGATCAGAGGCATGGACCAGGCGCTGCAGGGTCTGTGCTGCGGAGAGAAGAGGAGAGTCGTCATCCCGCCTCATCTGGCCTACGGGGAGAGCGGAGTGGGTCAGTCACTGTGCTTCAACATATTTACTCCATTACTCCTGGTTCATTTTACTCAGAAATCGAAAAAATCCTGCTGTTTTTCTTTATTTTCTGTAGCTACAGCAGGAAAACACGACATTGTTCTCATGTGTTTGTACTTCAGTTTTGTTATTTAATTAAAAGTACAGATTCTGACGCAAAAAATACTCAAAAATATCACATGAAAACATCTACTTAAGTAAAAGTATTAAAGTACCTGTTTAAAAATGTACTTAAACAGCAAAAAGTCAAAGTACTTCACACATTTTGATTTTTATAAAGCTTCAAATGTGGTGATTTTGATAAAGATTTGAGCCAAATTTTGTTCAGAAACAACTGAATATTTTTTTCTAGCTGTTTTTATTTGCGTGTTTTTGTTTTGAACGTATTTAAAAAAAAAAGAACTTTTCAGTCCAGTTCAAAGATGTAGTGGAGGGGAAAGTACAGATACTAAAAAGTTTGGGCCAAAGTGTGAGTTGTTTTTTGTTTTGTTTTTTAAGTAAATACATATATACATCTGGCTGTGAGTGGAGTCGCCTTTCCACAAACTTGGCCTGGTGGCGTCGTCTGCTCGTTTCCATGGAGATACACGAGCAGTCAGAAGTTTGCACACTTTTCTTCTACATTTCGTCTTTATTTCCAGGATTATTCACACTGTAGATTCTCACAAAACTATGAATGACACAAAAAAAAGACCAAAAAAAAAACCAAAAAAAACCCTCAAAAGGACTAAAATCTAACTCGGGGACTTTATCACGAAGCTCACAAGGGTTTGAACTGTCCAGGACATATTTAAACTGATTCTTCTTTTTCCAGACCAAGGTTTAGTTCGTTTTCATCCCTGACAGTTTGTTCTGCTCACTAGCGCCTCACAGTGGTCACATGATGTTGCTGTGACGTGTCCAGCTGATTTAAACTGGTTTTGGTGCTGTGTTTCTACTGGTAGCGTTAGCTTCAACAGCCTCGCTCCTGATTGGCTCTTTGGTTGCTATGATACTCAGAGGTGGAATTCCAATATGCAACTCAGCTCAACCCAGTGACTGAAGGTAACGAAGTAAAAGTAGTAAAGTACAGGGTGCCTAAAAATTGTACTTCAGTGTGTACTTTTTACTTTTACTTCACTATGTTTAGAGCAGAATCATTGAAACATTGTGTGAATAAAAGTGAATCGAGTCGCGCCTGTCGCCCAGTGAAGAGTCAGTCACAGAAACGCCCAAAGAAGAGATGATAAAACTATAACTTCCTTCTTTTCTTCCTGACAGAAAACCTCATTCCCAGTTGGACCGTCCTGGTTTTTGACATTCACGTCATCGACTTCCACAATCCCAAAGACCCAGTGGAGATCCGGACCGTCCTGAAGCCTCCGGACTGTAAAGAGACGAGCGAGGCCAACGACTGGATCCAGTATCGCTACAACTGCTCTCTGATGGACGCTGCTGTACTCCTCGTGAGCGCCCTGCTGTACTCCTCGTTCACCTGTTCACTCTGCACAAATGCACCCTCGACCTCTGTCCTGCATGTAATAACCACAGCTCGCTCTTTCTCTCACGTGACTTTTCCTCGTAAATCAGCCTAGAAAACTGCAAACTTTTAAAGGACGTGTAGAAGATGTTGGCCAAATTTTTATACAGCGCTTTTCCACTTTTAAGACTCAACAAATGACGTTTATGTCGAGAGCCGCCAACCTTTAGATCACTGGAGAAACACTCCACCAACTCAGTCACTCTCAGTACTTACTTACGATTAATTACTACAAAATCATGATCTTAGTGGCCAAAACTGTTTGTCAAAGCCTGATCTTAAATGCCATGTTCCACAGCGGGTCGTTGTGTCCTTAGGCAAGACACTTCCCCCACATTGTCTCGTATGAATGTGGTTTTCGTGTGTTGTTGGTGGTCAGAGGGGTCAGTCTGTCTGTCCCAGAGGTGAATGAATACTGCACTTGACTCCGAGCGTCTGGAAAAGCGTCGTTTAAGAGAAATGCATTAGTGTGTTTTTAATAAAGATCCAGGAATTCCTAATGATCTGGACCAACTTAGACCAATCAAATGTGTGTCTGTTTTACACTTGTGTCCCTGTTTCTTTAGTCCAGCAGGGTCCAGGCGAAGGCACATAGCAGTAAAAAGTGTGGACGCACACTCTCATTTAGTGTGTTTTTTTGTTTCACTACTTTCTACGTTTTATATGCACACAGAAGACATCAAATAAAAGAAGTAAGTGTGGAATTAGACGTACAGATCTTAACCAGAGAAAAGAAAGGAGTTAAAGACGACATTTTTGTTGGGAAAGAATGTCTGTGAGTCCCTCAGTCGTCCAGGTCTGATCCAGAGTAAACGCCAAAAGAAAACTGGACAAAAAGTCGTAGGAGTGAAGTCGTTTAGCTGCTCGTCCAAGTCTCTTCTTCAGTTCTGGTCAGATTCCTGGTGGACACTGACTTATATCTGTCTGAAGGAGGCGCTAACGACACTGAAACTGTAAACTGCTGACTTAGCATATTCATACACCCTTTAACGGGTATTTTCACTCTTATTGGCATTCTAGCTAGCTCTCTTTGTTTCCTGTGTTTGCTTTGGGTCTGAGGATGGAGTTATAAAGGGGGGAAAGATGTTTAAGGCCTTAAGGAAAGACAATCCATCTTCTAACAGGATCGTGGGACTTAGACATCAGGTATCTGCTATTTATAACTCCATCCTCAGACCTAAACCAAAAGGAAAGCAATAGTGCTAGCCCGTATGCTAATAGCCCGTATGCTAATAGGTGTGAGAGCAGCGATTCGGGGCCTGAATGATTAAACTAAATAAAATCCAAACTCATTCAAGTCTCCACCCTCTGCATTGTCGAAAAATGTATCTTACCTCAAATATTTGATGTCTTCTGTGTTTATATAAAATGTAGAAATTAGTAAAAATATGTAATAAAAAAAAACTGAATGTGAGGGGTGTGTCCAAACTCGTCTGGGTGTAGCGCTGCATGGCTAAACTCGACTCTCTCATGGAGTTTGTTTCTTGCGTGTTTCCTGATTGTTCTGTGTTTGCAGAGAGCAGTACGACGAGCCGTCCGTCACGACTCTGGGGGTGAACGCCGTGATTTCGGGGCTGGAGACCGGCCTGAGCGGGATGTGTGTGGGGGAGAGGAGGGAGGTGGTCATCCCTCCTCACTGGGCCCACGGGGAAAGTGGAGGTAAGGACAGAGGTGGAGGAAGTACGCAGTAAAAGTACAGACACACACATACAGGGAAGAAGATGCTCAAGTAAATGTAAAAGAGTCACAGGAAAAAGTCTAAGCAATTTACACATTTTAAATCACAATATTCATCTAAAACAACTTATAAAACAAACAAATCCGCTGACTTCTGTGTTAGAAAACTGGTGTCCAATGTGAGCTGACGTCGCCGTAAACATCACAACAACATGCTGTCGGCGCCCCCTATGGACAGAGCACATCACACTAGAGCAGCACATTTTTCACACATGACGACGCGACGCTGCTGAATCCCAAGTATCAACGAGTAAGAAAATAAAACTGGAGAAGGAAGTGCAGACTTTTCAGTGGGCGTGTCTCAGTGGGCGTGTCTCAGTGGGCGTGTCTCAGTGGGCGTGTCACAGGGGGCCGTGTCTCAGGGGGCGTGTCTCAGGGGGCGTGTCTCAGGGGGCGTGTCTCAGGGGGCGTGTACCAGTGGAGTTTAAACGGGGGCAGATCATCAAAATGGTGTCTTGAAAATAAGGTTAGAAAATTAAATAATAAATAAGTTAATTAATAATAATACATAAATAATTAATTAAATAAAATAATAATTAAATAAATAAATAATTAAATAAATTATTCTAGAAAAAAAAACTGAAAATAAATTAAGATTTCTCAAACATGAATCACTCCAAATACTTGATTTGGCTGAATGAGAAGAATCGACTACAACCTGGAGAAACATCTGAAAAGTGCAGTTTGTAGAATAGAACTGATTCAAAATACAAACCTCACAAAAAGACTTGGGTTCATTTCATACTTCTCTGCTAACGGTGCAGTGTGGATTGTAAAACATTTTCAGATCTCTCCTCGTTTGTTATCTCTGTCAAAGCTGCAGACGTTCAGATTGAAGATGTCGGTCCTGTGAAGTATAAAGTCACCGTCCTGTCGACTCTTTTGGACTCTCAGTAATTTAAATAGTTTCAGTTCAGATCACACTGAACCTGTCCTCTCCTCCTCCTCCTCTCCTCCTCCTCCTCCTCCTCCTCCTCCTCCTCCTCCTGCAGCGTCGGGGGTCCCTGGAAGTGCGGTGCTGCTGTGTTCGAGCTGGAGCTGGTGGAGCTACAGAAGGGCGTCCCTGATGGATTCATGTTTGTGTGGCTGGACGACGGGGGCCCGGAGCCGCTGTTTCCTGCCATGGACCTGAACGGAGACAAGCAGGTGCCTTTAGACGAGGTGAGGAGTGTAACTGAGTGAACAAGGGTTAGACTGAGTGTGACGACACCCACAGAGTTCAGCTCCAAACGAAGCTCCTCATTTCATTTACTTAATGAGTCGGGGACAGTGCACAATCTACATGAACCTAAACAGGAGAGATGCATTGTACCAGGTTGTGGCGCTAGTGCTAATTTCCACCTGTCGTCCCTGGGCAGGTTGATGTTAGAGTTCATAAAATCAAACATACAAAGAAACACCTTAACACCTTAAAATCGTCATCCTTTTCCAAAATCATCATACAATTCATTCATTCCAGAACATCCCGCTCTCTCCAGAAACTCACCTCGAGGCTAGAGCAGGTATAGGGATGCATAAAAAGAACAAGATCATGTAGAGGGTTAATACAAACATTTAAGACCAAAATCAGTCTGACAGCAGCAGGGACAGAAAAAACTGAGTCGATCGAGCTGAAAGTGCCTCCATGATCACTTCCTATTTAGAATGTGGCGGGTTAGATATGTCTATTTATCCACTGCCTGGGCAAAAAAAAAAAGTCACCACCTGGATTTAACTGAGCAAATATGTCCGAGCCGATAGGTACGAGTCAGATCTATGTTCAGCAACAGTCTGAGGTCAAAGACTGAGGTTGACCAGGTTATTCCACCAGTGGATTTTCTTTTACTCCAACATGACAATGGCAGGATTCATGAGGCTCAAATAGTGACAGAGGTTCAGGAGAATCATCTTCACACACGGAGCCTCCACAGAGTCAGACTTAACCCAGAGAAGATCTTTGTGCCGCGACTCGACCATCATCAACACAACATCTGCAGGAAAAACTAATGCAGAACTGGATGGAAATAAATCTGTGACGTTGTAGAGGTGAAATCGAAACAGTGTAATCAAAGTGAAAGGTGGAACGACCAAATATTACAGTGTGACCTTTTGTTTTTTGGTCGTGACTGTGTTTGGGCTCTTTGTGCAATTAATCAAATTTGAATTAAAATCCAGACTGAATCACTTTTATTCGTCTGTGATGTGCTTTGGTCTTTTTAATCGGGAGGTCGTACGAGCGTGTGGTTTAAACGAGGGACAGTGTGGCCTTTTTTTTTTGTGTTGTCTGGAATTCATAAAAAACATGAGCACATCCATGGAGATAAGTTTAATGCTGCACTATGTAACATTCTTGGCAAAGTAATAGCCATGACCACTGAGACAAGCTGGTGGCATAAAATGTGAAAATAATAAGTGGATTTTTGATTTATGGGTTTCAGAATGATGAAAAACTAGAGCTGTTACCATAGTAATTAGCAATATTAAACAAACTGCCCTGAATCATTGAAAGGTGAAGTGTTAAAGTCAAAATGCACCATGAGCGAATGTTTATGTAAATCTGGAGGAGATTGTAAGTGTAAACTGCTCTAAATGTTGTTTTTTTTGTATTTTTAGTTTTCAGAATTCATCAAACTGCAGGTTCGGGAGGGCAAAGGTCGTCTGCGACCGGGAGTGGACCAAGAAAGTGTCATAAGGGACATGTTTTATAATCAGGACGGAAACAGAGACGGCAGGATTGTAGAGGAGGAGGTGCAGCTCAAAGACGACACGGTGCCGCAGAGAGACGAGTTTTAAAAGATTTCACAAAATGGACAAAAGGTGAAGTCTTAATGGAACTTGGATCTGTCGAGATGCGGCTGAACTACTACAAGGAGTGTGAGGACGTAACTTTATACAAATACTCAGAATATGTACTCAGAATACACATTTTGAGTGAGCCGGGCAGAGACTGTGTAAAGTCTAGAGTTAAGAGTTATCGTTCCAAAGAGAAAAAAGGCAGCTGATGTGTCTGTTTTTAATGTTCATATCTTGAGTTACAGACACAAAAGTGAAATAAAAACCCCAGGAGTGGATCACTTCCTGTTTGGGACACGGTTTAGCAACTACGTCCATCTATTTATAAAGTCTATGATGCAGTTACTTTTATTTGGTGGTATTACTTTAAAATTCAAAGAAATACATGACGGTACTTGATCACAAAATGTAAGATTAAAACGGCACATAAACTAGTGAGAAATAGAGTTGGAGATGGAGAGTGCAGGTGCATTTTTTCTTTAATCAGTGAAACGAAATGCAGAACAAACTGAAGTAAAAATGAATCATCTTTACGCTTCTAAAATGAACTAAACATAAATAAAACTAACATGGAGGGCGGGGCAGAGTTCACACAGTGGGTTTCAGACTGATGAGGACAGTTACCATAGAAATGAACTATTTAAAGCAAAATATTAGTCCTGAAAATGGCACCTGGAACAGAATTTGCAGATGTTTAGTTTGTTTTACTGTTTGTTTTACCTTTATAGATATTTCTTTACAAAAACAGTGAATAACACAAGCCCCGCCCTCATCACATTTACCTTTTACAAACTGGGCTGGACCTTTGGACGTTGCTTTTCACTGATGTCGAGTCAAGTCGAGTCTGTTGTGAATTCTACATTTGTGAGATTCTTATGTAAATGTTACTTGAATGTTAATATAAAATACAAACATGTTTTATTGCAAAAAGGAAAAGATTCCACTTTTATTCGAACAACAGTAGCTCAAAAGTTACATTTTCTGATCTGTTTCGTCGTCACATTTAGGCTGAGTTCTTCTCTCAAACTGAAAACACTCTGTTCCACCTTGTGATGTCATCATGTGGTGATACAGGAAGTGCTCCATTGTGTTTTTAAACTCCACACACCTTCATTTCTAGAATAATTTGGATTATTTCAGGAATTTTTCTTGGAATTGCACAATCTCTATTGAACTAAAGGTGAAAGGAGCTGTTAAAACGGTTGAAAACTACCACTTCATGACATCACAAGGTGGAACTGAGCGTTTTGAGATGTTACAGACTAATAATCCAGGGTTATTCAGACACGTGTGAATGAAACAAAACACAACTCCAGGTCTGTTTTTGAGGAGGAAACAGCTTTAGAACATGGACGCTTCACAAGAGTCAGTTTTGTGTAATATCGACCCTTTTTAAAGTCGCTATTTTCAATTCCCTCCAACCAGCGTTCACTTAAAGTTCTTTATGCCACTAACAAATATTGTGAATAACATTCATTCTTACTGTACGTGTGCTCGCCTCTCCACAGATCTGACCCTTTGAAAAGTGACTTTGTGCAGCTTTAAAAACAGTAAGAGCTCGATAAAAATGGTCCAAACTGAAAGGACTTTTTATTGTAAAAGTTGGAAAGCTCATGGCCACGACAGTCTCTTTTAAACAACATTAAACCAAGCTTTACAGGCTGCACGATGACCTCTGACCTTTATACAGCGATGGAAATGAGGAAGAGGAGGAGCTTTTTCTGGTTTGTGCGTTTATGAAAGTTAAAAGTCAGATAACAATTTAAAATGATAAAAACAGAGCAGGTTTTGCAGTGGAGGTAAATGTGACCAAAGAATTCCCAGGATAAACACGGATGGGGCGGGGTCACGTGTTTAAACGGGGATGGGGCGGGGTCACGTGTTTGAACGGGGATGGGGCGGGGTCACTTGTTTCTGGTGAGGAAGCGGACAACGGCATTTGGAACTTCTAAGGTTTCATCTTTGATCAAGACGATGTCGTAAGAGTCCAAGTACGACTGCCTCCTGTCCTCCACCTGCAAACAGAACGACACATGTTACGATCTTTATCACAGACGTTTAGGGGACACAGTTTATCAAAAAGTCGATGGAGCTGGAAGCGCGCACACGATCACTTCCTGTTTGGAACGTGGCGGAGGTAGCAGGTTAGCTACGTCCATTTATATAAACAGTTTATGGTTTAACGCAGCGTCACAGGTTTCAGTCCAAGTACTTTCCCTCAGTCGTCCAGGTAAGATCTTTTACAGTTTTCGTGCTGTAGTTTTGGAAAAGCTGATTTAAAACATCCAAAAGGAGCTCAGCAGTTACCGCCTGCCTCCTCGTTCCGGAGGTAAAATGATCTTATAGATGTTCCAAAAAAACATAATATTAGAAGTTTGCAAGCTCAGGGCTCATGTCTCTGTGGAACTAATGACCACACGACCTACAGTTTTATTTAAAATCTGTCTCTGAAACTTTACAAACTGCAAAGTTATTAAAGCATTTCACCAGATCTTGTGTTTTAAATTTGCCTTTTGGATTTAAAACCGATAGTTAGCACGTAGCTCGTTAGCCTCCACAGTGTCTTTGAACTCAGGCTGTGTCTGAATGTCCACACTCTCCCTACAGGGGGCACTGTTTAGGGCTCACGCCATTTTTAGTGGTGTCTAAAGGTCCAGATGATGGAAAAAGTAGCGCACTCAAAATCTCCCACAATGCACCTTGAAAAGTTGTGAGCATCAGTGGTTCCTAGAGTGGTCAATATAGACCATGATGCATTGCGGGAATAGGAAAAACAGCAGCACAAGGACGGGTGTTTAACTGGACACGACACGACTGAACGAAGCAAACAGAAGCACTGATTTATCTCACTGTCGATCCTGATTATGAATAAAACACTTTTAAATAAGTATTTTATGAAATAACCTTAGTTTAGCACGAGCTGTTAAAAGAGCAAGAATTTCCACATCTCAGACAAAAAGTTTAGAAATCCAGTCCGTTTACGTGAGATCCAGCTCGACAAACACGTGTATGATTTATTATGACAGAAATCAAGTTTAATCAGAGTTTGGTAGATGTTCACATGATCTGAGTGAGCGGTGAGTCTGCGGGGTCAGGGGCTGGGGGAGACATTCGGACACAGCCTTAATATCTCAATTTTTCCAACTCGCTATCACGGGACGGCCCCTCACCTTGTCGTTGAGAAATCCGATCTTCAGGATGTTCTCCATGTCCTGGACCCCGTCGGCCATGGTCAGGTCCCCCAGAGAGTCCCCGAGCAGCAGCACGTTCGGCCGCGCCCTCAGCTCCCGGAAGTGCCCCGTGTTCAACAGCGCCCCCTCTCTCTTGTTGTAGATGTGGATGAGCTCCCCTTTGAACGCCTGCAGCACTCCCTGTGACGAGAACGACAGAGCGGCTGTAAAACGAGGACACGAGCCGCTACATCTGTCACAGCAACAGGTTTTGAAGTAAATACAGACGATAAACGATAATATTTAAACTCATTTACGCCACTGACACAAAACCAAGAGCAGATTTAACCCACAAAAACTATTTCACCTCATGATTTTTAACAGTATTGTAGATTTATAATAAATAAACAGCTAAATAAAACACTTAAGTCGACAGTTTGAATAAATAACTTGTCTGACTCATTACAGACTCAAACTTTTACGGCTTAAATCTGATCACAGCCAAAAAATAACCAAAAGTGTCAAGAGCAAAGAAAATGTGACACGAGGAAATACTGACCCCAAAAAATCTATTTCCAGCTTCATATCGCACTGCAGCACTTTAATAATGTGGAGATGAACATTTATAATCAACCTGCTCCTGTTTTAAACCTGTGCAGTTCTGTGTTTTGTTGTGTGTTTGAACAGAGAGAGTCTGGTTCTCTCACTGTAGAAATAAAGACACGAGAAAAGAACAAACGACTGAAGATGATTAATACATAAATACTGAGAGAGAGAGATGTGACGTTTAAGCTGTGTATGTGTCTCCTGAAAACACTTCACTATGAGCACATTAAAAGTCAAATCTGCTTTTATATAAGACAGAATTCCACTCACATGGTTTTGTGGAGCAGTGAGCCTCACCCGATCACGTTTAGTGCCATGAAAATGCACAGATCAAATATATCAAGTGAATTGGAATTAGAATATGGAATTATGTTGCAAAGAAAACAGTTAAATAACTACAAATTTTTTTATACATTTTATATTCAAATCCTTAAAGTATCCCCCCTCTTTGCATTTTCGAATAAAATATTTAGTAGACTTTTTTTCTTTGCTACATAATTCCATATATATTACTTTGTATATTTGTAGTAAAGAAAAAAGTCTACTAAATATTTTAATTTATTTATTATTTATTTATATTTTTTATTTATATTTTACAGTTTTCACTTTTTTTCTTTACAACATAATTCCATACATCTCATTTTATATATTTCATGTCTTCTGTGTGTATATAAAATGTAGTAGTCAAAATAAAAAATAAAAAACATGAGTTACACTCCTGGTCAAAGGTCTGGACACTCGTCTCATTCAAACATCGACAGTTAATCCAGTTTAAATGTGGAGGCTGGACAGACGGGGGTGGGAGCCGATACTCACCAGTTCGTCAAAGTCCATGTAATTGGAGAAGACGTTGACGTTGGAGTGGAAGACCCCGGCCTGACGAATCACTTCTTCCAAAATGTCTCCTATCCCGGCGGAGAAGATGAGGAGGGGGATGCTGTGCTCGTGCAGGTGGTCGAAGAAAAACTCGTATCCGTCCCTGTCAAAACATTGTATATGTTTTATGGATGAATGATTGACAGATCCAGGAGCAGGACACGCCTCCTGCGCCTCCTGCTCCTCCTGCTCCTCCTCCACACCTGTAATTACCCAGAAGCCCTTTTTACACAAGCCTCTCGCAGCAACAGGGCCCGTCTGCGCTCCGTCGACCCCTCCCTCCCTCTGGAGCTGCCACGTTTGAAGCCTGATGTAAAGTTACAGAGACACTGAGATAAACGATAATATTAAAACGACTTTACGTCACTGACACAATAAGAATAAAACTGCATCATCCCAGTGAATCATTTGAAACTGTTTCATTATAATAAACAGCAGAATGAAGCAATAATGAGCCACAGAAGTAACTTTTTCAACCCTCGGCAGATCAGATCATATTACAGCAAAAACACCTCAAATCTCCCCAGTTTTGCAAATAAATGATACAAACCACAAATACTGAGCCTCAAAATCTAATGTCCCAGACTTAAACTGAACGATGAGGATCTAGAGACTCTTGTGTCAGCCTCCTCCCCCTGTGTCTCTTGGAGAAGTTAATACAGTGTCTGAGCAGTGCTGGGAAGTAACTGAAAATATGCATCGAAAACACATATTCTGAATACTCATTTTGAGTAACTGTACTCTGGTAAAGTTACTCTTTCATTTGGTGATATTCAGAGACAGTTATGTGATACAGGGCAGGACGTCGACTGCAGTTTTGTGTTAAAACTGCAGGACAAAAAACAAAAAAAAGCTTTTTGTGATGTTTTTACACTAATATAATGTAACTCAGTGTAAAAGTATTCTAAGTATTCAGAATGCAGTACTCTGATATATACCAAAACATATAAACCACAGCAGTGTTACTGTGAGCGGGGTCGCCTTTCCACAGATCAGATCTATAACTTGGCCTGGTTTAATGCTGTACTGTGGCACTTTTCATGCAAAGCAATAACATCTCCATGGAGACAAGCAGGTGGTGGACCCGCCACCAGAAAAGTTACATAGTGCTCCTTTAAACCGGTCCTACTGAGCTGGTTCTCATCTCCGTGGATCATTCTGTTATAATTTACTCATTTTAAATCACAATATTCATCTAAAATAACTTAAAAGAAACAAGCGGTACAAACGGGGTGGACAGGAAAATGTCGTTTGGAAAATAAACCTTTAAAGATTAAAGTCAAACATGAATCACTCCAAATACAACTTCAGAGGAAAAAGAGAAGAAACGAGTAGAACCCGTGTCATGTGACGATGGGAAAGTCTCACCTGAGCATCGCCTCAGACTCTCGCACCGCTAAGGCCAGAGCGTCTTTCTTTATTTTCTGCTCGATTAAAAGTTCATGAGCTTTTGTCCACCTAAAACAACAACAGACAAATAAATAGTAGTAATGAAAAAAAAACGAGAGATGCAGTGTTTTTCAGCCGTGCACTCACCACTCCACCATGAGGGGAAGCTTCTCCTCCACCGACCGAGTGGAGTCGATCTCTATGGGGTAGTACGTGTTCAGTAGTTCCTTTAGCTGCGAAACAACAGAAAAATCAAGGTTATGCCGATGGTAAACGGTAAGTAGTCACATTTTATAAAGCACTTTACATCACACACTCACACACACATTCATCCACCGGTGTGTCTTGCCCAAGGACACGACAACAGTGTTCATATGTGGAAGCTGGAATCGCTCCACCACCTGAGCTACGTGACATCAGCCTTTGGGTCTTTAATAATGAGGGGCAAAGGTGCATGAGAGTCAATGTAAAAACTCCAAACAGTGAATTTAAATGTGACAGAGCTGCAGATATAAAAATGTACGACTCTGTGAAATATTTTAGTTTGTGTCTGGCTCTAAAACAAGAAAAGTCAACAGTATAAAACGAGAGAGCGGGGAAACCACAGACACTCTCACATTTATGACTGACGCAGGGTTTGGACAGACTGATGCTTTTTCATGGCCGAATCCAGAGTAACCGATGGACGATTAGCTCTGATATTTTGGGGCTGATATCGATTATTTTCCTCAAATGATGTAATTTAACTTTACTCCAAACTTGCCCACAGCCCTTTTTCTTATCACCAGCCTTTAAGAGACGACTGCACAAAACGTGACCACACAGCTCTGTCTCTTTCTCTTAAAGTGTTCATATAAAACTTTGTGTGTTCTAGGAGACAAATCGACCTAAACAAAATATCGGCCTGAGCTGGAGATTTAAGGCCGATCGACAGAACGTTAAAAAGTCCAAATATCGTCCTGAAATATCCACCAACCCACAGATTGGTGTCTCTCTAAAACTGAACCTTTTCTCTCCTTAAAGAACATGTTTCTGAGTCTGAGAGTGGATGGAAACAGCAGCTCCACGGACAGAAATGAAACAATAAAAAGCAAAGAAACACATTTGTCAGTTGAGCTGCGTTGAGGAAAAGCCTGTCACTATAACACATAAGTAAATATAAGATAAATGATAATACTGAAACTAATTTACGCCACTGCCACAAAACCCAGGACCAGATTTAAACCACAAAAACTATTATAAATCTACAATATTGTTCAAAATCATGAGCTGCAATAAATAAACAGCGGAATAAAACACTTTAGTTGATACTTTGAGTCTGTAATGAGTCACAGAAGTTATTTCTTTAAACTTTTATGGCTTAAAAGTTTATGGCTTTAAACTTTTATGGCTTAAATCTGATCATACAAACACAAAATAACCCAAAAAAGTCCCTATAGTGCAAAGAAAATGTACACACTATAAACACTGACCTCAAAAATACACAGTTCCAGCTTTGATACACTGAACGACAAACCAATATAGTGATTATCAACAGGCCTAGGTGAGGTTTTTGAATACATTTATGTCATTTAACTTATAAATAAGTAAAGCCTGAGTTTACAGGGTTGAGGTTTGAGCCTGGTGAAGTCCTGATGTGGACGTGGTTTGGTCTAGTCGCGGTTTAGCTCTGTTCTAAATTCTGAAAGAGCAAACGATTTCTAATGCTACTTTTAAGAACACTCACCTTTACTTTACATTCGTCATTGATGAGTCTGCTGTTGTCAAGTATATCTGCAAAACATACATAGTTACAGGAGAACATTTGAGACGCCGCAGGAGTCAAATGTAACGTGTGGCGAGGCTGGACTTACTGTGACAAGTGGGACAGCGTTTTCCATTGAATGCAAATCTGGTTAGAGTCATGTCGAAGTCTGAGATCACCTGGTTTAAATACATTTGGACACATAGTGAACACATGAGACGACAGGTGTGTTGATACTTTGCAGTGAAATCACGCTGGGGGTGTTCTACATGTATCTCTATGGTGGAATCTGCGTAATCCACATAGACTGTCTGTATAAATGGACGTAGCTAACCTGCTAACGCTGTGTTTCAAACAGGAAGTGAGCATAGACACGCTTCTGGTTCCATCGAATCTGGCTTTAATTCACTTTCTATTGTAAAACTGTGACTCTTTTCTCTGTAACTGCGTCATTTTGGTCTTAAATGTTCGTATTAACCCTCTACATGATCCTGGGGTTTTTATTTCACGTCTGTGTCTGTAAATCAACATATGAACATTCATGACAAATCAGGCGCCTTCTTTCCGCAAGGTCACTCCTGCTAGCGTTAGCAACAGGTTTGATTGACAGTGTTGCTCCATGCTAAACGAAATTAGCCGCTATAACTGCTAGCCTCGATGTGCTTCATTTGACTGGAGCTGAACGCTTATGAGTCTATTGTAATCCCTCAGTCGTCCAGGTATAATCCATAATTAAAAAAAAAAAATCAATTATTTCTGAAAAACTATCTATCTTTTATCTATTATGGTAACATGTTCAGCAGTTACCATGGAGATACATATTAGCAAACACATTTATAGTCTAAATTCATTTAGTATATTTTATTAAATGTTTAAACAGTGCATGTTCAGGAGTCTGTGATCAATCCAAGTGCTCATGGTCTTGTTTAGAAGTTTGATTTTCAACAAAAAGGTGAAAGTAACTGAAAAACTGTTGGCTAATGTTTGGGACTATAATTTTATTTGCGAGGGACTTGTTTAACAGCACAAATCAGCTCCCCTGTTGTACTTCTAACTCAGTTCTTTATGGCCAGATTGTGTTAAAACAAAACTCAGAAACTCAGATTAAAGTCTAATTTGAGTAACAAAGCTTCAGAGAGTCAACATGACACCCGCAGGGAATGTGGATGACATAATAAATGGTAAACACTCATATGTTTATATGGCAGGACATCAGCTGCAAAGTACCAGTTACATAATGTGAAAAGAGAGAAAAGACATGGTGTTCTCCAGCTCTGACCTGGAGTGTGTTGGATCCTGCCTTCTGCATAGACTCGAGAATGTCCCGTACTTTCTCTGGGTCCTTCATACACACCGAAGAGTTGGACAACTGAGGGATCACCTGCCGTAGAAATAAAAAAAACATTAATACCATAAAGATCCAACCTCAACAAGGCATTTTGCAACTGTTAATCTCCACCGAAAGTATCCCCATTATGATAAGGAGCTGAAGAGGTGGTGGTTCACTAGTCCTGATGCTGGTTAGTGCATTAAAAACATCTCAATTAAACTGGGCAAATAAAGTTAAGATGCACTCAACAGTTACCATGCAATTAAAGCACTTGGCAAGGTAAAGTTGTTTGGAATAACTGTTATAAAAATGTCACAGTAAACGCATAGAATTCAAATAACAACAAATCAGGCTAGCTTAAACCACTGGATAACAGCAACAAATCAGGCTAGCTTACACCACTGGGACAAATCAGGCTAGCTTACGCCACTGGGATAATAGCAACAAATCAGGCTAGCTTATAATACTGGATAAGGGCAACAAATCAGGCTAGCTAACAGAACCCCGTGTTAGCCAGCTACCATTTGTGCAACTCCTGTACATTATTTCAAGTAGCTGCATCAACAATAAGTCTTTTAAAAGTTATTTGTGTTACCATTGTGCTGATATTTGTTGTAGGTCAGTGAATAAAAGCTGTTAGTTACATCCGTAAACGTTCGTAAACGCGCTGCTGTTGAGGCGGAAATCACAGGGAGAGGACGCGTTCACGGGCTAATGTCAAACTGGGATTTGGTCTATTCATTTTGACCGTAGCGGAAATAATATTAGAAATAAAAATCAGTTATCAAGCTGTGACATGGGAATTAAGACTTTGAATTATTTCTATAGGATGTTTTTTTTTTTTTTATATGTGTTAATTTTATTTAAAATTTGTGACTTCACATTTTATCCGCGGTTTGGCCGGACTTGAAGGCAGCAGCACTGTTTCTTGCATAAATTCATTTCTGGGGCAGTGATGGAAAAATACTTTGGAAATGTTTCTAGTTACTTAATACTGAATACTGTACCTGTATTAAAATGTGTTCTGTAGCGTATCGACTTAGTGTTGACTTCTGAATACTTTAAGTACTTTTACAGAGTCAAAATGAAATTATAGTGTTTAAAACGCGACATAGGATTAAAAACTTATCCTTTTTTTTTTTTTAAATTAATGATATTAGAGGTTTACAACATTTGTGGCAAAATAGAAAAATTCCACAATTAATAATCAGAACAGACAAAGTATTAGATATGAATGCAGGTGAGGAAAAAAAAAAATTAATATGTACATAATAATACGAACGTTAAAGGATAATAATACATTAAATAATCATATATATATATACACCTGTGCACAGTACTAGGGGTTGTCCATAAGATTCATCTATTACATTTTGAAAAGTTTTATAGCATCTTTTCCAATAGACTTACAGATTAGAAAAAAAAGACACAGTTGTCTCTGAAACGTGAGGAAGGAGGGTTTGTTTTAAGAAGCTGCTCATGTGAATAAAGAGTTTACCCATAACAAAGATTATGTTTAAAATGATGTCACATTTTTGGTGATGCATAAGAGAAACAAAAATGATGTCTTTGCTGGTAAAGTCTTTTACATTTGGAATCCTGGGGAAAAGTCAGTATATCTGTATATCGTCCCAAAAGGCTTTAAAAAACTGCTTCATCTTCGTTGCATGGTTTGTTATCCGTGTCCTATCACTGAAAAGAGAAGGAAACAGACCTAAACAAAAACCTAAACTTAAAAATATATCAACAAAAATCAGCATCTGCAAGTCTAACCACAAAAAGTGAAAATGGTGCCACTGACGACAGAAAGTGAAAGAAGAGTTAGATGTGTTTTTATCATGATTTAAAGTTTAAATCCACTTTGTCTGGTGAAAAAGTCTGTTTTTTAGACCTGGCGGCTCAGGTGAACAGAACAGTGCTGTTTAATCGTGGGTTGCTGTGGTAACAACAGAAGGTTAAGTCCCGCCCCCGGACTCAAGTAGCTCTTAAACTGAAAACGGCGAAGTGCTTCAAGTAAAATGTACAAGTATTATGTGACTAAGAGTAAAAATAGTCCTTTTCATAATGTTTTGAACTAAACTACATCCACTGGTGGAAGTGGTTTAAGTATCTGTATTTTACTGTGGATACTTTTTACTCTTACTGCAGTACGTTTGAGAGTAGTATCTGTACTTTCTACTCTACTACATTTTGAACAGGACTGAAAAGTTAAAAGTACTTTTTATATGATTTGAGGGGTTATTTTTGTTTTTTCCTGACTAAAGTTTTTGAGTTCAAGCTTCAGCTTTGAGCAAAACAGAAATAAATACAAAAAATGCATGAGAAAAAAAAAAAATTCAAACAATTGATTTGTATTGTTTTTAAAAAAAAAATCAATATCACTACATGTACACAAAAATAAATACACAAAATGTATAAGAAAAAAATTAAGAAATTGTTTTGTATTGTTTTTTTTTTTAAATCATTATCTTTATATGTACATAAAAATAAGTACACAAAATTCATAAGAAAAAAATTAAGAAATAGATTTTTATCATTATTATTATTATTTAATCATTATCATTACATGTACACAAAAAATACACAAAATTCATGAGGAAAAAATGAAGAAATTTATTTGTATTGTTCTATTATTTTTTTATTTATTTTTTAAAATCCGTATAGCTATATGTACACAAAAATAAATGCACAAAATTCATTTTAAAAAATTAAGAAATGGATTTGTATTGTTTGTTTAAAAAAAAAAAAAAAAAAATCGAAATCACTATATGTACACAAAAATAATAAATAATATTTTTTTAATCAATATCACTACATATACACTTTAACAAATTAACATAACTTGTGTGAAATACTTTTACTTTTTATCCTTTACATCGGCTTTCATTTTTAAACAGGTACTTAAATACTTTTACTTAAGTCGATTTTTTCATGTGATACTTTTACTTAAGTAACAAAGCTGAGTACTTCATCCACTGCATCTAAACCTACAGAAAAGCACAGGATAAGTATTGGTGCTTTGTGCACTAGATTAGACAAATAAAATGAAATAATACACGTGTGCGTCAGGTCTCAATCTTAAAAACATCTTTATTTGCAAGAAATATGACAACATAACTTCTCTTACATCTAATAGTAGGACATGATGTCAGACTATCACATGCAAAGCAAAGTACATAGCTTATTCCACAGTCTTCTGCACCGTGGGGTGAACTGGTCGGAAAATGGAAACTATAACAAACAGTTTCATTTCTGCGTTAACTATTTGAACTATTCACTGGTACATGTCGCTTTAGTTCATCTGCTTCCTTTTCTGGTCATATCTTTGGAGGGTAAGACTGAAGAAGTCCAACGCTACACCTGCTCGAAAATAAAATACACTGTGCAAGAAAATTAGACAAAACAATGCATACAATCATTTTGTCTGATATGCAAGATTAAAGGTGAATTAAAGGTCCTATATTACGCAAAATGGACTTTAAATCATGTTCTAATGCTGTTACTGTATCAAAAACAGACCTGGAGTTGTGTTTTGTTTCATTCACACATGTTTGAGTCACACTTAATAAACTTTTAGACAGTCTATTTACATTTCCAAAGCTCAAAACGCTCTGTTCCCCTTGTGATGTCATGAAGTGGTAGATTTCAACATTTTAACAGCTCCTTTTACCTTTAGTTCAGTAAAGATTGGCAATTCCAGGACTGAAACTTCCAAATAATGACTATCCAAGTGATTCTGGCGAGCTCAAAAACACAACGGAGCACTTCCTGTATTACCACGTGATGACATCACAAGGTGGGACAGAGTGTTTTCAGTCTGAGAGAAGAACTCAGACGTGCGTGAATGAAAAACAAAACTCCAGGTCTGTTTGTGACGAGGAAACGTCATCATACCATCGATCAGAAAATGGCGTAACATGGGCCTTTAAACAAAGTTAAAAAGTGCTGTGGCAAAGTAACATCTCTCTTTCTCCTTTAAGACTTCACAAACGATTAGCCGTCACAAAGTGCATTTCTTAAAGCCGCCATCACGATTTGTGGCACATACAGACTCGGGCACACGCCGTAACATCTTTCTGAGCAAAAACGTCCCAAAATGCAAATGGAATGAAAACAAATAACCCATTGTTTAAGATCTGTTTGTAATAGGCTCTGTCCACAGCAGCACGCTAGCGAGCTCACTGCGTCACGTTTATTAAAGACTTATCAGAAAACTTAAAATAAACAATCTATTCAAATTCAAATAAGTCCTACCTATGTATTTTTATATATGCAATACTCAAGTTTGTGGTGTTGTTTTATATTTATTATGCTTCAAAGTTAGCATTAGCGTTAGCATTGAGACACAAACATGTCTCTTTCTAAACACAGAAGCGTCTCTGGTGAACATGTGGTCAGTGACATCCATGACTGTCTGATCCCTAACCCCCTGACCTCTGACCCCTAACCTACCCACAGCTCCCTGTTGATTCTGACCTTAGCCTCCTGACCTCTGACCCCTAACCCACCTGCAGCTCCCTGTCCACTGCCTGACCCTAACCCCTAACCTACCCACAGCTCCCTGCTGAGTCTGACCCTAGCCCCCTGACCTCTGACCTCTAACCCACCCGGAGCTCCCTGTTGAGTCTGACCCTAACCCTCTGACCTCTGACCCCTAACCTACCCACAGCTGCCTGTTGAGTCTGACCCTGACCCCCTGACCTCTGACCTATAACCCACCCGCACCTCCCTGTCCACTGTCTGATCGTTAAATATTTCCTCATTTTAACGTAACTCTGCAAAAACTTCACAGATCTCAAACTGGACAGGACGTAGTGACGCCAACAGTGCAGCAGAGGGCGCTGTGGTGCACAGAGTCTATTCAATGACCAAAGTGATGTTATTAAAAGGGATCATTACATTATATATATTACATTAAGAGCCCATCTGCAAATTACTCTCCTTCATTTCTCATTTGAAGCCTCAGCTAAACTAAACGTTAGATTGTACACAGAAACAAGTTACAGAACTGTACAATTTGAAAGTACGCAGTATTTTAAGACTTGTAAGACTGCAAAGTTAAAGCACATGTTGTATTTTTGATGAAGTACAGTTAGAACGACTCCAGACCTACACCAGTTAAGATTGTCAGTGTGTTACTACTACGGAATGACTCTTGAGTTTGAACTTTTTATAATTAAATACAGGAATGCAGGATACAGATACAAGACCCGTGTTTCTCAAACTGCGGTGCATGTTCCAATGGGGGTACGCGAGATTCTTCAAATAAATGATATTCACAAGAGCTCGACTTTACATTTTTTGTTTTACTTTAGCTTCATTTCTGATTTTGTAGGTTACGGCTACACGATGAGTTCAGGGTGGTTTAGGTGATGGTTCTGGGGTGCTCGCTTCACCCACTAACCCCGAGGTTGGTGGTTCAATCCTCACGACTGGCATCGCGTGCAGCCGTTTCTCGCATACACCGAGCAGAGTGAGAGACACTGCGGTAATCCTTCCAAATACAAGCGTAAAATAATGGAATGTTTTTTTTAATATACATTTTTTTTTACATATATAGCTTTTATACCATATGTACAAACAGATGAGACATTTACCAACACATTTAACGTCGCTGTTGGCTGGTTTCTGTACAGTTGTTATTCACATCTTTACATTCACCATTTCTCTCAAACTCATGGCTTTTGAACCAGAGGCAAAATACAAACATTTATACTGGAATGAGCGAGACAAAAGCAGCTCTGTTCTGTTTGTTCCACACAGGCCTGTCACTAGAATCACTACGTCGCCTTATAGTTTCAACAGTTATTTTTGTATCGGGAGATTTTTCTCTGGAACAGTGGGGGATTTTGTAATTTTTCTGTTTTACGGGAAGATTTGACAGGGCTGAATAAATAATCATACACGCAAACTAACTCAAATGTGTCAGTCTTTTAACAATAATGTCCATTTTGATTGTTTTTGGGACTAGTCCTGCTTGTGTCTGTGTCGGTCGTTCAGGTCTGATCCACAGCAAAAGTTTAAATCTTTCAACTGGACAAAAAGTTGTAGGCGTGAAGACGTTTTTCTGCTTGTCCAAGCCGCTTCTTCAGTTCTGGTCAGATCACTGCTGGACGCTGCCTTATATCTGTCTGAAGACCCTTGAGCTGGAGATGTACAGCAGACTGGGGTCCTGAGCTGCTCTCACGCTGGTGTTGGTACATCCTCTTATGAAGTGGCTGTTTAGTTTCTGCAATGTAACGCTCACTGCACTTTTCTATAACTCCATCCTCAGACCCAGACCAAGAGAACAATAACAAGGTCGTTAAAGATGAACTGAAGAAGCAGCTTGGACGAGCAGCCAAACGTTTTCACGCCTACAACTTTTTGTCCAGTTGAAAGATTTAAACTTCGTCTTTTGCTGTGGATCAGACCTGAACGACTGACAGTCACCCAAAAGCAGCAGCATGAAAGATTTAAACTTTGTCTTTTCCTATTATCGTTTATCATCTATACTTTCGTTAACGCACGTCAAAACATGGCTGCACAAAATACCGTGAAAATATCGATAGCTCAAAATCAGCTGAGACGATAATCGATATTTCATCATTGAAAGTAAAATGGACCCAAAGGCAGACTTTAGAAAGTATTTTCTTCATTCGGTCTTGGTCTAGTTAGTGTTTTACTATTTTCTACATTTTACATGCATTTTAGATATATAGTTTTTTCTTTACTACATTTCATATATTTTTTTCAGTTATTTTTTTTTCTTTTCTACATAAATTCCTTATATCTTACATATTTCATGTCTTCTGAATGCATCTACAATGTAGAAAGTAGTAAAAATGAGAGATGGCGTGCCCAGACTTTTACCTGGAAGTGTATGTAGGTATTTATTTTCTATTTAATTGAAATCCTTTTGCCATAAATTGTTAAAATATCACAATATCGTTTTCGCAGTGCAAAAGAGTTACCGACTATCGCTTCAAACTGTGTTACGGTGACAGGCCTGGAAATGGAATATTTAACACTCGATTTGCGATTGGAGCTGGCGTCGTAGGGTCAGCGTACGCCTGTGAAGCTGCTGCATTTGTTGCATTCTGTCTCGTTGCCGTGCCAGGTTTTGGGGCATGGGGTAGCGCTGGCACCCGTAGAGGAAGCGGTAAGGTATTCTGACATGGCAGGCTGTGGCTCTGCACCTCGGCTGCGGCATCGGGGGCAAAAGCATCCATCGCTTCCTTTCCCGCGCAGTATCGGTAGGCCTCTTTGCGATACTGCTTGTCTACGTCGTCGCTGTTCTTCCATCCCCCGATGATAAAAACATCTTCGTCAAAGTGGCAAATGGCCGCTCCTTCGATGCTGGTGACTTCGGGCGGCAAGCTTTCCAAAATCTCATCTGAAATCCGGACGCTTATCTTCTGTCTCGCCATTTCGTCACGTACGGTGTAGCTTTTCGGACAACAGGACGCCGTGTGGTAGAAGTTGGTAGACGCCACCGCCATCTGGAAAACGCAGTAGTTGTCGATTAGCGGCAAAGAGTCGACGTCTTGCCACTGCCGGCTTTCGGTGTCGTAGCGCGTCGTCACCGTCTTAAGTCCATCTTCGTTGTCCGTGTCGACCGGCGTGCGGGCCGTGACGTAAACGAAACGGTCTTCGACGCTTATAGCTTTAACGTCGCGCAGTATTTTAGGTGCAGATTCCAGATTATGCCACTTGTCTTGCTCCGGTTCGTAGACGCTAACATCTTTGAAACCGGGGCTGAAGTCCCATGACCGCCGATGCTATACAAGATATCTTTGATGCAGGTTAGCCCAAACGAATGCTTCCTCGTGGTCAAGTTGCTAACCTGCTCCCACGTATTTCGATTTGGGTTGTATCTTTCCACCGTCTTTGCAAACCCGGGCTCCATCGACCCTGCGACGTACACGTGGGATTTCGGGTCGCAGCGATGGCGTGCCCGTCCAAATGATTGTGTATGTGCGGCAAGTTGACCCACCTGTCTTCATATATGAAATAGCCAACGCATTCGCTCAAATAGTCCCCTCCTTCCGAAACTCTCCGCCCACTACCATTATAACGTCCATGTTTTTGTCCGAAGCGAGGCTGGAAAGACGCCATGTGTGACGACCACAGCTCCATATCGGCCGATTTAAGATTCTCAAACCGATTGCGTGCCCTTCCACCGCTTCGGACACCAACCTTAAGCAAGCCTCGTTGGACGCTACAAGCCGTTCATTTTTCACCACTCTCGTCAAATACGTCGGTTTTATCTGCGGTAACCTTAGAAGTCGGAAAAGCTCTCTTCGAAATACCGGCTTCTTTCCTCCGAGTTCTTCTGTACCCACTTCACCACGGCTTCGAATAAAAACTTCCTCGGAATCTACGGTAATCTCCGCGTCGGAAAGCCAGTCTCGGACCAGGTGAAAGGGAAGCGTGTAGAATTCCTCATCTTGGATAACCTTATGGAAGTTGCGTCGGATCATGTCCGCTGCCCGTAGAGCCAGTTGGTCCAAAGTGTACATGTGCGCCAGGCTGTGTACGGCCACGCAGTTGGTCAGACTCAGTTTCTTCTTGAGGAATTCTCCACAGAAATCCTTCAGCTGCACCAAGAGGAACCTAATATGGAAAGAAAACACAGGATTATTTCAAACAAGATAAGAATAGGCGCTTCAGTAAAAAAAAAAAAAAAAAAAAGATTATTTGGGATTGGTTCTTTTGGTTTTTACAAAGAAAGAACCAACCCTAATAATAAATAGTGCCTCATCCCACGTGTGCATTTTAATCGTAACTGAATCGGGAAATAATAATTCACCAAGTAGGAACGCACCTCGGCAGTACAGGGAAATTTGAGCAAACTGCATAGGTCCATTTAAAATTTAATGAATTAAAAACAGCAGCAGGTGTGATTCTAAATGTTTATCATCACATTATTAAAGTGCATTAATGCAGAGGTGCCCAAACTTTTTTTTACTGAGGGTCACATCTCAAAACATATTCAAAGCGGCGGGTCCAGCTTTGACGGAGCCGCTGTGGATTAATAAGACTTTAAACACATTCATTTTAGATGTGATGTTTGAGGTTATAGTGGTAGAAATAGTTTCATTTGCTGTTAAAAGTTCTACTTATGATCAATTGGGCCGGTTCAGCAGGAGGCCTGAGGACCAATAAACACTGGTCTGAGGGCTGCATTTGGCCCCCGGGCCATAGTTTGGACACCCCTGCATTAGTGGCAGATATATCCAGTTTTACATGTCCTTGAAATGTGTTCATTTCAAAGCTTGTTTTCCTAGTTCCTAGTGCAGCCAGTTTTTAGACGTAGACAATCACGAGATCTTGGATTAAAAGTTCAACAAACGAGTGAAATTTTGAGTCAGTCTATTGTTGTGGTCCCTTATAAATATATTTGTTCTCTTCTGACAGACAGCAGATCACGTCAACCTACTTTTTCATAGAGTGATGGGTTTAAATTCATCGCCTGTTATGAAACAAAGGGCTGAGTGAAAGAAAGAGTGGAGCTAAACATTCAAAGTAGAGGCTGAAGTCTGCATGTGGATTATAATCGACATAATCTCGTTCCAAACAACAAACACATTTTCAAACTTCCTCTTTAGTCGTCAAATTTGTTGCCGTTAAGTTAGCTGTAATTTTTTTGGTTATTCACGGAGAGTAAACCTGTTCTGTGTTATTTGCTTGTTCTTCATCCATTTATTTATTTTGACTATTTACACAGCTCCTCATGACTGAAGAAAGTACAACAGGAGCAAAAACACATGACATAAAAAGCAAACAACAGATTCAGGCAAAAGACAGAACCAAATTCAAACTAAGTTAAATATTTAAAATGTGTCTAGATACTTATAAGGGACAACTTCATAGATGCCTGAATATCTCACTTGTTTGTTGAACCTTTTTTTGTTTTATTTAATTTTTTGTTCATTTTGCTTCCCAAAAATGCAACACATTTCAAGGACATGTAAACCGTGACAGATTGATGCCGCTGCAGCACTTTAATAATGTGGAGATAAACATTTATAATCAGACCTGCTCGTGTTTTTAATGTTTTAAATGGACCTGTGCAGTTGTTTTCTCATTATATTTGACCATCCTCAGTTCGCTCTTTTTCCTCACATTCACACACGCTGTTGAACTCCAGAGCTACAGGTCTGTTCCTGATCCTTTGACCTCTGCTCGATCGTCCAATGGCGGCACAGAAAGTCCAGCTCAGCCAATGAAAGTGAACACGGATCATTCAAACGGTTTACGCCACTGTTCACACGCTGCTGCTGCGACGGTTATGACACATATCAGCCTCACAAACCTTTCTATGGGATTAGGATTATAACCAGAGTGTCAGGGCGTGTCTGTGTGAGTGACACCTCTCACCTGTCCGCCAGCTCCAGGACCTCCTGCACTAGTGTCAAGTTTGTTAGTTTGTCAGTTTGTTGTGTGTTTGTTTGTTTGTTTGTTTGTGTATCACCTGTCCGCCAGCTCCAGGACCTCGTGCATTAGTGTTTGTTTGTTTGTTGTGTGTTTGTTGTGTTTGTTTGTTGTGTTTGTTTGTCTGTCACCTGTCCGCCAGCTCCAGGACCTCATACATTAGTATCAGTTTTGTCTGTTTTGTTTGTCTGTGTGTTTGTTTTTTTTTGTTCCAGGACCTCGTGCACGTGTGTCAAGTTTTGTTCGTTTTTTTGTTTTTTGTGTGTCAGTTTGTTGTGTGTGTTTGTTTGTTTGTTTATCACCTGTCCGCCAGCTCCAGGACCTCGTGCACGTGTGTCAGTTTGTTGTTTTGTTTGTTTGTTTGTTTGTTTGTTTGTTTGTCTGTCACCTGTCCGCCAGCTCCAGGACCTCGTGCACGTTGCAGGTGCTCACACGGATCTCTCCGGTGTACATGTACTGGATCACACTCTCCACCGTGTCCGGGTCCGGGCCCTGCTCCGAGCTCCACTCCTTCATCTCCACTCGTCCTGAAATGGACTCGGAGAACTGTCCCCCGAGCAGAGGGCTGAAGTAGTCCGTGGCCGCGGCCAGGACGGAGCGGTGCGCGGAGAACTCGCAGCTGTGGACCATCCCCGAGGCGGACCCGCTGGAGAAGGCCAGAGTCACGTCACAAAACAAGCCCTGTTTCCGCTGCTCGTTCTGTCTGCGGGCCAGCTCCGAGCAGTGCGAGGACGAGCTGAAGTCCTCGGCCTCTTCCGCCTCTCCCTCCGCGGCGAGGGCGCTGGGTGTGCCGCCGCCGCCGCCGCCGCCTCCGCCGCCGCCGCTGCTGCTCCGGGCCGCGTCCTCCGGGTTGGGGGCCGCCGTCGCCATTCCGCTGCCGCCGGGGCTGGAGGAGAGCAGGGGAGGTAAATGGAGCAAACTAGAGAAGGAGAGGAAGCGACATACGCAGCCACACATACATAAAGTCCACGCAGGACTGCCGCGAGGCGCGTTCGGGGTTCGCAGCGTCTTGTGAGTCTGTGGACAGCGCGAGGGGGCGTGGTCACGTCACGCAAACACGGAAGTGAGTCTGAGGACGTAATGCGGAAGTGTGAGCTGGAGCAGAGCAGACAGTCTGAGCCCCTGGAGTTTAACGTTTTTCTGTTTTAATCCTCCACCGCGGTGATTATAACTGCACAGCCCGGGCCAGGACGGGGGCGGGGGCGTTTGTGTCAACTCCACCTCTTTATTATTGCATTTGTGTTTAAAATATATGTTTCTCCTTTACAGCAAAAACACTAAACTTCTACCATTTCCATATAGATGCGCACAGAGGGTTTCCTGGTTTCCTTATTCTGTAAATGCTAACACAGTGGGACAGTTTGTTTTTCTTTCTTTCCTTTTTAAGAATTAATCTAATAAGTATACAAGTTAAATAAATTGTATGCAAATGTCACACTTTATATGCAAGGGGTCTGAATTATAGAGCATCCAGGAGTGTAGAGTCTTTAAGTTTTCAAACATGGAGGTGAAAATGGGGTCAGATCGGCAAAATGGCGCCTTAAAATATTATATGATTAAAGATTAAACTCAAACATGAATCACTCCAAATACAACTTCAGAGGAAAATGAGAAGAAACGACAAGAACATGGAGAAACATCTGAACAGAACAGTTTTGTAGATAGGTCTGATTTAAGATTAGTCCAAACCTGGCCTCCTGCATGTTGCCACAGACTGTGTAAAGACTAAGTAAGTGTGACGTCACCCGCAGCGTTCGGCTCCAAATGAAGTTCATCGAGGCTAGAGCAGTTACAGCGGTTAATTTGGAGCTGAGTTCTATATCTGGAATTCCGAAGGCGAGTATCATAGCAACCAGAGAGCCAATCAGAAGCGAGGTTGTTCAAGCAACGCCCTTCCTGTTCAGCTGGTTTAGCAGGGAGCGGGCCCTTAGCAACGCTGTCAATCAAACCTGTTGCTAACGCTAACAGGAGCGACGTCGGGGAAAGAAGGACCTGATGTGTCTTATTAATGTTCATATGTTGATTTACAGACACAGACGTGAAATAAAAACCCTATGGATGTTTATGCTCTGGAATCTTAAAACTAAAATAAACTTTTCAGACTCTGTAATACTTGATTGCTTAGCGTTAATTAAGTCACATAAACGAGATAGTGTACGTGCGGCAGATAACAATAAATCAAATAAAAACCAGACGCACAACATTTCACTGGCACATGCAAATTTAGCACAAACAGCTGCAAATAACTGACCAGGTAATAACTTTACAATTACTACAAGGAACAAGGAAATACTCAGGTTATCATTCCAAACATTTAAAAATAAACCTGATGAACAAAGTGGGGCATGTTTTATTTATAGTTCACCCAGGTGCGTGCATGCTAGCAGGGTTACGTGGATGCTAACTGAATAAATGTAGGTCAGGGTCATGATAGAACACGACCAGTCAGAAGTTTGGACATGTCGTCTTATATTATCTTCTGTTTTTTTTTTTTTCCTTTTTTAACTAATTTCTACATTTTAGATCCATTCAGAAGACACGAATATATGAAGTAAGATTTATGGAATTATGTAACTGAATACATATAGGCCTGTCCCCATAATCACTTTACAGTATCTCGTTCAGTATATGAAAGTTGGAATAATATTTTTTGGGGTCTGTATTTATCGTGTGTACTTTTACTTTGCATTACTGGGAAATTTATGGTTATTTTTTGGCTGTATGATAAGATTTGAGCCTGAAATTTTGAATAAATAACTTGTCTTACTCATTATAGCCACAAACTGACAACTTCAGTGTTTCATTCTACTGTTTATTTTAGCAGCTCATGATTTTTTTTTTTTTTTTTTTTTTTATATATTTAGATTTATAAAAGTTTTTGGCATTTAATACTAGACAGGATATACAGGTGTTTCATTGTTTGTTGACTGTAGACCATCGTGTTCTGCGTCCTAATTGGCTGAGAGACTGTAGACCTTTGTGTTCTGCGTCCTGATTGGCTGAGAGACTGTAGACCATCGTGTTCTGCGTCCTGATTGGCTAAGAGACTGTAGACCATTGTGTTCTGCGTCCTGATTGGCTGAGGGACTGTAGACCATCGTGTTCTGCGTCCTGATTGGCTGAGGGACTGTAGACCATTGTGTTCTGCGTCCTGATTGGCTGAGGGACTGTAGACCATTGTGTTCTGCGTCCTGATTGGCTGAGGGACTGTAGACCATTGTCCATCAGTCTCCTCCGTGTCTCCTGTACAGTACAGAATGTGTCAGACAAATTTACATAAATGTTGGATCACAGTGTGACTCTGAAGTGCTGTATGTTTGCAAGTTTTCTCCCCGACAAAACCCACAATGTCGATGAAACGTTCTGCACCGACAAAGGCACCGACGAAGGTTAGAACTTTGTGTTTAAACGAGAGAGAAATGTGAGAAAATGTTAATGCCTGTGTGAGAAAAGTGTATAAAGTGTGTGGTGAGGAGTTTGACAACAAAACATATAAAATAAAGTTTTAAAAAATGCCGATACTTCGCAGATTTGGCCCATTGCGGGTTATTTTTAGAACATAACCCCCACCATAAACCAGGGACCAGTGTATTTGTCTGTTGTTGACATTTATGTGGTTCAGCTGAAGTTGTTTTAGTTGTTGCTGTAGAAATAAACCTCACATGGTGTAAGGTTCGGACACGTTTATGAAGCTGCAGTTTGACTCAAGGCAAAATGTAAATCACACAGATTCTGCACAGAAACATGCTCTGAACCGAAGTACAAATGTGCCAGGTTCTTGTTTTATCTCTAATACATCAAATCCAGTGGTGGAACGCAACATAGTAGGAGTAAAAGTAGTAAAGTACTGTACTTAAGCATACATATGAGGTATCTGTACTTTACTGATGAACATTTTAATATATACTTAAGTACAGTACTATACTACTTTTACTTGGTTATGTTCCTCCACTGCTTCAAAGAGATTTTATTTGATTAAAGTTGTACTATATTCAGTAAAAAGACTTTTTTCTCCTCATGGTCCAGACAAACAGGACGTCCATGTCGTCTGGTTTAGTGTGAAGAGTTTATTAGTTGTTTTTTTTTAGTTATTTTGCCTTTCAGCTGGACTCCATCCTTCCATCCATGTTCTTCCTCTTATCCGGAGCCGGGTCGTGGGGGCAGTTCACGTACAAAAATCAGAACAGTGATAAATTGAAGCTCTTCTCTACGATGGACAGGAAGTCGGCCATATTGGATTGAAAATACGCCACATTTTTTGCCTCGTGTTTTCTATCTAGTCCCAGGTTTTTGGTTCAGACGAGCTCAGATTTCACATGCCACATCTAGACACGTGGGTTTTCATACAGCAGTCTGAGCAGGGACTCCCAGACTTCCCTCACCCCAGACACCTCCTCCATTATTATAATAAATTGCAAAAGTCGACTTAGAGCACATCAGCCAGCTTAACTATAATACTTTTTACTTTTACTTCACTACATCTGAGAGCAGGTGTCTGTACTTTCTACTCCACGACGTATTTGACCTGGTTTGAAAAGCAAAAGTATTTTTACTGTAGTTTAAAACCAGCTGGAAAGACTGAGGGTTTATTTTGAACACATTTATATATCATGTTGTATGTTTGTATTGTGCTGCATTGGGCCAATCAGAGTACTGCATCCTGAATACTCTGAATACTTTTACACTCAGCTGCATTTGAATTATAGAGGACAAATATGACATAGGCTATAATTACAAACAGATTATGAGAGATGAAGAACCAGCATCTCCACGGAGACAAGCTGGAAGAGCCAGGTTTGTGGAGATATGAGAACACATGTTTCAGCTCAGTTCAGTTGGTAGAGTGTTCGTCCTCTGATCCACAGGTTGCCGGTTCAATTCCAGCTCCCACAGATGAATGCTGTCATTGTGCAAGACACTTAACCCACCTCGTCCCAGTGTCTCTTTACAATGTGTGAGCGGTTCCTTGATGTAAAGCGCTTTGAAGGTGGAAAAGTGCTGTGTAAAAATGTGACAATTACCATATTTGAGACGAAAATTCACACCTGCCTCATCACAAGAGCTGCGGTTCTTTATTCTCACTAATACTGTGCAGTTCAAAACCAAAATGATATGATATTCCTTTAATTTTGGGAAAAGATATATATATGTATGTATGTATATATATATATATATATATATACTTTTGGCCCAAAAGTCACTGACAGTTGAAAAAAACTCATAACTCTTTTGTTTCTAAATATTTTTCTTTTATTTTTTCAGAGCATTTAGAACGACTCTTCCGACATTAATCTGAGCAAATCCAGCACCGAGGAACGAACCCTCATTGTACAGTGGTACTTTGAGTCACATGGGTCAAATTCACAAACCCAGCGGTGTTACCGTCCACATTTTAATACCAGAGATGCCCCAAGAGTAAATGCCATTAAAGGAATAATAAGTGTTTTTCACAGACAGGGGGCAGTATGTGATCTCCACAGACCTGACTACTCCTGATTTCTTCCTGTGGGTCTATCTTAAAGAAAAGGTGTTTGTGAATAAACCTCAAACAATAAACCACTTCAAACGTGACATCAGGATCAAATAAGAGACATAAGCCGGAAATGATTTAAATGTTCTGTAAAGTGTGTTGGATCAGGCTGTTCAGAGGCAAACACAAAATGGCCGACACTTCCTCTAGTTTAAGTCGTGATAAGTTCAAGTGTAAGTGAACAATTAAAACCGTATATATTGCCAAAAATCTGGGAAGGTTCAGTTTATCTGCTGCTAAAATTTGGTGAGTTTAACTTAAGAATTAAAGGAGCTACTGAAGATTTAAAAGTGTCACTGACTTTTGGGCGATGTATAATTACACAAAATGGTGCATTTGTTTATTCCAGTTTTGTTCATACTTTGTTTTTCTGTGCAGCCTTGATCCTCCAGCTGCTTCTTCTGTATTTTTGTCTCTTCTTCATGTGACTTTTATCTTGCTCTTGGTATAAACTCCAGGTTTGGCTGCTGCCTCTTCTCTTTGTAAATCTATGATTGGGACGAGGTCAATGATCTGTTGTAATCCCATGTTATTTTTGCCTTTATTTGCATCTGTAATTATGTCTGACTTGTATTTAAGTTCATAATGAGCTCTGATGTTGCTCTGGGGGAAGATTCTAACATGCAAACTGCCCATTATCTCGTCTCCTGTAGTTTGGGCTGGACCGATAAACAGAGTCACATGTTGATGCCATTTTCTTTTATTGTGAGTCAGATTAAACTGAGCTCATCTCCAAAATTTCCCGCCGTGTCCCGTGTCTTAACTCGCCACAAACTACACTCTTCCTCAGAATTAGTCTTGTATTTTCAGTTCATGTTTTCAGGTAATTCCCTGCACTGTCTCATTGGGCTTAAAGTAAAACTAAAAATGTCATTTAAAGTGAACAAACTCAGAGATGATGTAACCATGGAAACAGCCAGGTCCATGGAGTCAGTAACACGGCAACGTTAAAGAGACAGACGGGAACAACTTAACGGTTTAACCCACAGCCCCGTCCAGGGTAAAGAGCAGAGAAACATGCACATCGTTTGTCACAAGTTGTATTTGAATCGTTTTATCTAATTGAGGAGTTTAAATGTGGATTATTGCTTGTGTTTCGTCTTTAAGTCCTTTAGTCTGTAAACTCTGAGCATGATCTTCAACGCGTGTTAGTGAGCGTGTATTTTTCAGATAATAACCGACCAGGAATAAACCGGGACTGAACCAGGACTAAACCAGGACTAAACCAGGACTAAACCAGGACTAAACCTGGACTAAATCAGGGCTGAACCAGGACTAAACCTGGACTAAACCAGGACTAAATCAGGGCTGAACCAGGACTAAACCTGGACTAAATCAGGGCTGAACCAGGACTAAACCTGGACTAAACCTGGACTAAATCAGGACTTAAATCGGGACTAAACCGGGACTAAATCGGGACTAAACCGGGACTAAATCAGGGACTAAACCGGGACTAAATCGGGACTAAACCGGGACTAAACCGGGACTAAACCGGGGCTAAACCGGGACTAAACGGGGACTAAAACAGGGCTAAACCGGGTCTAAACCGGGACTAAACCGGGACTGATCCGGGACTAAACCTGGACTAAACCAGGACTTAACCTGGACTGAACCGGGACTGAACCGGGACTAAACCGGGACTGAACCAGGTCTAAACCAGGACTGTTTAGCTACATATGACTGAAAGGGTTTTATTCTGCCTCTTCTCTTTAAATGTTAATTTTATGATGATTCTTTATGATTATTTCTGTTTCATTTGTGGGATTGTGACTTTAAAGTCTTTCTTATCCTGTAAAACACTTTGATCATAAACTGTTCTGTATAAACTTCCTCTTTTTGCCTGTGCGATGCTGTAAAAGGTTTTATCTGCTTCCCTCTGTTGTTTTGCTGCGTTATGACACGTGGAAACAGTTTTTAAATTTAAGTTCCACCCTTTTCTCTGACTCCAGCGTGTGACTGGCCCTAACCTGTAATTAAAGTCTTACATGGACCAATCAGAACAGTCCACATGGAGACACGTCAAAAGGGACGTCGACGTCTCCAAAAGAGGACCTGGATTTTACAAACTAGGCGACTTTACATGTGCCAGGACAATAAAACACACGTGGATGCTTATTTAAATAGAAAATGGATGCAGATAAATCAGAATAATCACACGAAACAGTCCTGGCTGGTGTAATTGTGTGCATTAAAGTTTTGGCACGCGTAAAAGCTGCAGTTTATCCATGAATGCGCTCTGGCGTCTGTGCGTAAAGCTCAAAGGACCTAAGCCTCTCGCGTTTTTGTGACGACATTTCTATATTTATTTGATTTATCTGATACATTTGAGACTGAATGAAAACACTCATCACACAGCTGCTTTTATCTGCACGGGGGAGGATGCGCGTTTGAGCTGCAGCCGCGCGTAAAAATCACCAAATCATGACCAGGACGCGCCGCCATCTGGATCTGCCGAGCGCGAACTGCACATGCAAATAGCAGCAGGAGGTTTGAGGGGATTTAAACGAACACACACGGGGAAAAAAAAGAGCTCTTGAGTGAAACAGGAGCGCACTTCCGGGCTCGTCACCGCAGTGGTGGAGCGGGACGTGTGCGCTCGGGCTGCGGGGGCCGGTGGAGCCGTGTCCGTGCTCGTGGAGGACGCAGGAGGCATGGCTGCGGGAAAAGGAGCCGCCAGACACTCCTCTCTGTGGGACAATATGAGGATACGCTTCAT
The DNA here is from genome assembly GCA_019594935.1 of Periophthalmus modestus. NCBI lineage: Eukaryota > Metazoa > Chordata > Actinopteri > Gobiiformes > Gobiidae > Periophthalmus > Periophthalmus modestus. The sequence goes on along the minus strand of JAIEZT010000019.1, from coordinate 30,892,211 downwards.
CATCTGCTTTTTCGGGGTGTTTGTCTGTTATTTTTACTACGGGATCCTCCAGGAGACGATGTGAGTTGCGTAATTTAGTTCCAGAGGTGTGCTCCTCATGAATGGGGCATGTTCTGTTGGTTTAATCGTGGTTTTAAAGAGCTGTGCCCTTAAACCTTTTGTTCTTTTGTTTAAATCAGGGTTTGTGTCAGTGTTTGAGCTGTAAATGTCACTGCCTTTTTATAAACCGGGTCTGTATTTCAGGGATTAGGGCAGAACATGAGGATGACCCAGCTGCTATGTTTCCCAGTTGTTGTTTTGGAGGATTGAGTTTCAAAAGTCGAACATAACCTGATGCAAAATGACATAACAGTAACACATAAAGCAAGAGAAGTGGAGGAAGTGGTGTTACTCCAGTAAAAGTGCAGAGACGGAGGGAAAAATGACTTTAAATTAAATCTACTTAAGTGAAAAATACTTTAAATGAAATCTACTCAAGTAAAAGTGCAGAGACAGAGGGAAAAATGACTTTAAATTAAATCAACTTAAGTGAAAAATATTTTAAATTAAATCTACTTAAGAGAAAAATACTTTAAATTAAATCTACTTAAGTAAAAGTGCAGATACAGAGCGAAAAATGACTTTAAATTAAATGAACTTGAGTAGATTTCATTTAAAATATTTTTCACTTAAGTAAAAGTGCAGCTACAGAGGGAAAAATGACTTTTAATTTAAAATATTTTTCACTTAAGTTGATTTTAATTTAATCTACTTAAGTGAAAAAATATATTTTAAATTAAATCTACTCAAGTAAAAGTGCAGAGACAGAGGGAAAAAAATGACTTTAAATTAAATGAACTTAAGTGAAAAATATTTTAAATTAAATCTACTTAAGTGAAAAATACTTTAAATTAAATCAACTTGAGTAAAAGTGCAGATACAGAGCGAAAAAATTACTTTAAATTAAATCAACTTAAGTGAAAAATACTTTAAATTAAATCTACTTAAGTAAAAGTGCAGATACAGAGCGAAAAATGACTTTAAATTAAATGAACTTGAGTAGATTTCATTTAAAATATTTTTCACTTAAGTAAAAGTGCAGCTACAGAGGGAAAAAATGACTTTTAATTTAAAATATTTTTCACTTAAGTTGATTTAATTTAATCTACTTAAGTGAAAAATATTTTAAATTAAATCTACTCAAGTAAAAGTGCAGAGACAGAGGGAAAAATGACTTTAAATTAAATGAACTTAAGTGAAAAATATTTTAAATTAAATCTACTTAAGTGAAAAATACTTTAAATTAAATCAACTTGAGTAAAAGTGCAGATACAGAGCGAAAAATTACTTTAAATTAAATCAACTTAAGTGAAACATATTTTGAATTAAATCTACTTAAATAAAAAAAAACAAAAAACTTTAAATTAAATGTTCTTGAGTAAAAAATACTTTAAATTAAATCTACTTAAGTAAAAGTACAGATACAGAAGGAAAAAGGACTTCAAATTAAATGTACTTAAGTGAAAAATACTTTAAATTCACTGTACATAAGTAAAAGTACAGATACAGAGGGAAAAAATACTGTGCTTTAAATGAAATGTACTTAAGTAAAAGTACAGAGGGAAAAATACTTTAATTTAAATGTACTTAAGTAAAAAATACTTAAAATTAAATCTACTTAAGTAAAAGTACTTCATTACCTGTTTAAAAAATTAACACATGTGTGAAATACTTGTGTTTTTTACTCTTAAAATACATTTTTAAAGTGTAAATTCAGAGATATTGATTCAAAATGACACGTATTTTGGTCACAGGAAAAATACGAATCAACTTCATAATTTTTCTCATGAATTTTGTGTTTTTTTGTTTTGCTCAAAGTCAAACCTCAAACAAATAAACTTTATTCAGGATGTTTCATGAACGTAGTAAAAATAACTCCTCAAATCAGATGAAAAGTACTTTTACTTTTCAGTCCTGTTCATAAATGTAGTGGAGTAGAAAGTACAGATACTGCTCTCAGATGTACTCGAGTAAAAAGTACACACTGTAAATGTACTTCGGTAAAGTGCAGTAGTGTGTTTTAACAATAAAATGATTCTTGTTCATAACGGGCTGAACTTTAGCCTCATAAATCTTCACATATTGTAACGTTCTGCTGAAACTCTCCTGATCACTTCTGTTTCTGTCAAGACAAGTTTATTTAAATGACTTTGTGCATAAATGTGCTGCACAAAGTGTTTTACAGAATTAAAAAGAAATCACAATACAACAAATCAGAACATAAGTAATCCTAAATAATTATCACAAAATGATTATTAAAAGAGAAAAGTGCAGAATAAAACTGTTTCAGTCACAGCAGCGAAACAGAAAAGAGCCTGAATTTAAACTTTGTCAAAGTCGAATCTGTGTCACAACTTCAGGAAGAGACATAGATTCAAACTGAACAAAACACCTGGTTTAGACCTGGTTTAGTCCTGGTTTAGTCCTGGTTTAGTCCTGGTTTAGTCCTTGGTTTAGTCCCTGGTTTAGTCCTTGGTTTAGTCCCTGGTTTAGTCCCGGTTTTAGTCCTGGTTTAGTCCCGGTTTAGTCCCGGTTTAGTCCAGGTTTAGTCCCTGTTTTAGTCCCGGTTTTAGTCCCGGTTTAGTCCTGATTTAGTCCCAGTTTAGTCCTTGGTTTAGTCCCGGTTTTAGTCCCGGTTTAGTCCTGATTTAGTCCTGATTTAGTCCCAGTTTAGTCCTTGGTTTAGTCCTTGGTTTAGTCCCGGTTTTAGTCCCGGTTTTAGTCCCGGTTTTAGTCCCGGTTTTAGTCCCGGTTTAGTCCTGATTTAGTCCCAGTTTAGTCCTTGGTTTAGTCCTTGGTTTAGTCCCGGTTTTAGTCCCTGTTTTAGTCCCGGTTTTAGTCCCGGTTTAGTCCTGATTTAGTCCCAGTTTAGTCCTTGGTTTAGTCCCGGTTTTAGTCCCGGTTTAGTCCTGATTTAGTCCTGATTTAGTCCCAGTTTAGTCCTTGGTTTAGTCCTTGGTTTAGTCCCGGTTTTAGTCCCGGTTTTAGTCCCGGTTAAGCCTCACACGGGTCCACATCTAATATTCTAAAAAGTAGAGATTCTAACTGTGGGCCCCTTAGACCCCGGGGCCCGGGGAACAGACCCTGTCGACTCGTCTGTGCAGAAATACTAGTGAACACTTTTATAATGCCTGAAGAAACTTACTCGAAGTGTTACATAACGCTCAGTTATTCTAGATAAAACCTGATGGCAGCTGCTGACTCCTGAGAATAAAACTGATATTTGCACATGACACTTCCTCAACACAAAAGTTTACATCTCAGTTTATCAGCTCAGGGTCAGATCAGCTCTTTTTGCTGTGTTTTTTAGACTGAAGAGATAAATAACTTCACAACACGCTTAAGTATTTCCACAAATCTTAAAGAGTCATATTATGCTTTTTTCTGATCTGCTCTGATGTCGTTTCCTCGTCACAGACCTGGAGTTGTGTTTTTTTGTTTCATTCTCACATGTTTAACACATAAAACCTGCAGATTTAGGCTGAGTTCTTTTTCTCTCAAACTGAAAACACTCTGTTCCACCTTGTGATGTCATCATGTGGCGATACAGGAAGTGCTCCACTGTGTTTTTAAACTCCACACACCTTCATTTCTAGAATCATTTGGGTCATTTCTTCCCTGGAATTTCCAATTTCTACTGAAGTAAAGGTAAAAGGAGCTGTTAAAATGGTTTAAAACTACCACTTGATGACATCACGAGGTGGAACGGAGCATTTTGAGCTTTGGAGATGTTACAGACTAATGTTAAAGTGTTACTCAAACATGTGAATAAGACAAAACACGACTCCAGGTCTGTTTTTTGAGGCGTTAGAACATGAAACTTAAACCTCACCGGAGTCATTTTGTGTCATTTAGGACTTTTTAAAGAGGAGGTGCTTTGTATCTGCTGATGTTTTGTAAAGGACAGAAATAAATCTATTGTCTGAACCGCTTCTGTGGAAACAAAGACATAATGATGATGTTACAAGGAGCGTCCTGTAATTACCAAACACTGTAGCTCTGCCCGTGTGAGGTAAGAGTCAATTAAATGCAAAGTTATTTCTTAAGCAGGTTTAAAACAACTTCAGCTGAACCAAAGTGCTCCACAAAAAAGACACAGAGGAAAAGAACAATAAAACGCCTGTGTATCCTGTGTAGTGTTAAATACCAGGGAGAAGAGGTGAGGTTCTAGTCAAACTGTGTTAAAGACTGAGAGGATCCGACAGGCAGAGGGCGCTGTTCCATTGGCTCTGTCTTGACACATGGGGAAAGGTTGAGAAATGTTGAGTGTCTTTGGGCAGAACTTTGCTTCTTTTGTTCAGTCCAGTCGTTTCCTGTTGTAATCCTGCTGTTGTGTCGTCTGAAACATTTAATCACGTAGTTTTTTTCTTTCAGCACAAGAGGAGACTATGGCCACGGAGAGAAGTTCAGATTTGCCCGAACTTTAGTCTTCATCCAGTGCATCATCAACGCTTTATTTGCCAGAATATGTGAGTTTCCCTTCTGTCATTTCTGTGATTCTTTTAAGATCTGGAAGACGACTGTGTGAAGCTCGTCCTTCAGACAGACACAAGGCAGCGTCCAGCAGGAATCTGAGCAGAACTGAAGAAGTGTCTCGGACGAGCAGCTAAACGTCGTCACTTTTACACCGATTTGTCCAGTTACAGATTTAACTTTTGGCTTTTATTTTCTGGAAGCTGAACCAAAGATGATGTCATGTTTTTGCAGTGGTCTGAGCTCATTGGCGGGAAATCCTCCGCTTTATTTCCTCAATTCACATTAGCTCCTCCCCCTCATGTGGCTTCAGAAACGTGCACATGTGACCAGCTCCAACCAATCAGAGCGATGGCTGCTAGAGCGAGGCCAACTGTTACAAAGTGAATTTTAGATGCTTTTCTTTGGGGATTTAACATTTTTAAGCTGAATATTTGTTTTGTTTTTGTACTTTAAAGTCTGGACAGTTCATAGTTCATAGTTCATTTTTTTTCTTTTTTTTTGACTTGTGAAAAAAGATTCCCGTTTAAAAATGAACTTGAAAGGCTACAGACAGAGACGTAATTTATTTTATTTAAATAAGAAATTAATTCTGCTGATGTGTCTTTTATTTCAAATTTAATTTATCTCTGATTGTAATATCAAACTCTGATAGTTCCAGATTTTGTGTTTAGTTTTTTAAATTTAATTTGTTTCCAGATGAAAAGGTTAAACGTCACACATCAGGTTCAGACAGTTTTTCAGACAGTAAATACTGAGTTTTACCTGTGAATCTGTTTTTAATTTTGTCCCAGTGTGAATTTGACAGCCCTGTTTTTGATTGTTGGAATATTTTTGGAATTTCATTGTAATATCGTAATACCATCTTTATAAAACAAATTGAGATTGAATGTTTCTGTCAGTGTGGCTCACCTCTTATTCTCACGTCTCTTTTTCTCTTTTCTCTCTTTTCAACAGTGATCCAGTTATTTGAAGGGCCCAAACCTGATCTCACCACAAACTGGCTGTACGCTCTGTGCTCACTGTCTTATGTCGGGGCCATGGTGTCGAGTAACTCCGCCCTCCTGTTTGTCAACTACCCCACACAGGTGAGTCTGCTCCACACACAGGTGAGTCTGCTCCACACACAGGTGAGTCTGCTCCACACACACAGGTGAGTCTGCTCCACACACAGGTGAGTCTGCTCCACACACAGGTGAGTCTGCTCCACACACAGGTGAGTCTGCTCCACACACACAGGTGAGTCTGCTCCACACACAGGTGAGTCTGCTCCACACACACAGTGAGTCTGCTCCACACACACAGGTGAGTCTGCTCCACACACACAGGTGAGTCTGCTGCTCCACACACACAGGTGAGTCTGCTGCTCCACACACACAGGTGAGTCTGCTGCTCCACACACACAGGTGAGTCTGCTGCTCCACACACACAGGTGAGTCTGCTGCTCCACACACAGGTGAGTCTGCTGCTCCACACACACAGGTGAGTCTGCTGCTCCACACACAGGTGAGTCTGCTCCACACACAGGTGAGTCTACTCCACACACACAGGTGAGTCTGCTGCTCCACACACAGGTGAGTCTGCTCCACACACAGGTGAGTCTACTCCACACACACAGGTGAGTCTACTCCACACACACAGGTGAGTCTGCTCCACACACAGGTGAGTCTGCTCCACACACACAGGTGAGTCTGCTCCACACACACAGGTGAGTCTGCTCCACACACAGGTGAGTCTGCTCCACACACAGGTGAGTCTGCTCCACACACACAGGTGAGTCTGCTCCACACACACAGGTGAGTCTACTCCACACACAGGTGAGTCTGCTCAGTGTTTTCAGTTTGAGAGAAAAAGTGTTTGTGTGCTAAACATGTGTGAATGAAACAAAACACAACTCCAGGTCTGTTTTTGAGGAGGAAACGACATCAGAACAGATCAGAAAACGGCGTGATGTGGCTCTTTAAAAATCACGGCAACTTTGTCTTTATTTCAGGTGCTGGGGAAGTCGTGTAAGCCCATACCAGGTAAACACTTCATGTTTCATCCCAATCATTCCTTCTTTTTGTCATTATAATCTCTTATTCATTGTAACTTGTTATGGATATGAATAATTATAACTTTAACAGAACATTATGGATGAGCAGGGCCGTCGGCTGAAATTTGAGGGGCCTTGGGCAATAATCCTCACGTGGCCCCCCCTGTATCTTTGATTATGTAAAAAAAAAAAAAAAAAAAAAAAGTCCTGACATTTGCTTCATTTTGGCTCGTAAAACAAAACCTCTGAAACGTTTGTCTTGTTTCAGTCATGATTCTCGGAGTGACGATACTGAGGAAGAAGTATCCTTTGGCCAAGTACCTGTGTGTGCTCCTGATCGTGACGGGCGTGGCCTTGTTCCTCTACAAACCGAACAAGAGCGCCACTGTGTCCGACGACCACGTCTTTGGCTTTGGAGAAATGCTCTTGGTTTGTGTTTTATTGTCTCATTATATCCTGCAACTCCGCCTCCTCATTTTCAACTCCGCCTCTTCGCCTGCAACTCCGCCTTCTCCTCGCCCTTAACTCGTTCTTCTCCTCGCCCTTAACTCCGCCTTCTCCTCGTCCTTAACTCCGCCTTCTCCTCGCCCTTAACTCCGCCTTCTCCTCGCCCTTAACTCCGCCTTCTCCTCGCCCGCAACTCCACTTTCTCTTCACCCTTAACTCCGCTTCCTCCTTGTCAGCAGCTCCGCCTCCTCCTCATCCGCAACTCCGCCTCCTCCTCGTCCTTAACTCCGCCTTCTCCTCGTCCTTAACTCCGCCTCCTCCTCGTCCGCAACTCCGCCTTCTCCTCGCCCGCAACTCCCCTTCCTCCTCGCCCGCAACTCCGCCTCTTCACACGCACCTCCCTGTCCTGATCTGCACCTCCTCACCCACACCTCAGTGTCCTAACCTGCACCTCCTCCTAACCCGCAACTCTGCCTCTTCATCTGTGCCTCCCTCTCCTCACCCACAACTCCGCCTCCTCACCCACACCCATCTCCCTGAGCACCTCCACCACCACCACACACACTCGTGCTCTCATGACACAAACATAAGACCCGGAGGGACAGGGCCATCTCCGCTCCTCACTGCCCCCACCCCCTGCACCTCCCTGCCCCCCCCACCCCCTGGACCTCCCTGTCCCCACCCTCTCTGGACCTCTCTGGACCTCCCTGTCCCCCACCTCTCTGGACCTCCCTGCCCTCACCCCCTGGACCTCCCTGCCCCACCCTCTGGACCTCCCTGCCCCCACCCTCTGGACCTCCCTGTCCCCACCCCCTGGACCTCCCTGCCCCCACCCTCTGCACCTCCCTGCCCCCACCCCCTGGACCTCCCTGCCCCACCCCCTGGACCTCCCTGTCCCCACCCTCTGGACCTCCCTGCCCTCACCCTCTCCACACACACTCTTCAAAACAGCCCTGAAACCTCCTCTTTCAGCACCTCCTTCACTAACCCGTGTCTTTTTCCTCAGCTGCTCTCCCTGACGCTGGACGGGCTGACCGGGGTGGCTCAGGATCACATGAAGGCTCGTTTCCAGACCACGGCCAACTACATGATGCTGAATATAAATCTGTGGTCGACTCTGGTGCTTGGACTAGGTAGGTCCACTGTCCCTCTGCCAAACTCACAAATGAAAATAAACCTGAGCGCAGAGCCAGGAACGAGCGGGGCCCCCCTCCAACCGACCACATCACAGCCCGCCGCCGCCGCCAGGACCGAGCGGCGTAATGAGCCACATCACCTTGAGCTGCAAACGGAGGCTCTGCCAAAACGTGATGAAAGACACAGGCTCAAAGGAAACGTTCATCCGGGTTCACTCTGTTCCACACGAGAAAGAAAACGTCTTTGAGCTACACGTTATGTAAAAATGTGGAGGATTTCAACAATGACAAGACGATTTGTGTAGGACAATTTATGCACAAAGTATTTCAAAGTGTGTTACGGAATAAGTAAGATGTTAAAATCACATAATCATCAGAAAATGAACTTTAAATGAGAAGAGGCAGAATAAAACCCACAGTCACATGGAGCTGAACAGAGACGTTTGGAGTCAGAGTCGAGTCTGTCTCACATCAGGAAGAATGTTCCAGGTTTAAATGGCACAAAACTCACTGATTCAACATGTTTAGTCCTGGTTTAGTCCAGGTTTAGTCCCGGTTTAGTCCCTAGTTTAATTCCTGGTTTAATCTTAGTTTAGTCCTGGTTTAGTCTCTGGTTTAGTCCCGATTTAGACTTGGTTTAGTTCTGGTTTAATCCCTGGTTTAATCCCTGGTTTAGTCTCTGATTTAGTCTCTGATTTAGTCCCGCTTTAGTCCCGGTTTAGATCTGGTTTAGTCCTGGTTTAGATCTGGTTTAGACTTGGTTTAGTCCCGCTTTAGTCCCGCTTTAGTCCCGCTTTAGTCCCGCTTTAGTCCCGCTTTAGTCCCGCTTTAGTCCCGCTTTAGTCCCGCTTTAGTCCTCAGAGTGTGAGATGTTCTTGTGGCTCTCACATGTGGGAGATGTTCTTTGGTTCATGGAGAGACTTGAGCACAGGACCCTATGTGCTCGTACTTCCTGATAAACCTTTTGATTTTTGCAGTTTTTAGATGTTAAAAAGCTGCAGAACATTGGCCTGTATTATTAATATTAAATGAACAGTTTTGAATGATTTTTAATGTTTGCATTTGTTAGTTTTGGACCATGAATCACTCCTGGACGAGGGATTACACCGACTAAACTATAAACACATAGAATTATACACATTTGTAAGAAGATTAGGTCTAAAGTGACAGTGTGTAACTTTCTGGAGGTGGAAAGTCGACTGCATGTTTCTGTAGAGATGGAAAGTTAAAGCCACACTTCAGAACATTCTCTATGGAGATAAGTTTTATGTCAGACTGTGGAACATCACAGCCAAAGGAACAACATTTCCTTGGAAAAAAAACAAGTTTAGGTGTTAATTTTAAAACATCCATCCGTGTTCTTCCTCTTATCTGGAGTCTGGTCGCGGGGGCACCAGTCTAAACAAGGACTCCCAGACTTCCCTCACCCCAGACATGTCCTCTAGCTCCAAACCAACCGAGAGAAATTGTGTATTTTCAATCGCTGTTACATTTGTGAAACGTGAAACTTGGCCCCACATGAACACCCATAATAATGAACAAAAACACGCTCTTATTTCAGTCTAATTTGAGGGGAAAACTCCACACTGCGGCTTTAACGCTACATATATTTAATCACGTCGTGTAAGTTTGTGTCGCACTTCCTGACACGCACCTCGACGCTTCGACAAACTTAACTTTTCAAACAGAGGCTCTCCGTAAAGACACAAACGAGAAGGATGACGCGAGAAAACACAACAGTCAAGAAATACAAAGTGTTCAGTGTTCAAGGCCCCTCGGAGCCCCCTCAGGAGCCGCGTCTCATTAATTCAGTTAAGCCAAAGTGTTCAACGTTCTAGTTTGAGATAAGGAATCCTGAAGCTCAAAGTGTTGGTGTGTGAGGATAACGCGCTAAAGAGTAAGGCACATAAAACAAACGCCACATAATGAGACGCTTCCCGAGGCCGAGCTCTAATGGGCAACGAAATGAGGATCAACAGGTCAAAGCCAATTCAAGAACTGAGAGATTGTTAGCATTCATATAACAAGCTAATTGGCTGTGCCTCCTATCTGTTATAAATCTTTTAAATACCTTTACTTTACAAAGTTCTACCGAGGCAAAACTTTTCACTCGTTTTAGTTTTACGCTGCAGAAAATCTCACTGGTCACTGGTCGGAGTTTTCTGTGTTTCTTTGATAATTTTGTGGGTTTTGCCGGTGTTTGCTGTGTGTGTTTTTGGCCACATGATGGTGCTATTTACCCACTAAACTTCTAAATACACCTGACACTGGACTGTGAAGGACTAGAGTCGAGTTAAAGAACATTAAGAGCTACTGTTTTTTGTTTTTTTTTTTGCTTGTAGCTGTGCTGTGGACCGGTGAGGTTTGGGACTTTTTGAGTTTCACCGAGCGCCACCCGAGCATCGTCTACAATATTCTCCTCTTCGGGCTGACCAGCGCTCTGGGTCAGGTGAGTAGAGCGGAGAACAGGTGACATTTAGGGTTTTTAAAGTAGAGAGGCTCCAATCCAATACTGGGAGGCACCTGTCTCCCCTAGAAATCCTCCTCCAAAGATGTTTTCTCCACTTTCACAGCATCTAATCTGGACTAAAAACGCTCAAAATGAGACTCTAATAAAAAACACATTCCATATTAGCCTCTGTAGTGATTTTTAAAAGCTAAACACATTTAAACTGCTTTAAAACAGCGACTCAAACATGGTAAAGTCCCTAAATTAACATGTTAACAGTGAAAATCTTGGTGCCTCCTTAGCTCCTCCTCAAAAATATCTGCCGTTCGTATTAATTCAATGTAATAAAAGTAATCGCTGGTTATTATCAGCCCGGAAAGTCTCATAATGTTTGAGTTTTTCTTTACACAAAGCTGTTCTGTCGTTACTTGAGCGATAAGTAGCAGCTACGTCACACATTTGGATCAGTTCTGTCTTATTTTAGTTTTATTTTAAGGAAATCCTCTCGATATCTGGCATTTCTGGTTTTAACTCTCCAGAATTTCCGATGGTTGTAAAGGTTTAGTCGGTGTAAATAAGTAATAAAACACACGTCTGACCTTATGCTCTTATGTTCAAATAGTTTCCATGTCTGAGCAGGGAACAGTTATATTTTTTATAATGAGTTGAGATAATGAGCTTTTAAAGAGGCTGAACAAATGCACCGTATTTTCCAGACTATAAGCAGTACTTTTTTCCATAGTTTAACGTTATACTCAGGTGCGATTTATATGCGCAATGTATTTTTCCTCATTATTATGCATTTTTTGGCTGGTGCGACATATACTCAGATGTGATTTATATGTGTTTTTTTTTCATTATTATCCTTTTCTTTTGGCTGGTACGGCTTATACTCAGTAACTAAAACATGGGTAGGAGTATTTTGCATAAATTGAGTGCAGTCAAACTGAAAATCTACAGGATTCTTGGCTCGTTGTCCAGTTTTCCAGAGGCATAAAGCAACTGGTCAGACTGTTTTAGACCCAGATTAGCCAGAAATGTAAATGTAAATCTACCATTAGCTCCAGCCTCGTCCAAGCAGCTCAACAAACGACTTCTGAACGACGTCTGAACGATTTCTAACTCAAATTTGATTCATTACCGTTCTGCATGTATCATTTTGATGTGTAACTCTGTGAACTAATAAATGAACAATGGTTTTTGTTTTATCCACATCTAACTGAGCCCATCTAAGGCTTGTCGTGGCACTGATATTTACTCCATTTCTTGCTCCCGCTAAAACTCTAAGCTCCGTGGCGTCGTCGTTTTGTAAAAGCAGCTCACCGGAGGAAAAAGGGTCGAGACTCCTGGTTTGTCCTAAAAGTTGACGTTTCTAATCCTGCTCTCGACACGAACATCATCAGTCGAGAGTCAGATCCATGACCCACAGGTTGACGGTGCGACTCCAGCTCTCACAGATGAATACTGTTGTTGTGTCCTTGGGCAAGACACTTCACCCTCCTTGTCCCTGTGTGTCCTGAAGGTGGAAAAGCACCGTTTAAAAATGTGACACTTTACCATTTTACATTATTAACCTTTTGAAGAGTAAAGATTTTAGCTTTGAGACACAAACTAAATCGATTAAATGGCTTAAAATAAAGAAGTGCTACTTGTGTGACCAGAAGGGGGCAGTATAACCTTTAGAGATGTCCCTGCTCCTGTTCAGTGTTTGGATGGTTAGTGCAGGAATCACAAATTTAAATGTTGATTTTTAAAAGAGTCGGTGGCTTTTATTTGTCTTTGAACCTTGTGAAATCATGACACTATCCTCTGATCTGTTCTAATCCTGTTTTTTGTTTCATTCTTACACGTTTAACACACAAACTCTGAAGATTTAGGCTGAGTTCTTCTCTGTTCCACCTTGTGACGTCATCATGTGGTAAAACCGATATGTTTTTAAACTCCACACACCTTCACTAGAATCATTTGGACCATTTCACACCACTTATCTTGACTGAACTAAAGGTAAAAGGAGCTGTTAAAACGGTTGAAAACTACCACTTGATGACATCACAAGGTGGAACAGAGCGTTTTGAGCTTTGGAGATGTTACAGACTAATAATAAAGTGTGACTCAAACATGTGAATGAAAAAAAAACACGACTCCAGGTCTGTTTTTGAGGAGGAAACGTAGTTCTAACATGGATTAAAGCTACAAAAGTCAGTTTTGTGTCATCAGACGTTTAATCGAGCCAATTTTGTCACTTCTGTCTTAAAACGATTCTTTATTTTGAGATTTGAAGTTAAGCAAAGATGAAGTGTTACTTGCGATCACTAAACGCTTGTTTGAGTACAAAAATTTAGTCTATTAGATGAAATTACAACACTTATACAAGAATTCACATGTTTGCGTAACACTTTACTTTTTTATTATTCGTCTGTAACGTCTCCAAACCTCAAAATGCTCTGTTCCACCTTGTGATGTCATCAAGTGGAAGTTTTCAACCGTTTTAACAGCTCCTTTTACCTTTAGTTTAGTAGAAATTCTAGGACTGAAATGATCCAAATGGTTCTAGAAATGAAGGTGTGTGGAGTTTAAAAACGCAGTGGGGCACTTCCTGTATCGCCACATGATGACATCACAAGGTGGAACGGAGTGTTTTCAGTTTGAGAGAAGAACTCGGCGTAAATCTGCAGGTTTGTTTGTGTGTTAAACAAATGAGAATGAAACAAAACTCAACTCCAGGTCTGTTTTTGAGGAGGTAACGGCTTAAACGAGTCATTTTGCAGAATATAGGACCTTTTTTTTTGTCCCGACACAACACCAGTGAAGCCGTATATCCTCCTGCTCCTCTCCTCCTCTCCTGCTCTGTTTAACTTTCACTTCTCGTCCTCTTTTAGACATTCATCTTCATGACAGTGGTCTACTTCGGCCCTCTGACCTGCTCCATCGTGACCACCACGAGAAAGTTCTTCACCATCCTGGGCTCGGTGATTCTGTTCGGAAACGTCCTCACCTCCATGCAGTGGCTCGGCACCGTCCTCGTCTTCTTAGGTCAGATGAATTCATGTTTATGGGGTTTGAAAAAGCAGTTTGTGGACGGTGCTGTGTGGTCCTCTCTGTGCTTCGGTCACAGCGAGCGCAGAGGGGGGGACGTTGGCGTGTTTGTCGTCGCAGGGCTGAGCTGGTGACGTCTGTTCGGCTCAAACTATTAAATAAGAATCAGTGAAATAAAATCAGTTTGGAGCCACAGTCATAGAAAAACACTCGAGGTCTGCAGAATATCACGGTTTTATGTGGAGTTTGCAGCGTCAGAAAGTAAAACACAAGTTAATCAATGGCCAACATGAGTGTCTAACCATTATTTTACTATTTTTTTTATTTTTTTGTGAGCTGATTTATCATTTGGATTGGGGGAAACGGCCTGAATGAACACGATTTTTTTCTAAGTTTGACCTCAGAAGCCACATTAAAACATACAAGGCTAAACCTACGGAGAAAAGTTGTATTTTTTAAAGCAAAAAATGTCACTTTTATAACATTCCAGCTTCTTCTGAATTCTATTACCTGTTGTTTTATCTTTTGGAGAGTGTTTAAACATGTAAATTATTGCTCCGTTGCTTGTAGTTTGAGCCTTTTACCTTAACCTTAAACTAAACAGGGACAGTTCGCGTCAGTGTTTTGTTTTAAGACAGAATTGTGTTGCTGTTTGGGGAACGCTTCTCACTCAGCCTGGCTCCGTTTCAATGTAGCTTGAGGGGATTCAGTAAAAGACAAAATTGTAAATGCAAATGTAAAATGCAAACAGTTGTCTTACTTGTGTTCTGCTTCTCCATGTTTGAATGTTTTTTGTTGCAGGTCTCGGGTTGGATGCAAAATTTGGCAAAGGTCCCAAGAAACACTGAGGCCCCGTGACCGGATCTGGGCGGATTTGAGCTCTGTAGTGAATGTCGGAGTCCTCCTCGTGAACTCCGTCCACGCTCGTGTTCGGCTGCTGCTGAACGGACATTTTTACTCTGGATTTTGTCTTAAAAAGAAGCTGTACCATCATTAGTTTTGACTCTACATTTCTCAGCTGCATGACACAACACAAGATACTGTACTTACTCGATGTATTTTTTCTACTACCAGCTCATCTATGTGAAGTAAATAAATAATATTAAACCCAACATGGCCTAAATTATTCCCAGCATTTCACTCTTAAATGTTTCAGTCAGCGGTTTACAAATGTTTCATGTTGAGTCAGAACTGTCCTCACACAAATGTCGTTTATAAAAATACAGAACAGAAAGACGCCTGCTGTGTGTTTAAACGTTTTTGGTTAATCAGGGGATGAAAGTATGTAAATATTTAACACTATGACGTGGTTCACGAGCTTCAGTTGGAGTCGTTCACGAACAGCACAGGCTCTTAAAGCTGCCACATGTTCTGTCTGTAGCTTTTAAAACACACAGCAAAATATAAAACACATGTGATTTTTGTATTAGTTTAGGCTGCATTATTTAGACCAACGACCGTTGCTATGTGCTGTTTTTTTTTCTATTAATAATGATAAAGGTTTATGACATTTGTGGCAAAGTAGAAAAGTTCCACAATTAATAAAACAGTCTCACATAGGAGCTGAGGAAAAATGTAATTACATTAAATGAATAAGTACATAATACAAAATGTTAAGAAAGGATAAAAGAAAATTATATAATCAATTAAATACAAGGGTTTGTCTATAAAATTTAGATCATCCATCACATGTTTAAGTTTTATAGCATCTTTCTTTTCTATAAAACTTACAGATGAGAAAAAAACGAAACAAAGTTGTTTCTGAAACGTGAGGAAGGAGGGTTTGTTTTAAGAAGCTGCTCGTGTGGATAAAGAATTTACCCATAACAAAGATTATGTTTAAACTCATGTCACATTTTTGGTGAGAGAAACAAAAACGATGTTGCTGGTAAAGTCTTTTACATTTGGAATTTTGGGGAAAAGTCAGTATATCTGTATATCGTCTCAAAAGGCTTTAGGAAACATATATTTAAGAAATAAGTGTTTTGTCGATTCAAAATTTACATCACAGAAAGAACAACGGCTGTCATTCATCCCAAAACCCTGTCAGTGCAGTTCTGTGCTGTTCAGTGCAGTTCTGTGCAGTTCTGTGCTGTTCTGTGCAGTTCTGTGCAGTTTAATTGTGTGTGTTTTTGTCTTATGGGCTTCTCTCATAGTTTTGTGTTTTGATGCACCATAAGATCTGAAATGTTCTATCTATCTGTCTATAATATACGAAGCTTCATTACATCTGCCTCTAAATGCAAAGAAAAAAAAAAAGGAAAAAAAATGTAATTAAAAAATTTTAATTTGAATTTTAATTTAAAATTTTATTTTAATTTTAAATTTTAATTTTAATATTGAAAAAAAAAAAGTCCTGCTGGGCGTGAGCTGGTGACTAAACAGCTGCGCTCGTGCCAACTTTGTTTTGGTCTAAATTTGGTGTTCAAATATTTGCCAGATTAAAATTATTATTTCCCCCAAAATGACACTTTTTCACTCAAAGTCTGATCCAAGCAACAAAACAACAAATGTTCTATTAATCCACCAGTGTAATATAATTTAATTTGGGTCATTTGTGTATATTTTTGCTGTTCTAAATCCGTTAGCTCAGGCGCTCTGGTTAGCATCCTAAATTAGCTTCTTGTGGCCCTCTTCCGCCTTTTCCCTCATAAACTGCGAAGCGCTTGGCTCGGCTCTGGTTAATCCGGTTATTTCTGTACAAATTCCGATAAATCCCTCTCCAAACAAAGTCAAAATGTTGGCTATGGTCCGGAAACAGCTCAGAAGCCACCCGGCTGTAAGTACATTAGAAATACTTTGGAGGAACTTGACACAGAAACGTTTGATTTCACTTGTCACCATCTGCAACACTTTTGAGGCTAACTTAGCATAGCATCACTGGTTAGCATAGCATCACTAGTTAGCAGCAGTGACGCTAGTTCCACTTTGACCGCTCTGACTTTGACAATATTTACTGAGGTTATAACAGTGTTTAGTCATTAATTAAAAGTACAAAAGTAAAGTTTAGGTAAAAACATGACACGGGGCTGTGTTCCTGATAGTTGGGAGTTTGGAGTCATCTGAGGACACTGCTCTGTCTCCTTTGAGGGTCTTGTAGCGAGAAATGTGGCTAACTCCAAACTAGCTTCTCTTGTGATGCTAACACTAACCTCAGTATTGTGGTTAAGTAACATTTTACTCCATGCTCTTATTTCACTTTCACTATATTATCTATATCTGTTCATTTTGACCAATTTTTTTTTGTGTGTTTCAAATGTGCAATATTATCATGGTACTTTCATTTAATTTAACGTTTTAATTTATTTTAGAGCACATGTATCAGGTGCATTTAAAGCACATTTCACACATTTGTTCTTGTATAACCTGGAAAAGGAGTGGGAAGAAGAAAACTTATTCAATCCCACCCCTATCTTAAGTTAAGACATAAATTAAATACTGTTTAAGCTTCCTGTTCAGTTGAAAAAGGAAAAAATAAAACGATACATATACATACCTATACATATGTACCATGTATACACACATATCATATACATATTCACATACATGCACACACGTACATATACATAGACTCAGAAACATACCAACGATTATAAGAACAAGAATACGGCAATGGTCAGGAAACTTTAAACATACACAAAGTTTTTAGGTATCTGCACTTTACACTCAAGTACATTTTACAGTGTGTACTTTTTACTTTTGCTTTTGAGAGCAGTATCTGTACTTTCTACTCCATTTTGGAACTTAATTGTAAAATAAAAGTTTGATTTATTATTTGAAAATTGCTGAAAGTTTATTCTTTACACATTTGTAGTTTGAGCAAAAACAAAAACAGCTGGAAAAATGAGTTCATTTGTTTCTGTTGAACCTCTGCTGTACAGGTTCATAATCTTTTGGCTGGTGTTGTGTTTTATGACATTTGAGCTGCCTCTGGTACAAAGATGTACTCAGTATTTTTACCTGAGTATTTTTCTGCTCCATCATTTGTAGTTTTACTTGAGTAACAAACTTGAGCACTTCCCTCAGTGGTTTTGGAGCTGAGTTTGCAGCAGTTCAGTAGAAGATGGTACGTTATTTAGCACCAGTCCCCAGCTCGCATTACAGTTGTCCCTGGTTTATCGCAGGGTTATGGTCTAAAAATAACCCGCAATAGACCAAATTCATGAAGTGTCAGCTTTATTTTTGACAATTATTCTATATGTTTAGGCTGTGAAACCCCTCACCACACACTTTATACACTTTTCTCACACAGGCATTAACATTTTCTCACATTTCTCTCTTGTTTAAACACAAAGTTCAAACCTTCGTCGGTGCCTTTGTCGGTGCAGAACGTTTCATCGACATTGTGGGTTTTGTCGAAGAGAAAAAAAATGCAAACATACAGCACTTCAGAGTCACACTGCAGTCTAACATTTATGTAAATTTGTCTGACACATTCTGTACTGTACAGGAGACACGGAGGAGACTGATGGACAATGGTCTACAGTCCCTCAGCCAATCAGGACGCAGAACACAATGGTCTACAGTCCCTCAGCCAATCAGGACACAGAACACAATGCACGTTCATACTTTTTTTAAAAACAAAAAACATGCACAGTTGCACAAAAAAAATCAGTGCAAGGTGAACCGTGATACATTCAATTTGACCTGTTGTTCTCTAACCCAGGGAGAGATATTAATATATTATTTTGCTGGATTATTGTTACACTTAAGTATAGTTTTGTCTGTGTATTTTGTGTGTAATTGTGATTCATGTTCTGTTTCGTCCAGCTCATCCCCTTGTTCATCTTCATTGGGGGAGGTACTGCCATGTCCATGATTTACCTCGCTCGCCTGGGCCTGAGAAACCCTGACGTCTGGTAACTTTCAAAATCACTTCTTAATTATGGCTCTAAACTATAATGTAATGTCCAGACAGCAGCAGTGTGGGCTTCTCTCACTGATGTTTCTCCTCCTCCAGCTGGGACCGCAAGAACAACCCCGAGCCCTGGAATAAACTGAGCCCAAATTACCAGTACAAGGTGTGTTTCCTCATGTCACTTATTTACCTTTGCCAAAGTTTGAGAGGATTAGTTCTACGAGAGTTGGATTAATTGCACGGTGTAATCTTGTTAAGGCTTTCTCCTGAAGTAAATCCGATTTCCTCTTGAGAGTAATTGTAGAACATTTAACAAGCGCACCATCTCGTGTAGTCATTTTAAGGTTTTTTTCTAACAATTCTTCTTGTTTTTTAGCTTTTTGCTGTTAACATGGACTACAGTAAACTGGAGAAGAAACCGCCCTGACTTCTAAAATGTTTCATCATTCTGGACCAAAACTGGACTTTAAATCTGAGCTGACGCACACAGCTCCTCAAGGCAAAACCACAAAGATTCTGAACAAACGAGGCTCATCCGCACAAACGTTTGATTTCATTTAAGGTCATTTAACCTCATTGACGTCATGTCTCTTACCTCCATTTTGTTTGGGAGTTTGTCAATAAACGTTGTGACCTCTCAATTTGCTGCATGTTTAATTTTCTTTCACATCACATGAGTTTAACCTGCATGAGCTCGTGTTTGTGTTCAGTCTCGCCTCAGATCACCTCGTCCTGTTTTCACCCAGCTGAACTTCTTCTCGTCTGTTCTTTGGCCTTTGTCCAGAGCCTTATCGGTTGGGACTGGGTTATTGCTTAGCTCAGCTGTGTCATAACAATGGGGGTTTCTCCAGTGACATTCAAAGATTTTTTTTTCATTTTTTCTTCAACGTAACTCCCCTGTGATCTCACAAAATTACTAAATGCACGACACAAGTCTTTAATGATGCACATGCTGCTTTTATTAGCAGATAGAAAATGATCTGGAAGCAACTGTTAACGAGGGTCAGCGCACGTCGGCCCACGTTACCCTGGAGACGAGCTGAATACCACCGACTGCGAGACGCAAAATGTGACAGTTTTAATAAATGGAGAGGACGGGAGTGGAAGGCAACAAAGTACAAGTAAAGTACTGAACGCGAGTACAAATTTTAGATCTGTACTTAATCTGTACTTTTACAGATTTTAAAATGGATACTACTTCACTACATTTGAGAGCAGTATCTGTACTTCACTACATTTGAGAGCAGTATCTGTACTTTACTTTTACTTCACTACATCTGAGAGCAGTATCTGTACTTTCTACTTTTACTTCACTACGTTTGAGAGCAGTATCTGTACTTTCTACTTTTACTTCACTACATCTGAGAGCAGTATCTGTACTTTTTACTTTTACTTCACTACATTTGAGAGCAGTATTTGTACTTTTTACTTTTACTTCACTACATTTGAGAGCAGTATCTGTACTTTCTACTCCACAACATTTTCAAACTGCTCTGAAAAGTAAAAGTATTTTTTATTGTTTGAAAATAGCTGAAAAGTCTGAGGTTTATTTTATCATAATTTACACACAAAACATCTTGGAAAAAAACAAATTCAGTCGTTTCTGCTGAACAAAAATCACAAATCTGACCTAATGAAGCTTTACAAGACTCAAAATCTCCATGAAATACTTGAACGTTTTACTCTTCACAGTACATTCTGAAATACTTTTACTGAAGTAGATCATTTCCGGTCCTTGAGTGTTGTGTTCTGTCCCGTCTTTTTTCTCAAAAGTTGATTCTTTCTGCTTTTTCTTGAGACTAATGACTCTATAATTGTCGTCTTTTGTCCCGGCTCCAGGACCGAGGTGCTGGGCCGTTTGTTTCTTCATATAAAATACAATCGCTCTCACAGAGATAGTGTTGTAAATGTCAACAGGGCTCCGCTTCCCGGCGCCGCTCGGAGGGGAATGTGACGAGCCTCCGCCGCCGCCGCCGCCGAGAGCTGCAAATGTCAAGGAGACGAGCGTATTTGAATAGAAGCTCACGTCTTAAACAGCCTCTACAACCAGAGTACACACTGATACAGCCCTGAACTCAGCGTGAAGTACTGCTGCTGTCACCACACGCTGCATCACCAGGGGCTCAGGGGGTCTGTGAAAGTACAGATACAGAGGAACAAATACTCGAGTAAAAGAGTCACAGGAAAAAATCGACTCAAGTATCAAAGTACCAGGTAAAAAGTACTGAAAGAGTAAAAAAGTTGAAGTATTTCTGAGAGAGATTTTGTTGTAAAATCTCTCAATACTTAAGTAAAAGTACAGATACAGAGAGGGAAAAAAAATACTCGAGTAAAAGTATCACAGAAAAAAAATCGACTCAAGTATCAAAGTACCAGTTAAAAAAAGTATTTGGAGTAAAAAGTTGAAGTATTTCTGAGAGATTTTGTTGTAAAATCTTTCAGAAATATTTAAGTAAAAGTACAGATACAGAGGGAAAAAATATTAACTATATTTTTTCATTTGATATTTTACTTGAGTATTTTTTTTTCCTCTGTATCTGGTACTTTTACTTAACCACCAAAATCTTTGAGAAATACTTTACTTTTTACTCTTTAAGTACTTTTTTAATCTGGTTACTTAATACTTCAACTTTAAGTATCTTTTTTCATGTGATGCTTTTACTCAAGTAAAAGTATTAAAGTACCAGTTTAAATGTACTTAAAGAGTAAAAAAGTAAAAAAAAAGTATTTCTCAAACATTTTGTGGTTTAAGTAAAAGTACAGATACAGAGCGAAAAAAAAATACTCAAAAGTATTTAAGTACCAGTTAAACTTTTACTCTACAAGTACATTTTTAAGTATTTCTGAGAGATTTGTTGCTTAAGTAAAAGTACAGATACAGAGGAAAAAAATACTCAAGTAAAAGTATCACATGAAAAAAATCTACTAAAGTAAAAGTATTAAAGTACCGTTTAAAAAGTACTGAAAGAGTAAAAAAGTTGAAGTATTTCTGAGAGATTTTGTTTAAGTAAAGTACAGCTACAGAAGGAAAAAAATACTTAAAGAGGAAAAAGTTAAATACTTTTACTTAAGTCAGTTTAAAAGTATTTCTCAGAGGTTTGTTGTAAAGTTACATGATTGATGCAGATTTCATTTTTTTTTTTTCAGAATTTTGTTTTTTAATTTCGTTTTGCTCAAAGTCAAAGCTCGAAAACTTTCTTCAGGATGTTCCACGAACATGGTTAAAAAAATAACCCTCAAATCATGTAAAAAGTACTTTTATGTAGTGGAGTAGAAAGTACAGATACTGCTCTCGGATGTACTCAAGTAAAAGTACACACAGTTTTCAGGTGTCAGGTCCTGTACTTCGTCACCCTGCAGCTCTGTGTTTGACTCGTTCTCGATGTTGCTCTTTTGGCGTAGCAGTTTTTACCTCGACATTTTATCAATGAAGTATCAATGAAGTATCAATGAATGAAGTATCAATGAAGTATCAATGAAGTATCCCTCCTCCGAATGTGAAATCGCCCCTGTTTACAACTTACGCTGCCTTTAAAACGTAGCAAAAACTGTAAATACCAGGATTCCCAGAGACTTTTGACCTATTTCTGATTAAGAACAAGCCTTTTTTTGTTGGTTTTGTAGCTCTAAAACTGAAATAAAACCGACTTGATAACGAACTCAGACGGGATGTTTGTTCTTTTTTGGGACGTTTAAAACATCAGTAATAAAGTGTTTAATGTGTAAATGAATGTAGTTTGACGGGTTTACTGTTCACAACCACACACACGCTCTGTATTTTTACTGAATACGACAAAGACCAAACAGAAAAAACACCATACACCTAATAAACGCCACATGAAAATTAAAGTTACATTGTGGAATCTTTTTCTAAATTTCATTTCGAGCTTATAAATTTGTTCGTTGGTTTGTGATTTTGTCTTAGGGTCAATGTAGTTCAGAGAGTTTTGCTATAACAAGGATTAATCAAAAGCTAACCTGTTAGCCACCGCGTTCCAAAACAGGAAGTGAGCATGGGCACTTCTGCTCCATCGACTCTGGCTCCAATTCACTTTCTATTGAAAAACTCTGTCTCCTCTTCCTGTCCCTGCTGCTGTCCAGACTCATTTGGTCTTAAATGTTCATATTAACCCTCTACATGATCCTGGGGTCATTTCTTTGAGTAATAACAAAAAAAATGTGTTCCTTTTTTTTTTTTATTTCCTTTTTTTTTTTTTTTTTGAGTTTATTTTACTTTATTTTAGTTTTTGTTATTTTTTATTTTGTTTTTATTATTATTATTGTAGATTTAGACTATTATTATTATTATTATTTTTTACTTTGTTTATTTTATGTATTTATTTGTTATTTGAGGGGTTTTTTTAGGATTGTTATTTATTTTTTCTTATTTTGAGTTTGTCTTTTGAAATACTGTGTCTATAACTGCTGCTGTCAGACTCATTTTGGTCTTAAATGTTCATATTAACCTCTACATGATCCTGGGGTTCATTTTCTTTGAGTTAATAACAAAAAAAAAAAACAAAAAACTTTTCCTTTTTTTTTTTTTTTAATTTATTAATTTTTTAAATTTGTATTTTTTTATTTTGAGTTTATTTTACTTTACGTCTGATTGACAGCGTTGCTAAGCACTCGCTCTGTTCTTAACCAGCGCTGTGGGCGTGAAGGGTGTTACCTTCAACATCCTCGCTCCGATTGGCTCTTTGGTTGCTATGATACTCCAAATATAGAATTCGTCTCCAAATTCGCCGCTGTACCTGCTTTAGCCTCGAGCTTCATTTGGAGCTGAAGCTGTGGGTGACGTCACACTCACTCAGTCACTTCTTTATAACGCTAGCTAACTCAATGTGTCTCGAAGCTAACAGCCACTTTACCAAAATTGAAAAACATAAAATAAACAAACCTATAAAAGTCAAATAAATCCAAATAAAAGACTACACAATCGATTTTATATGTAGAAAACTTTAGTTTGTGGTGTTGTTTTTATATTTATCATGCCTCAAAAATTAGCATTAGCGTTAGCATTGAGACACAAAGCTAACAGCCTCTTTTTAAAAATCTGAAAAAAAAAACAATATTAAAATTCAATTTAATTAAATAAATACTACACAATTATGTTTTATATGTGGAATATTCAGTCTGTGGTGTTGTTTTACATTTATTATGCTTCAAAATTAGCATTAGCGTTAGCATTGAGACACGAACATGTCTCCTTCTGGTGACGTTTTCATTTTATTTGTGTTTAACATGTGACAGTGACATCGACCTGCAGCTCCCTGTCCACTGTGTGACCCTGACCACTGACCCTGACCCTGACCCAAACACCACCTGCAGCTCCCTGTCCACTGTGTGACCCTGACCCCTCTGACCCCAAACCCACCTGCAGCTCCCTGTCCACTGTGAACCCTTGTGATGACCCCTTGACCTCTGACCCCAAACCCACTGCAGCTCCCTGGTCCACTGTGTGACCCTGACCCCTGACCTCTGACCCCAAACCCACCTGCACTCCCTGTCCACTGTGTGACCTGACCTCTGACACTCTGACCCCAAACCCACCTGCAGCTCCCTGTCCACTGTGTGACCCTGACTCTGACCTCTGACCCCAAACCCACCTGCAGCTCCCTGTCCACTGTGTGACCCTGACCTCTGACCTCTGCACCCAAACCCCCCTGAAGTCCCTGTCCACTGAAATGTGACTCTGACCTCTGACCTCTGACCCCCAAACCCACCCTGCAGCTCCCTGTCCACTGTGTGACCCTGAACCTCTGACCTCTGACCCCAAACCCACCTGCAGCTCCCTGTCCACTGTGTGACCCTGACCCCTGACCTCTGACCCCCAAAACCCACCTGCACTCGACCTGTCCGCTCCTGATCTTTAAATATTTCCTCATTTTAGCGTAACTCTGCAAAAACCTCACAGAGATAAAACTGGGACAGGAAGTAGTGACGCTCACAGTGCAGCAGAGGGCGCTGTGGTGCACACCAAGCCAGTCGATAAGCTGCATTTCTCAAGTTCGACTTCAGCTTCACTTTATATTTGATTTACTTGAAAAAAAAAACAGGGGGGAATATTTAAGATAATGTCAATTTTAAAATATTTACAAATCACACGAGACGAAATCCATGTTAAACGTCGACTTAAACTAGCGAAACACAGGCTAACGCAGGTCGAAATGATGCCACTTTGCCACTTTCACTTCACATTTTATTTATGTTCCAATTCCAGCCCAGGTGTCGAGCGGCGAGCGCGGGTCGTTTTCCTGACGGACCAGCGATGGGCATCGACAGTTCAACCCTCCAGGGACAAAAACAAGATGCGACGGTGAAGCCAATCTGACCCGCGTCTTTAGCCTCCTGCGCCAAGACCTTTGACCCCCGGGCTCTTCCGGCCTCTCGGCGCCAAAGGTACCGCACGAAAATAATGAGGGTGGGAGCGACGGGAAGCGCGGCGCGACGTGATTGCCTTCCTGCTGCCGCCAAATGCTCTCGTAAAAGGTCACGGCAGAGGTCAAAAAACCAGGAGAGTACAAATGATGCTACGCTAGTCGAAACAGACAAAACGCACGACTTCGGCAAACACGACGAGCCGCCGGTCAAAGGTCACGGTCTCAGGAAGTCATTTTAAAGCTTATTACAAGATTTATTCTGCTCAAATTGAAGTTTCGGGCCAGATCTCGTGCACCAAGAGGAGTGTTAAAAAGAATACAAACAAGTTTAAAAAGTTGTTTAAAAAGTGTTTAAAAAGTGTTAAAAAAGTGTGGAAAAAAAGTGTTGAAAAAAGTGTGACTGTAGTTTTTAAATCCTTGAATAATCAAAACGTGATTCTTTTTCTTTTCTTATATTTGGGGGCTGAATAATTAACCCAAAAAAAGCCATAAAACAACTGAGATTTAGTTGTGATTATTATGTTTTAAAAGAGCTCATGTTACGATGTTTTCTGATCTGTTCTAATGTGTTTCTTCGTCACAAAAAAAGCAAATAACAAGTTTATTCTGGATCTTCATCCAAATCACAAAAATCCACCGAATTCCTTCATCCTCAGTGTACGAAGATGAACAAGTTCAACAAGTCTGGAGGAGGTAGAAGAGCTGCTGCCTCTTCTGTGAGAATCAGAAACTAAACCAGGACTAAACCAGGACTAAACCAGGACTAAAACAGGACTAAACCAGGACTAAACCAGGACCAAAAAAGGACTAAACCAGGACTAAACCAGGACTAAACCAGGACTAAACCAGGACTAAAGCGGACTAAACCAGGACCCTAAACCAGGACTAAACCAGGACTAAAAGCAGAGGACTAAACCAGGACTAAAACAGGACTAAACCAGGACTAAACCCAGGACTAAACCAGGACTCTAAAGCAGGACTAAACCAGGACTAAAACACAGGACTAAACCAGGACTAAACCAGGACTAAACCAGGACTCTAAAACCAGGACCTAAAGCAGGACTAAAGCAGGACCTAAAAGCAGGACTAAACCAGGACTTAAAACCAGGACTAAACCAGGACTTTTAAAACAGGGACTAAAACCAGGACTAAACCAGTCCTGGTTTAGTCCTGGTTTGGGTCCTGTTTTAGATCTGTTCTTTCTCTCCTGATCAAAGAACCCATCACAGATACAGTTGAAGTTTCCTCCTCAGGCTGGACGCTCCCTCAGAACACAGTGAGGAGCTCGGTCTTGGGGGAGACTCAGGAGAACTGGAGGAGCCTACGTCTCGCTCAGGCTGGGACGACCGAATCGGGGTCTGACCGGAGGAGCTGGAGGAAAGTGTTGGGGTGAGGGAAGTCTGGGAGGATGGATGAATAAATGGAAGTTTTCAAATAGAAAACAAGACTCAGACTCCAGTCACTTCACCTCAGTGCTGCACATTTTTAAGAGACTCAGACTCAGAAGTATGTCAGAAATACGATTTTTATCGTTTGTTTAAATTAAATAAAAATATTGTTTTCCGTCATTACGCTCTGGGTCCACGGTCGATATGGGAAATCGACCCAGAAACAGCCAACAGTATCGAAACGGTTATCGGAGCTAATATAATCCACTAATATAATGGATCAGGGTCGTTTTGTAAAGTTACCGATCGATAAGTACAGTATCATCAAGAGTAAACGCCTCTCTGGCTCCCCCTTGTGGCAGCATGCTTCATCACATCCTAAAAATCAGAAAAAAAAAAAAAAAAAGGCGGTTCTGTCGATTCGTCAAACTTCAAACAGCCTAGCACGTTTCCCCGTCGGAGCCGCGGCGCCGGGCAAAGAGAAGGACACTTTCATCAGACGCTTGTTGTTTTTGGGCTGCGGAGCTGTGGACCTTGTATTTATGACGACGGGGGCTTCCGAGTTTCCGCCGCCTCAATGGGCTTCCTAACGTATGGACTGATTGCACGGGCCCCCGAAAGCCACATAAAGCACCTCGCCGCCGTCCCCTGAGCCTTTCTCCATGATTCATCGGGGCGGCGTTGGCGCTCAAACGCTCGCGCTAAATTGCCGCGATTCAAGCTCAATCCTCTCATGCAAAAAAACACATGAACAACCTGTGACTTTTTCGTGCATCTGCCGCAAATGGCGGTTTGTCACGGCGCGAGGCTCAAGGATCAGAGTGACGAGAGTTTGGAGACGACTCTTTTCGTGGCCGAGGACGTGTCAGAGTCGTGTCCGACCTTACACGAAAAATAAAAATATCAGACCTGAAGAACGAGACGCCACCAGAATCGTAGAGGGACGGCACGAGCGAGAAACGGTGTTCGACTTTACTGCAGAGGTCTTGGTCCAGAGTTTTGCGATCGAAGCGAGCACAGACTGTCTCCTCCTCCACCTCATCTCTTACAGCAGGTCCTCCACTTCCAACCCCCTCCTCTCCACTTTTACAGCCTATCTCTCCTCCTCCTCACCCTCCACTTAACAGCACCTCCACTCCTTCCACCTCCTCCTCCACTTACAGGCACCTCACTTCCATTCCTCCGACTCACTTACAGAATCGCTTCTCCTCCACCTCCACTTACCAGCACCTCCTTACTCCTCCTCACCTCCCACAGAAGCAGCACCCTCCTCCTCACCTCAGCTCCCTTCCACTATTAGACCTCCTTCCAACCTCCATCCACGTTAAAAGCAGCACCTCCTCACCTCCACTCACAACCTTTACAAAGGCTAGACCTCCTCTCCAGTCCTATCTACACCTCTTCCACTTACAGAACACAGAACCATCCTCTCACCCATCCTCCACTTACAGACACATTCCTCTTCCTCATTCCTCCACTCCTTTCCCACTTACAGCACCTTTCCTACTCCCTATTAAAACCAACCCTCCACGTCTCTCATCCTCACCTCCTACCCTATAAGCACATATCCTCTTCCTCCACTACAGCCACTTATCCTCTTACTTCTCCTCCACTTACACGAAAGCACCATCCTCTCACGTACAGACCTATACTCACCATCTACTCCACGGACAGACCTCTTCTCCTCCTCATTTACACAACCTCCACGTCATCCACCTACTCACTCATCCACCTCCTCCACTTAAAGCACTCCTCTCTTTATCCACCTCCACTCGACAGCCACCTCCTACTATTCCTTTCCTCTTAAACCACCTCACATCCACATACTCGTACTCCTCCTCCACTCATCCTCCACTTACGCACCTCATCACTCATCCACTCCATCTTTAGTGCATTTCATTTTAATGTGAGGACGACGGGGCGGTCGTGTCTGTGTGTGTTTCTAGTGTGTCGTTTCTTTTTATGTGATTAGTTAATTATCTGATATCTCTCTCCTCCCTCTCCTCTCTGCTCCTCTCCCTAATAAATCCGCTCCTCTTAATATTAGTTTAATGTGATCGTGGAGATTTATGAGCGGTGTGTGTGGGATTATGTATATACATCTCCTCCCTCTGCTCCTCGTCCTCCCTCTCCTCTCCTGGCCCCTCCTCTACATCCTCCTCATCTCGCACAGCCGCTCCACTTACAGCACTCTACACTCCTCATCTCTTCATCCTGCTCCGCCACTTCCTCACCTCGTTACACCATTCGCCACCTCAATCAACCTCTCTTCTCCTTCCTTTCGTACACCACTCTCTTCTCCTCTCTCCTCCACTTCCACTTCCTCCCTTAGTGATTTTAATTGTTGAGACTGAGCGGTTGTGATCATTAGTTATTACCCTCTTCTCTCCTCTCCTCCCTCCCGATCTACTTCTATGCCTACTCTTCCTCTCGTTAGTGTTATGTGATCCGTGTGAG
>JAIEZT010000019.1:30810912-30863410 GCA_019594935.1 Periophthalmus modestus | reverse complement strand
CAGTTTATGGTTTAACGCAGCGTCCACAGGTTTCAGTCCAAGTACTTTTCCCTCAGTCGTCCAAGGTAAGATCTTTTACAGTTTTCGTGCTGTAGAGTGTTGGAAAAAAGCTGATTTAAAACATCCAAAAGGAGATCAGCAGTTACCGCCTGCCTCCTCGTTCGGGAGGTAAAATGATCTTATAGATGTTCCCAAAAAAAACATAATATTAGAAGTTTGCAAGCTCAGGGATCATGTCTCTGTGGAACTAAAAATGACCACGACGACCTACAGTTTTATTTAAAATCTGTCTCTGAAAACTTACAAACTGCAAAGTTATTAAAGCATTTCACCAGATCTTGTGTTTTAAATTTGCCTTTGGATTTAAAAACCGATAGTTAGCACGTAGCCTCGTTAGCCTCCACAGTGTCTTTGAACTCAGGCTGTGTCTGAATGTCCACACTCTCCCTACAGGGGGGCACTTTAGGGCTCACGCCATTTTTTAGTGGTGTCTAAAAGGTCCAGATGATGGAAAAAGTAGCGCACTCAAAATCTCCCACAATGCACCTTGAAAAAGTTGTGAGCATCAGTGGTTGCCTAGAGTGGTTCAATATAGACCATGATGCATTGCGGGGGAATAGGAAAAAAAACAGCAGCACAAGGGACGGGTGTGTTAACTGGACACGACACGACTGAACGAAGCAAACAGAAGCACTGATTTATCTCACTGTCGATCCTGATTATGAATAAAACACTTTTAAATAAGTATTTTATGAAATAACCTTAGTTAGCACGAGCTGTTAAAAAAAAGAGCAAGAATTTCCACATCTCAGACAAAAAGTTTAGAAATCCAGTCCGTTTACGTGAGATCCAGCTCGACAAACACGTGTATGATTTATTTATGACAGAAATCAAGTTTTATCAGAGTTTGGTAGATGTTCACATGATCTGAAGCGTGAGCGGTGAGTCTGCCGGGGTCAGGGGCTGGGGGAGACATTCGGACACAGCCTTAATATCTCAATTTTTCCAACTCGCTATCACGGGACGGCCCCTCACCTTGTCGTTGAGAAATCCGATCTTCAGGATGTTCTCCATGTCCTGGACCCCGTCGGCCATGGTCAGGTCCCCCAGAGAGTCCCCGAGAGCAGCAGCACGTTCGGCCGCGCCCTCAGCTCCCGGAAGTGCCCCGTGTTCAACAGCGCCCCCTCTCTCTTGTTGTAGATGTGGATGAGCTCCCCTTTGAACGCCTGCAGCACTCCCTGTGACGAGAACGACAGAGCGGCTGTAAAACGAGGACACGAGCCGCTACACATCTGTCACGCAACAGGTTTTGAAGTAAATACAGACGATAAACGATAATATTTAAACTCATTTACGCCACTGACACAAAACCAAGAGCAGATTTAACCCCACAAAAACTATTTCACCTCATGATTTTTAACAGTATTGTAGATTTATAATAAATAAACAGCTAAATAAAACACTTAAGTCGACAGTTTGAATAAATAACTTGTCTGACTCATTACAGACTCAAACTTTTACGGCTTAAATCTGATCACAGCCAAAAAATAACCAAAAGTGTCAAGAGCAAAGAAAATGTGACACGAGGAAATACTGACCCCAAAAAATCTATTTCCAGCTTCATATCGCACTGCAGCACTTTAATAATGTGGAGATGAACATTTATAATCAACCTGCTCCTGTTTTAAACCTGTGCAGTTCTGTGTTTTGTTGTGTGTTTGAACAGAGAGAGTCTGGTTCTCTCACTGTAGAAATAAAGACACGAGAAAAGAACAAACGACTGAAGATGATTAATACATAAATACTGAGAGAGAGAGATGTGACGTTTAAGCTGTGTATGTGTCTCCTGAAAACACTTCACTATGAGCACATTAAAAGTCAAATCTGCTTTTATATAAGACAGAATTCCACTCACATGGTTTTGTGGAGCAGTGAGCCTCACCCGATCACGTTTAGTGCCATGAAAATGCACAGATCAAATATATCAAGTGAATTGGAATTAGAATATGGAATTATGTTGCAAAGAAAAACAGTTAAATAACTACAAATTTTTTTATACATTTTATATTCAAATCCTTAAAGTATCCCCCCTCTTTGCATTTTCGAATAAAATATTTAGTAGACTTTTTTTCTTTGCTACATAATTCCATATATATTACTTTGTATATTTGTAGTAAAGAAAAAAGTCTACTAAATATTTTAATTTATTTATTATTTATTTATATTTTTTATTTATATTTTACAGTTTTCACTTTTTTTCTTTACAACATAATTCCATACATCTCATTTTATATATTTCATGTCTTCTGTGTGTATATAAAATGTAGTAGTCAAAATAAAAAATAAAAAAAACATGAGTTACACTCCTGGTCAAAGGTCTGGACACTCGTCTCATTCAAACATCGACAGTTAATCCAGTTTAAATGTGGAGGCTGGACAGACGGGGGTGGGAGCCGATACTCACCAGTTCGTCAAAGTCCATGTAATTGGAGAAGACGTTGACGTTGGAGTGGAAGACCCCGGCCTGACGAATCACTTCTTCCAAAATGTCTCCTATCCCGGCGGAGAAGATGAGGAGGGGGATGCTGTGCTCGTGCAGGTGGTCGAAGAAAAACTCGTATCCGTCCCTGTCAAAACATTGTATATGTTTTATGGATGAATGATTGACAGATCCAGGAGCAGGACACGCCTCCTGCGCCTCCTGCTCCTCCTGCTCCTCCTCCACACCTGTAATTACCCAGAAGCCCTTTTTACACAAGCCTCTCGCAGCAACAGGGCCCGTCTGCGCTCCGTCGACCCCTCCCTCCCTCTGGAGCTGCCACGTTTGAAGCCTGATGTAAAGTTACAGAGACACTGAGATAAACGATAATATTAAAACGACTTTACGTCACTGACACAATAAGAATAAAACTGCATCATCCCAGTGAATCATTTGAAACTGTTTCATTATAATAAACAGCAGAATGAAGCAATAATGAGCCACAGAAGTAACTTTTTCAACCCTCGGCAGATCAGATCATATTACAGCAAAAAACCTCAAATCTCCCCAGTTTTGCAAATAAATGATACACAAACCACAAATACTGAGCCTCAAAATCTAATGTCCCAGACTTAAACTGAACGATGAGGATCTAGAGACTCTTGTGTCAGCCTCCTCCCCTGTGTCTCTTGGAGAAGTTAATACAGTGTCTGAGCAGTGCTGGGAAGTAACTGAAAATATGCATCGAAAACACATATCTGAATACTCATTTTGAGTAACTGTACTCTGGTAAAGTTACTCTTTCATTTGGTGATATTCAGAGACAGTTATGTGATACAGGGCAGGACGTCGACTGCAGTTTTGTGTTAAAACTGCAGGACAAAAAACAAAAAAAAAAAAAGCTTTTGTGATGTTTTTTACACTAATATAATGTAACTCAGTGTAAAAGTATTCTAAGTATTCAGAATGCAGTACTCTGATATATACCAAAACATATAAACCACAGCAGTGTTACTGTGAGCGGGGTCGCCTTTTCACACAGATCAGATCTATAACTTGGCCTGGTTTAATGCTGTACTGTGGCACTTTTCATGCAAAGCAATAACATCTCCATGGAGACAAGCAGGTGGTGGACCCGCCACCAGAAAAGTTACATAGTGCTCCTTTTAAACCGGTCCTACTGAGTGGTTCTCATCTCCGTGGATCATTCTGTTATAATTTACTCATTTAAATCACAATATTCATCTAAAATAACTTAAAAGAAACAAGCGGTACAAACGGGGTGGGACAGGAAAATGTCGTTTGGAAAATAAACCTTAAAGATTAAAGTCAAACATGAATCACTCCAAATACAACTTCAGAGGAAAAAGAGAAGAAACGAGTAGAACCCGTGTCATGTGACGATGGGAAAGTCTCACCTGAGCATCGCCTCAGACTCTCGCACCGCTAAGGCCAGAGCGTCTTTCTTTATTTTCTGCTCGATTAAAAGTTCATGAGCTTTTGTCCACCTAAAACAACAACAGACAAATAAATAGTAGTAATGAAAAAAAAAAACGAGAGATGCAGTGTTTTTTCAGCCGTGCACTCACCACTCCACCATGAGGGGAAGCTTCTCCTCCACCGACCGAGTGGAGTCGATCTCTATGGGGTAGTACGTGTTCAGTAGTTCCTTTAGCTGCGAAACAACATTGAGAGCAGAAAAATCAAGGTTATGTCAATGTTAAATGGTACATAGTCACATTTTATAAAGCACTTTACATCACACACTCACACACACATTCATCCACCGGTGTGTCTTGCCCAAGGACACGACAACAGTGTTCATATGTGGAAGCTGGAATCGCTCCACCACCTGAGCTACGTGACATCAGCCTTTGGGTCTTTAATAATGAGGGGCAAAGGTGCATGAGAGTCAATGTAAAAACTCCAAACAGTGAATTTAAATGTGACAGAGCTGCAGATATAAAAATGTACAACTCTGTGAAATATTTTAGTTTGTGCCTGGCTCTAAAACAAGAAAAGTCAACAGTATAAAACGAGAGAGCGGGGAAACCACAGACACTCTCACATTTATGACTGACGCAGGGTTTGGACAGACTGATGCTTTTTCATGGCCGAATCCAGAGTAACCGATGGACGATTAGCTCTGATATTTTGGGGCTGATATCGATTATTTTCCTCAAATGATGTAATTTAACTTTACTCCAAACTTGCCCACAGCCCTTTTTCTTATCACCAGCCTTTAAGAGACGACTGCACAAAACGTGACCACACAGCTCTGTCTCTTTCTCTTAAAGTGTTCATATAAAACTGTGTGCTCTAGGAGACAAATCGACCTAAACAAAACATCGGCCTGAGCTGGAGATTTAAGGCCGATCGACAGAACGTTAAAAAGTCCAAATATCGTCCTGAAATATCCACCAACCCACAGATTGGTGTCTCTCTAAAACTGAACCTTTTCTCTCCTTAAAGAACATGTTTGTGAGTCTGAGAGTGGATGAAAACAGCAGCTCCACGGACAGAAATGAAACAATAAAAAGCAAAGAAACACATTTGTCAGTTGAGCTGCGTTGAGGAAAAGCCTGTCACTATAACACATAAGTAAATATAAGATAAATGATAATACTGAAACTAATTTACGCCACTGCCACAAAACCCAGGACCAGATTTAAACCACCACAAAACTATTATAAATCTACAATATTGTTCAAAAATCATGAGCTGCAATAAATAAACAGCGGAATAAAACACTTTAGTTGATACTTTGAGTCTGTAATGAGTCACAGAAGTTATTTCTTTAAACTTTTATGGCTTAAATCTGATCATACAAACACAAAATAACCCAAAAAAGTCCCTATAGTGCAAAGAAAATGTACACACTATAAACACTGACCTCAAAAATACACAGTTCCAGCTTTGATACACTGAACGACAAACCAATATAGTGATTATCAACAGGCCTAGGTGAGGTTTTTGAATAAATTTATGTCATTTAACTTATAAATAAGTAAAGCCTGAGTTTACAGTGTTGAGGTTTGAGCCTGGTTAAGTCCTGATGTGGACGTGGTTTGGTCTAGTCGCGGTTTAGCTCTGTTCTAAATTCTGAAAGAGCAAACGATTTCTAATGCTACTTTTAAGAACACTCACCTTTACTTTACATTCGTCATTGATGAGTCTGCTGTTGTCAAGTATATCTGCAAAACATACATAGTTACAGGAGAACATTTGAGACGCCGCAGGAGTCAAATGTAACGTGTGGCGAGGCTGGACTTACTGTGACAAGTGGGACAGCGTTTTCCATTGAATGCAAATCTGGTTAGAGTCATGTCGAAGTCTGAGATCACCTGGTTTAAATACATTTGGACACATAGTGAACACATGAGACGACAGGTGTGTTGATACTTTGCAGTGAAATCACGCTGGGGGTGTTCTACATGTATCTCTATGGTGGAATCTGCGTAATCCACATAGACTGTCTGTATAAATGGACGTAGCTAACCTGCTAACGCCGTGTTTCAAACAGGAAGTGAGCATAGACACGCTTCTGGCTCCATCGACTCTGGCTTTAATTCACTTTCTATTGTGAAACTGTGACTCTTTTCTCTGTAACTGTGTAATTTTGGTCTTAAATGTTCGTATTAACCCTCTACATGATCCTGGGTTTTTTATTTCACTTTTGTGTCTGTAAATCAGCATATGAACATTAATAAAATCTAAATCAGCGGTGCGGGCGGGAAGGAGTGTTACGTTCATCAGCCTCACTCCTGATTGGCTCTTTGGTTGCTATGATACTCGCAAATATGGAACTCGACTCAAAATTAGCCGCTATAACTGCTCTAGCCTCGATGTGCTTCATTTGACTGGAGCTGAACGCTTATGAGTCTATTGTAATCCCTCAGTCGTCCAGGTATAATCCATAATTTAAAAAAAAATTCAATTATTTCTGAAAAACTATCTTTTATCTATTATGGTAACATGTTCAGCAGTTACCATGGAGATACATATTAGCAAACACATTTATAGTCTAAATTCATTTAGTATATTTTATTAAATGTTTAAACAGTGCATGTTCAGGAGTCTGATCAATCCAAGTGCTCATGGTCTTGTTTAGAAGTTTGATTTTCAACAAAAAGGTGTAAGTAACTGAAAAACTGTTGGCTAATGTTTGGGACTATAATTTTATTTGCGAGGGACTTGTTTAACAGCACAAATCAGCTCCCCTGTTGTACTTCTAACTCAGTTCTTTATGGCCAGATTGTGTTAAAACAAAACTCAGAAACTCAGATTAAAGTCTAATTTGAGTAACAAAGCTTCAGAGAGTCAACATGACACCCGCAGGGAATGTGGATGACATAATAAATGGTAAACACTCATATGTTTATATAGCAGGACATCAGCTGCAAAGTACCAGTTACATAATGTGAAAAGAGAGAAAAGACATGGTGTTCTCCAGCTCTGACCTGGAGTGTGTTGGATCCTGCCTTCTGCATAGACTCGAGAATGTCCCGTACTTTCTCTGGGTCCTTCATACACACCGAAGAGTTGGACAACTGAGGGATCACCTGCCGTAGAAATAAAAAAAAAAACATTAATACCATAAAGATCCAACCTCAACAAGGCATTTTGCAGCTGTTAATCTCCACCGAAAGTATCCCCATTATGGTAAGGAGCTGAAGAGGTGGTGGTTCACTAGTCCTGATGCTGGTTAGTGCATTTAAAACATCTCAATTAAACTGGGCAAATAAAGTTAAGATGCACTCAACAGTTACCATGCAATTAAAGCACTTGGCAGGTAAAGTTGTTTGGAATAACTGTTATAAAAATGTCACAGTAAACGCATAGAATTCAAATAACAACAAATCAGGCTAGCTTAAACCACTGGATAACAGCAACAAATCAGGCTAGCTTACACCACTGGGACAAATCAGGCTAGCTTAAACCACTGGATAATAGCAACAAATCAGGCTAGCTTATAATACTGGATAAGGGCAACAAATCAGGCTAGCTAACAGAACCCCGTGTTAGCCAGCTACCATTTGTGCAACTCCTGTACATTATTTCAAGTAGCTGCATCAACAATAAGTCTTTTAAAAGTTATTTTTGTTACCATTGTGCTGATATTTGTTGTAGGTCAGTGAATAAAAGCTGTTAGTTACACCCGTAAACGTTCGTAATCGCGCTGCTGTTTTGAGGCGGAAATCACCCCGAGAGGACGCGTTCACGGGCTAATGTCAAACAGGGATTTGGTCTATTCGTTTTGACCGTAGCGGAAATAATATTAGAAATAAAAATCAGTTATCAAGTTTTGACATGGGAATTAAGACTTTGAATTATTTCTATAGGATGTTTTTATTTTATTTTATATGTGTTAATTTTATTTAAATTTGTGACTTCACATTTTATCCGCGCTTTTGCCGGACTTGAAGGCAGCAGCACTGTTTCTTGCATAAATTCATTTCTGGGGCAGTGATGGAAAAATACTTTGGAAATGTTTTCTAGTTACTTAATACTGAATACTGTACCTGCATTAAAATGTGTTCTGTAGCGTATCGACTTAGTGTTGACTTCTGAATACTTTAAGTACTTTTACATTGAGTCAAAATGAAATTATAGTGTTTAAAACGCGACATAGGATTAAAAAGTTACCCTTTTTTTTTTTAAATTAATGATATTAGAGGTTTACAACATTTGTGGCAAAATAGAAAAGTTCCACAATTAATAATCAGAACAGACAAAGTATTACATATTAATGCAGGTGAGGAAAAAATAAATAAAAAAATGAATATGTACATAATAATACGAACGTTAAAGGATAATAATACATTAAATAATCATATATATATATACACCTGTGCACAGTACTAGGGGTTGTCCATAAGATTCATCTATTACATTTTTAAAAGTTTTATAGCATCTTTTCCAATAGACTTACAGATTAGAAAAAAAAAAGATACAGTTGTCTCTGAAACGTGAGGAAGGAGGGTATGTTTTAAGAAGCTGCTCGTGTGAATAAAGAGTTTACCCATAACAAAGATTATGTTTAAAATCATGTCACATTTTTGGTGATGCATAAGAGAAACAAAAATGATGTCTTTGCTGGTAAAGTCTTTTACATTTGGAATCCTGGGGAAAAGTCAGTATATCTGTATATCGTCCCAAAAGGCTTTAAAAAACTGCTTCATCTTCGCTGCATGGTTTGTTATCCGTGTCCTATCACTGAAAAGAGAAGGAAACAGACCTAAACAAAAACCTAAACTTAAAAATATATCAAGAAAAATCAGCATCTGTAAGTCTAACCACAAAAAGTGAAAATGGTGCCACTGACGACAGAAAGTGAAAGAAGAGTTAGATGTGTTTTTTATCATGATTTAAAGTTTAAATCCACTTTGTCTGGTGAAAAAGTCTGTTTTTTAGACCTGGCTGCTCAGGTGAACAGAGCAGTGCTGTTTAATCGTGGGTTGCTGTGGTAACAACAGAAGGTTAAGTCCCGCCCCCAGACTCAAGTAGCTCTTAAACTGAAAACGGCAAAGTGCTTCAAGTAAAATGTACAAGTATTATGTGACTAAGAGTAAAAATAGTCCTTTTCATAATGTTTTGAACTAAACTACATCCACTGGTGGAAGTGGTTTAAGTATCTGTATTTTACTGTGGATACTTTTTACTCTTACTGCAGTACGTTTGAGAGTAGTATCTGTACTTTCTACTCTACTACATTTTGAACAGGACTGAAAAGTTAAAAGTACTTTTTATATGATTTGAGGGTTTTTGTTTTTTTCCTGACTAAAGTTTTTGAGTTCAAGCTTCAGCTTTGAGCAAAACAGAAATAAATACAAAAAATGCATGAGAAAAAAAAAAATTCAAACAATTGATTTGTATTGTTTTTAAAAAAAAAAATCAATATCACTACATGTACACAAAAATAAATACACAAAATGTATAAGAAAAAAATTAAGAAATTGTTTTGTATTGTTTTTTTTTTAAATCATTATCTTTATATGTACATAAAAATAAGTACACAAAATTCATAAGAAAAAAATTAAGAAATAGATTTTTATCATTATCATTATTATTTAATCATTATCATTACATGTACACAAAAAATACACAAAATTCATGAGGAAAAAATGAAGAAATTTATTTGTATTGTTCTATTATTTTTTTATTTATTTTTTAAAATCCGTATAGCTATATGTACACAAAAATAAATGCACAAAATTCATTTTAAAAAATTAAGAAATGGATTTGTATTGTTTGTTTAAAAAAAAAAAAAAAAAATCGAAATCACTATATGTACACAAAAATAATAAATAATATTTTTTTAATCAATATCACTACATATACACTTTAACAAATTAACATAACTTGTGTGAAATACTTTTACTTTTTATCCTTTAAGTCGGTCTACATTTTAAACAGGTACTTAAATACTTTTACTTAAGTCGATTTTTTCATGTGATACTTTTACTTAAGTAACAAAGCTGAGTACTTCATCCACTGCATCTAAACCTACAGAAAAGCACAGGGTAAGTATTGGTGCTTTGTGCACTAGATTAGACAAATAAAATGAAATACACGAGTGCATCAGGTCTCAATCTTAAAAACATCTTTATTTGCAAGAAATATGACAACATAACTTCTCTTACATCTAATAGTAGGACATGATGTCAGACTATCACATGCAAAGCAAAGTACATAGCTTATTCCACAGTCTTCTGCACCGTGGGGTGAACTGGTCGGAAAATGGAAACTATAACAAACAGTTTCATTTCTGCGTTAACTATTTGAACTATTCACTGGTACATGTCGCTTTAGTTCATCTGCTTCCTTTTCTGGTCATATCTTTGGAGGGTAAGACTGAAGAAGTCCAACGCTACACCTGCTCGAAAATAAAATACACTGTGCAAGAAAATTAGACAAAACAATGCATACAATCATTTTGTCTGATATGCAAGATTAAAGGTGAATTAAAGGTCCTATATTACGCAAAATGGACTTTAAATCATGTTCTAATGCTGTTACTGCATCAAAAACAGACATGGAGTTGTGATTGTTTCATTCACACATGTTTGAGTCACACTTTATAAACTTTTAGACAGTCTATTTACATTTCCAAAGCTCAAAACGCTCTGTTCCACCTTGTGATGTCATGAAGTGGTAGATTTCAACCATTTTAACAGCTCCTTTTACCTTTAGTTCAGTAAAGATTGGCAATTCCAGGACTGAAACTTCCAAATAATGACTATCCAAGTGATTCTGGCGAGCTCAAAAACACAACGGAGCACTTCCTGTATTACCACGTGATGACATCACAAGGTGGAACAGAGTGTTTTCAGACTGAGAGAAGAGCTCAGACGTGCGTGAATGAAAAACAAAACTCCAGGTCTGTTTGTGACGAGGAAACGTCATCATACCATCGATCAGAAAATGGCGTAACATGGGCCTTTAAACAAAGTTAAAAAGTGCTGTGGCAAAGTAACATCTCTCTTTCTCCTTTAAGACTTCACAAACGATTAGCCGTCACAAAGTGCATTTCTTAAAGCCGCCATCACGATTTGTGGCACATACAGACTCGAGCACACGCCGTAACATCTTTCTGAGCAAAAACGTCCCAAAATGCAAATGGAATGAAAACAAATAACCCATTGTTTATGATCGGTTTGTAATAGGCTCTGTCCACAGCAGCACGCTAGCGAGCTCACTGCGTCACGTTTATTAAAGACTTATCAGAAAACTTAAAATAAACAATCTATTCAAATTCAAATAAGTCCTACCTATGTATTTTTATATATGCAATACTCAAGTTTGTGGTGTTGTTTTATATTTATTATGCTTCAAAGTTAGCATTAGCGTTAGCATTGAGACACAAACATGTCTCTTTCTAAACACAGAAGCGTCTCTGGTGAACATGTGGTCAGTGACATCCATGACTGTCTGACCCCTAACCCCCTGACCTCTGACCCCTAACCTACCCACAGCTCCCTGTTGATTCTGACCTTAACCCTGACCTCTGACCCCTAACCTACCCACAGCTCCCTGTTGATTCTGACCCTAACCCTGACCTCTGACCCCTAACCTACCCACAGCTCCCTGGTGAGTCTGACCTTAGCCTCCTGACCTCTGACCCCTAACCCACCTGCAGCTCCCTGTCCACTGCCTGACCCTAACCCCTAACCTACCCACAGCTCCCTGCTGAGTCTGACCCTAACCCCCTGACCTCTGACCCACCCGGAGCTCCCTGTTGAGTCTGACCCTAACCCTCTGACCTCTGACCCCTAACCTACCCACAGCTGCCTGTTGAGTCTGACCCTGACCCCCTGACCTCTGACCTCTAACCCACCCGCACCTCCCTGTCCACTGTCCGATCGTTAAATATTTCCTCATTTTAGCGCAACTCTGCAAAAACTTCACAGATCTCAAACTGGACAGGACGTAGTGACGCCAACAGTGCAGCAGAGGGCGCTGTGGTGCACAGAGTCTATTCAATGACCAAAGTGATGTTATTAAAAGGGATCATTACATTATATATATTACATTAAGAGCCCATCTGCAAATTACTCTTTCATTTCTCATTTG
Source organism: Periophthalmus modestus (assembly GCA_019594935.1). Lineage (NCBI taxonomy): Eukaryota > Metazoa > Chordata > Actinopteri > Gobiiformes > Gobiidae > Periophthalmus > Periophthalmus modestus. Next base: position 30,851,358 of record JAIEZT010000019.1, on the reverse strand, counting down.
AAGCCTCAGCTAAACTAAACGTTAGATTGTACACAGAAACAAGTTACAGAACTGTACAATTTGAAAGTACGCAGTATTTTAAGACTTGTAAGACTGCAAAGTTAAAGCACATGTTGTATTTTTGATGAAGTACAGTTAGAACGACTCCAGACCTACACCAGTTAAGATTGTCAGTGTGTTACTACTACGGAATGACTCTTGAGTTTGAACTTTTTATAATTAAATACAGGAATGCAGGATACAGATACAAGACCCGTGTTTCTCAAACTGCGGTGCATGTTCCAATGGGGGTACGCGAGATTCTTCAAATAAATGATATTCACAAGAGCTCGACTTTACATTTTTTGTTTTAGTTTAGCTTCATTTCTGATTTTGTAGGTTACGGCTACACGATGAGTTCAGGGTGGTTTTGGTGATGGTTCTGGGGTGCTAGCTTCACCCACTAACCCCGAGGTTGGTGGTTCAATCCTCACGACTGGCATCGCGTGCAGCCGCTTCTCGCATACACCGAGCAGAGTGAGAGACACTGCGGTAAATCCTTCCAAATACAAGCGTAAAAATAATGGAATGTTTTTTTTAATATACATTTTTTTTTACATATATAGCTTTTATACCATATGTACAAACAGATGAGACACATTTACCAACACATTTAACGTCGCGCTTGGCTGGTTTCTGTACAGTTGTTATTCACATCTTTACATTCACCATTTCTCTCAAACTCATGGCTTTTGAACCAGAGGCAAAATACAAACATTTATACTGGAATGAGCGAGACAAAAGCAGCTCTGTTCTGTTTGTTCCACACAGGCCTGTCACTAGAATCACTACGTCGCCTTATAGTTTCAACAGTTATTTTTGTATCGGGAGATTTTTCTCTGGAACAGTGGGGGATTTTGTAATTTTTCTGTTTTACGGGAAGATTTGACAGGGCTGAATAAATAATCATACACGCAAACTAACTCAAATGTGTCAGTCTTAACAATAATGTCCATTATGATTGTTTTTGGGACTAGTCCTGCTTGTGTCTGTGTCGGTCGTTGAGGTCTGATCCACAGCAAAAGTTTAAATCTTTCAACTGGACAAAAAGTTGTAGGCGTGAAGACGTTTTTCTGCTTGTCCAAGCCGCTTCTTCAGTTCTGGTCAGATTACTGGTGGACACTGCCTTATATCTGTCTGAAGACCCTTGAGCTGGAGATGTACAGCAGACTGGGGTCCTGAGCTGCTCTCACGCCGGTGTTGGTACATCCTCTTATGAAGTGGCTGTTTAGTTTCTCCAGTGTAACGCTCACTGCACTTTTCTATAACTCCATCCTCAGACCCAGACCAAGAGAACAATAACAGGGTCGTTAAAGAAGAACTGAAGAACTTAAACTTCGTCATTTGCTGTGGATCAGACCTGAACGACTGACAGTCACCCAAAAGCAGCAGCATGAAAGATTTAAACTTTGTCTTTTCCTATTATCGTTTATCATCTATACTTTCGTTAACGCACGTCAAAACATGGCTGCACAAAATACCGTGAAAATATCGATAGCTCAAAATCAGCTGAGACGATAATCGATATTTCATCGTCGCAGATTTCTCCGTTTTACAGAAATGTCCTGGTTTATTGAAAGTAAAATGGACCGAAAGGCAGACTTTAGAAATTATTTTCTTCATTTGGTCTTGGTCTAGTTAGTGTCAAGTTTTTATTTTGACACAATTTGAAAGACGTGTGTACATGTTTACTGCCAGTCAAAAATTAGGACGCACCCTCTTTTTTCTATATTTTTACCATTTTCTACATTTTACATGTATTTTAGATGTATAGTTTTTTCTTTACTACATTTCATATATTTTTTTCAGTTATTTTTTTCTTTTCTACATAAATTCCTTATATCTTACATATATTTCACGTCTTCTGAATGCATCTAAAATGTAGAAAGTAGTAAAAAATGAGATGGCGTGCCCAGACTTTTACCTGGAAGTGTATGTACGTATTTATTTTCTATTTAATTGAAATCCTTTTGCCATAAATTGTTAAAATATCACAATATCGTTTTCGCAGTGCAAAAGAGTTACCGAATATCGCTTCAAACTGTGTTACGGTGACAGGCCTGGAAATGGAATATTTAACACTCGATTTGCGATTGGAGCTGGCGTCGTTAGGGTCAGCGTACGCCTGTGAAGCTGCTGCATTTGTTGCATTCTGTCTCGTTGCCGTGCCAGGTTTTGGGGCATGGGGTAGCGCTGGCACCCGTAGAGGAAGCGGTAGGGTATTCTGACATGGCAGGCTGTGGCTCTGCACCTCGGCTGCGGCATCGGGGGCAAAAGCATCCATCGCTTCCTTTCCGCGCAGTATCGGTAGGCCTCTTTGCGATACTGCTTGTCTACGTCGTCGCTGTTCTTCCATCCCCCGATGATAAAAACATCTTCGTCAAAGTGGCAAATGGCCGCTCCTTCGATGCTGGTGACCTCGGGCGGCAAGCTTTCCAAAATCTCATCTGAAATCCGGACGCTTATCTTCTGTCTCGCCATTTCGTCACGTACGGTGTAGCTTTTCGGACAACAGGACGCCGTGTGGTAGAAGTTGGTAGACGCCACCGCCATCTGGAAAACGCAGTAGTTGTCGATTAGCGGCAAAGAGTCGACGTCTTGCCACTGCCGGCTTTCGGTGTCGTAGCGCGTCGTCACCGTCTTAAGTCCATCTTCGTTGTCCGTGTCGACCGGCGTGCGGGCCGTGACGTAAACGAAACGGTCTTCGACGCTTATAGCTTTAACGTCGCGCAGTATTTTAGGTGCAGATTCCAGATTATGCCACTTGTCTTGCTCCGGTTCGTAGACGCTAACATCTTTGAAACCGGGGCTGAAGTTCCCATGACCGCCGATGCTATACAAGATATCTTTGATGCAGGTTAGCCCAAACGAATGCTTCCTCGTGGTCAAGTTGCTAACCTGCTCCCACGTATTTCGATTTGGGTTGTATCTTTCCACCGTCTTTGCAAACCCGGGCTCCATCGACCCTGCGACGTACACGTGGGATTCGGTCGCAGCGATGGCGTGCCCGTCCAAATGATTGTGTATGTGCGGCAAGTTGACCCACCTGTCTTCATATATGAAATAGCCAACGCATTCGCTCAAATAGTCCCCTCCTTCCGAAACTCCGCCCACTACCATTATAACGTCCATGTTTTGTCCGAAGCGAGGCTGGAAAGACGCCATGTGTGACGACCACAGCTCCATATCGGCCGATTTAAGATTCTCAAACCGGATTGCGTGCCCTTCCACCGCTTCGGACACCAACCTTAAGCAAGCCTCGTTGGACGCTACAAGCCGTTCATTTTTCACCACTCTCGTCAAATACGTCGGTTTTATCTGCGGTAACCTTAGAAGTCGGAAAAGCTCTTCGAAATACCGGCTTCTTTCCTCCGAGTTCTTCTGTACCCACTTCACCACGGCTTCGAATAAAACTTCCTCGGAATCTACGGTAATCTCCGCGTCGGAAAGCCAGTCTCGGACCAGGTGAAAGGGAAGCGTGTAGAATTCCTCATCTTGGATAACCTTATGGAAGTTGCGTCGGATCATGTCCGCTGCCCGTAGAGCCAGTTGGTCCAAAGTGTACATGTGCGCCAGGCTGTGTACGGCCACGCAGTTGGTCAGACTCAGTTTCTTCTTGAGGAATTCTCCACAGAAATCCTTCAGCTGCACCAAGAGGAACCTAATATGGAAAGAAAACACAGGATTATTTCAAACAAGATAAGAATAGGCGCTTCAGTAAAAAAAAAAAAAAAAAAAAAGATTATTTGGGATTGGTTCTTTTGGTTTTTACAAAGAAAGAACCAACCCTTAATAATAAATAGTGCCTCATCCCACGTGTGCATTTTAATCGTAACTGAATCGGGAAATAATAATTCACCAAGTAGGAACGCACCTCGGCAGTACAGGGAAATTTGAGCAAACTGCATAGGTCCATTTAAAATTTAATGAATTAAAAACAGCAGCAGGTGTGATTCTAAATGTTTATCATCACATTATTAAAGTGCATTAATGCAGAGGTGCCCAAACTTTTTTTTACTGAGGGTCACATCTCAAAACATATTCAAAGCGGCGGGTCCAGCTTTGACGGAGCCGCTGTGGATTAATAAGACTTTAAACACATTCATTTTAGATGTGATGTTTGAGGTTATAGTGGTAGAAATAGTTTCATTTGCTGTTAAAAGTTCTACTTATGATCAATTGGGCCGGTTCAGCAGGAGGCCTGAGGACCAATAAACACTGGTCTGAGGGCTGCATTTGGCCCCCGGGCCATAGTTTGGACACCCCTGCATTAGTGGCAGATATATCCAGTTTTACATGTCCTTGAAATGTGTTCATTTCAAAGCTTGTTTTCCTAGTTCCTAGTGCAGCCAGTTTTTAGACGTAGACAATCACGAGATCTTGGATTAAAAGTTCAACAAACGAGTGAAATTTTGAGTCAGTCTATTGTTGTGGTCCCTTATAAATATATTTGTTCTCTTCTGACAGACAGCAGATCACGTCAACCTACTTTTTCATAGAGTGATGGGTTTAAATTCATCGCCTGTTATGAAACAAAGGGCTGAGTGAAAGAAAGAGTGGAGCTAAACATTCAAAGTAGAGGCTGAAGTCTGCATGTGGATTATAATCGACATAATCTCGTTCAGAAACAAACACATTTTCAAACTTCCTCTTTAGTCGTCAAATTTGTTGCCGTTAAGTTAGCTGTAATTTTTTTGGTTATTCACGGAGAGTAAACCTGTTCTGTGTTATTTGCTTGTTCTTCATCCATTTATTTATTTTGACTATTTACACAGCTCCTCATGACTGAAGAAAGTACAACAGGAGCAAAAAACACATGACATAAAAAGCAAACAACAGATTCAGGCAAAAGACAGAACCAAATTCAAACTAAGTTAAATATTTAAAATGTGTCTAGATACTTATAAGGGACAACTTCATAGATGCCTGAATATCTCACTTGTTTGTTGAACCTTTTTTTTTGTTTTATTTAATTTTTTGTTCATTTTGCTTCCCAAAAATGCAACACATTTCAAGGACATGTAAACCGTGACAGATTGATGCCGCTGCAGCACTTTAATAATGTGGAGATAAACATTTATAATCAGACCTGCTCGTGTTTTAATGTTTAAATGGACCTGTGCAGTTGTTTTCTCATTATATTTGACCATCCTCAGTTCGCTCTTTTTCCTCACATTCACACACGCTGTTGAACTCCAGAGCTACAGGTCTGTTCCTGATCCTTTGACCTCTGCTCGATCGTCCAATGGCGGCACAGAAAGTCCAGCTCAGCCAATGAAAGTGAACACGGATCATTCAAACGGTTTACGCCACTGTTCACACGCTGCTGCTGCGACGGTTATGACACATATCAGCCTCACAAACCTTTCTATGGGATTAGGATTATAACCAGAGTGTCAGGGCGTGTCTGTGTGAGTGACACCTCTCACCTGTCCGCCAGCTCCAGGACCTCCTGCACTAGTGTCAAGTTTGTTAGTTTGTCAGTTGTTGTGTGTGTTTGTTTGTTTGTTTGTTTGTGTATCACCTGTCCGCCAGCTCCAGGACCTCGTGCATTAGTGTTTGTTTGTTTGTTGTGTGTTTGTTGTGTTTGTTTGTTGTGTTTGTTTGTCTGTCACCTGTCCGCCAGCTCCAGGACCTCATACATTAGTATCAGTTTGTCTGTTTGTTTGTCTGTGTGTTTGTTTTTTTGTTCCAGGACCTCGTGCACGTGTGTCAAGTTTGTTCGTTTGTTTGTTTTTGTGTCAGTTTGTTGTGTTTGTTTGTTTGTTTATCACCTGTCCGCCAGCTCCAGGACCTCGTGCACGTGTGTCAGTTTGTTGTGTTTGTTTGTTTGTTTGTTTGTTTGTTTGTCTGTCACCTGTCCGCCAGCTCCAGGACCTCGTGCACGTTGCAGGTGCTCACACGGATCTCTCCGGTGTACATGTACTGGATCACACTCTCCACCGTGTCCGGGTCCGGGCCCTGCTCCGAGCTCCACTCCTTCATCTCCACTCGTCCTGAAATGGACTCGGAGAACTGTCCCCCGAGCAGAGGGCTGAAGTAGTCCGTGGCCGCGGCCAGGACGGAGCGGTGCGCGGAGAACTCGCAGCTGTGGACCATCCCCGAGGCGGACCCGCTGGAGAAGGCCAGAGTCACGTCACAAAACAAGCCCTGTTTCCGCTGCTCGTTCTGTCTGCGGGCCAGCTCCGAGCAGTGCGAGGACGAGCTGAAGTCCTCGGCCTCTTCCGCCTCTCCCTCCGCGGCGAGGGCGCTGGGTGTGCCGCCGCCGCCGCCTCCGCCGCCGCCGCCGCTGCTGCTCCGGGCCGCGTCCTCCGGGTTGGGGGCCGCCGTCGCCATTCCGCTGCCGCCGGGGCTGGAGGAGAGCAGGGGAGGTAAATGGAGCAAACTAGAGAAGGAGAGGAAGCGACATACGCAGCCACACATACATAAAGTCCACGCAGGACTGCCAAGAGGCGCGTTCGGGGTTCGCAGCGTCTTGTGAGTCTGTGGACAGCGCGAGGGGGCGTGGTCACGTCACGCAAACACGGAAGTGAGTCTGAGGACGTAATGCGGAAGTGTGAGCTGGAGCAGAGCAGACAGTCTGAGCCCCTGGAGTTTAACGTTTTTCTGTTTTAATCCTCCACCGCGGTGATTATAACTGCACAGCCCGGGCCAGGACGGGGGCGGGGGCGTTTGTGTCAACTCCACCTCTTTATTATTGCATTTGTGTTTAAAATATATGTTTCTCCTTTACAGCAAAAACACTAAACTTCTACCATTTCCATATAGATGCGCACAGAGGGTTTCCTGGTTTCCTTATTCTGTAAATGCTAACACAGTGGGACAGTTTGTTTTTCTTTCTTTCCTTTTTAAGAATTAATCTAATAAGTATACAAAGTTAAATAAATTGTATGCAAATGTCACACTTTATATGCAAGGGGTCTGAATTATAGAGCATCCAGGAGTGTAGAGTCTTTAAGTTTTCAAACATGGAGGTGAAAATGGGGTCAGATCGGCAAAATGGCGCCTTTAAAATATTATATGATTAAAGATTAAACTCAAACATGAATCACTCCAAATACAACTTCAGAGGAAAATGAGAAGAAACGACAAGAACATGGAGAAACATCTGAACAGAACAGTTTGTAGAATAGGTCTGATTTAAGATTAGTCCAAACCTGGCCTCCTGCATGTTGCCACAGACTGTGTAAAGACTAAGTAAGTGTGACGTCACCCGCAGCGTTCGGCTCCAAATGAAGTTCATCGAGGCTAGAGCAGTTACAGCGGTTAATTTGGAGCTGAGTTCTATATCTGGAATTCCGAAGGCGAGTATCATAGCAACCAGAGAGCCAATCAGAAGCGAGGTTGTTCAAGCAACGCCCTTCCTGTTCAGCTGGTTTAGCAGGGAGCGGGCCCTTAGCAACGCTGTCAATCAAACCTGTTGCTAACGCTAACAGGAGCGACGTCGGGGAAAGAAGGACCTGATGTGTCTTATTAATGTTCATATGTTGATTTACAGACACAGACGTGAAATAAAAACCCTATGGATGTTTATGCTCTGGAATCTTAAAACTAAAATAAACTTTTCAGACTCTGTAATACTTGATTGCTTAGCGTTAATTAAGTCACATAAACGAGATAGTGTACGTGCGGCAGATAACAATAAATCAAATAAAACCAGACGCACAACATTTCACTGGCACATGCAAATTTAGCACAAACAGCTGCAAATAACTGACCAGGTAATAACTTTACAATTACTACAAGGAACAAGGAAATACTCAGGTTATCATTCCAAACATTTAAAAATAAACCTGATGAACAAAGTGGGGCATGTTTTATTTATAGTTCACCCAGGTGCGTGCATGCTAGCAGGGTTACGTGGATGCTAACTGAATAAATGTAGGTCAGGGTCATGATAGAACACGACCAGTCAGAAGTTTGGACATGTCGTCTTATATTATCTTCTGGTTTTTTTCCTTTTTTAAACTACTTTCTACATTTTAGATCCATTCAGAAGACACGGAATATATGAAGTAAGATTTATGGAATTATGTAACTGAATACATATAGGCCTGTCACCATAATCACTTTACAGTATCTCGTTCAGTATATGAAAGTTGGAATAATATTTTTTGGGGTCTGTATTTATCGTGTGTACTTTTACTTTGCATTACTGGGAAATTTATGGTTATTTTTTGGCTGTATGATAAGATTTGAGCCTGAAATTTTGAATAAATAACTTGTCTTACTCATTATAGCCACAAACTGACAACTTCAGTGTTTCATTCTACTGTTTATTTTAGCAGCTCATGATTTTTTTTTTTTTTTTTTATATATTTAGATTTATAAAAGTTTTTGGCATTTAATACTAGACAGGATATACAGGTGTTTCATTGTTTGTTGACTGTAGACCATCGTGTTCTGCGTCCTGATTGGCTGAGGGACTGTAGACCATTGTGTTCTGCGTCCTGATTGGCTGAGGGACTGTAGACCATTGTCCATCAGTCTCCTCCGTGTCTCCTGTACAGTACAGAATGTGTCAGACAAATTTACATAAATGTTGGATCAGTGTGACTCTGAAGTGCTGTAAGTTTTCTCCTCGACAAAACCCACAATGTCGATGAAACGTTCTGCACCGACAAAGGCACCGACGAAGGTTTGAACTTTGTGTTTAAACAAGAGAGAAATGTGAGAAAATGTTAATGTGTGAGAAAAGTGTATAAAGTGTGTGGTGAGGGGTTTGACAACAAAACATATAAAATAAAGTTTAAAAAAATGCTGATACTTCGCAGATTTGGCCTATTGCGGGTTATTTTTAGAACATAACCCCGCCATAAACCAGGGACCAGTGTATTTGTCTTTTGTTGACATTTATGTGGTTCAGCTGAAGTTGTTTTAGTTGTTGCTGTAGAAATAAACCTCACATGGTGTAAGGTTCGGACACGTTTATGAAGCTGCAGTTTGACTCAAGGCAAAATGTAAATCAGACAGATTCTGCTCAGAAACATGCTCTGAACCGAAGTACAAATGTGCCAGGTTCTTGTTTTATCTCTAATACATCAAATCCAGTGGTGGAACGCAACATAGTAGGAGTAAAAGTAGTAAAGTACTGTACTTAAGCATACATATGAGGTATCTGTACTTTACTGAGGAACATTTTAATATATACTTAAGTACAGTACTATACTACTTTTACTTGGTTATGTTCCTCCACTGCTTCAAAGAGATTTTATTTGGTTAAAGTTGTACTATATTCAGTAAAATGCACAGACTTTTTACTCCTCATGGTCCAGACAAACGGGGCGTCCATGTCGTCTGGTTTAGTGTGAATAGTTTATTAGGTGTTTTTTTTTAGTTATTTTGCCTTTCAGCTGGACTCCATCCTTCCATCCATGTTCTTCCTCTTATCCGGGGCCGGGTCGTGGGGGCAGTTCACGTACAAAAATCAGAACAGTGATAAATTGAAGCTCTTCTCTACGATGGACAGGAGGTCGGCCATATTGGATTGAAAATACGCCACATTTTTTGCCTCGTGTTTTCTATCTAGTCCCAGGTTTTTGGTTCAGACGAGCTTAGATTTCACATGCCACATCTAGACACGTGGGTTTTCATACAGCAGTCTGAGCAGGGACACCCAGACTTCCCTCTCCCCAGACACCTCCTCCATTATTATAATAAATTGCAAAAGTCGACTTAGAGCACATCAGCCAGCTTAACTATAATACTTTTTACTCTTACTTCACTACATCTGAGAGCAGGTGTCTGTACTTTCTACTCCACGACGTATTTGACCTGGTTTGAAAAGCAAAAGTATTTTTATTAAAGTTTAAAACCAGCTGGAAAGACTGAGGGTTTATTTTGAACACATTTATATATCATGTTGTATGTTTGTATTGTGCTGCATGGGCCAATCAGAGTACTGCATCCTGAATACTCTGAATACTTTTACACTCAGCTGCATTTGAATTATAGAGGACAAATATGACATAGGCTATAATTACAAACAGATTATGTGAGATAAAGAACCAGCATCTCCACGGAGACAAGCTGGAAGAGCCAGGTTTGTGGAGATATGAGGACACACATGTTTCAGCTCAGTTCAGTTGGTAGAGTGTTCGTCCACTGATCCACAGGTTGCTGGTTCGATTCCAGCTCCCACAGATGAATGCTGTCATTGTGCAAGACACTTAACCCACCTTGTCACAGTGTCTCTTTACAATGTGTGAGCGGTTCCTTGATGTAAAGCGCTTTGAAGGTGGAAAAGTGCTGTGTAAAAATGTGACAATTTACCATATTTGAGACGAAAATTCACACCTGCCTCATCACAAGAGCTGCGGTTCTTTATTCTCACTAATACTGAGCAGTTCAAAACCAAAATGATATGATATTCCTTTGATTTTGGGAAAAGTAATGAAACCGGTTCATATATATATATATATATATATAGTGTTTCTTAGTGAGCGTGTATTTTTCAGATAATAACCGACCAGAAATAAAGTGGGACTAAACCAGGACTAAATCAGGGCTGAACCTGGATTAAATCAGGACTAAACCGGGACTAAATCAGGACTTAAACCGGGACTAAATCGGGACTAAACCTGGACTAAACCTGGACTAAACCGGGACTAAATCAGGACTTAAACCGGGATTAAATCAGGACTAAACCGGGACTAAATCAGGACTTAAACCGGGACTAAATCGGGACTAAACCGGGACTAAACCGGGACTAAACCAGGACTAAACATGGACTAAAACAGGGCTAAACCGGGTCTAAACCGGGACTAAACCGGGACTGAACCGGGACTAAACCGGGACTGAACTGTGACTGAACCGGGACTAAACCTGGACTAAACCAGGACTTAACCTGGACTAAATCGTGACTAAACCGGGACTGAACCAGGACTAAACCAGATACATAAAAGCTGAGACCACCATCAACACTTCCATTGGTAAACACATGTACTAACAGATTCTTTATGATTATTTCTGTTCAATTTGTTGGATTGTGACTTTAAAGTCTTTCTTATCCTGTAAAACACTTTGATCATAAACTGTTCTATATAAACTTCCTCTTTTTGCCTGTGCGATGCTGTAAAAGGTTTTATCTGCTTCCCTCTGTTGTTTTGCTGCGTTATGACACGTGGAAACAGTTTTTAAATTTAAGTTCCACCCCTTTTCTCTGACTCCAGCGTGTGACTGGCCCTAACCTGTAATTAAAGTCTTACATGGACCAATCAGAACAGTCCACATGGAGACACGTCAAAAGGGACGTCGACGTCTCCAAAAGAGGACCTGGATTTTACAAACTAGGCGACTTTACATGTGCCAGGACAATAAAACACACGTGGATGCTTATTTAAATAGAAAATGGATGCAGATAAATCAGAATAATCACACGAAACAGTCCTGGCTGGTGTAATTGTCTGCATTAAAGTTTTGGCACGCGTAAAAGCTGCAGTTTATCCATGAATGCGCTCTGGCGTCTATGCGTAAAGCTCAAAGGACCTAAGCCTCTCGCGTTTTTGTGACGACATTTCTATATTTATTTGATTTATCTGATACATTTGAGACTGAATGAAAACACTCATCACACAGCTGCTTTTATCTGCACAGGGGAGGATGCGCGTTTGAGCTGCAGCCGCGCGTAAAAATCACCAAATCATGACCAGGACGCACCGCCATCTGGATCTGCCGAGCGCGAACTGCACATGCAAATAGCAGCAGGAGGTTTGAGGGGATTTAAACGAACACACACGGGGGAAAAAAAAGAGCTCTTGAGTGAAACGGGAGCGCACTTCCGGGCTCGTCACCGCAGTGGTGGAGCGGGACGTGTGCGCTCGGGCTGCGGGGGCCGGTGGAGCCGTGTCCGTGCTCGTGGAGGACGCAGGAGGCATGGCTGCGGGAAAAAGGAGCCGCCAGACACTCCTCTCTGTGGGACAATATGAGGATACGCTTCATCATCTGCTTTTTCGGGGTGTGTTGTCTGTTATTTTTACTACGGGATCCTCCAGGAGACGATGTGAGTTGCGTAATTTAGTTCCAGAGGTGTGCTCCTCATGAATGGGGCATGTTCTGTTGGTTTAATCATGGTTTTAAAGAGCTGTGCCCTTAAACCTTTTGTTCTTTTGTTTAAATCAGGGTCAGTGTCAGTGTTTGAGCTGTAAATGTCACTGCCTTTTTATAAACCGGGTCTGTATTTCAGGGATTAGGGCAGAACATGAGGATGACCCAGCTGCTATGTTTCCCAGTTGTTGTTTTGGAGGATTGAGTTTCAAAAGTCGAACATAACCTGATGCAAAATGACATAACAGTAACACATAAAGCAAGAGAAGTGGAGGAAGTGGTTTTACTCCAGTAAAAGTGCAGAGACAGAGGGAAAAATGACTTTAAATTAAATCTACTTAAGTGAAAAATACTTTAAATGAAATCTACTCAAGTAAAAGTGCAGAGACGGAGGGAAAAATGACTTTAAATTAAATCAACTTAAGTGAAAAATATTTTAAATTAAATCTACTTAAGAGAAAAATACTTTAAATTAAATGAACTTGAGTAGATTTCATTTAAAATATTTTTCACTTAAGTAAAAGTGCAGCTACAGAGGGAAAAAATGACTTTTAATTTAAAATATTTTTCACTTAAGTTGATTTAATTTAATCTACTTAAGTGAAAAATATTTTAAATTAAATCTACTCAAGTAAAAGTGCAGAGACAGAGGGAAAAATGACTTTAAATTAAATTAACTTAAGTGAAAAATATTTTAAATTAAATCTACTTAAGTGAAAAATACTTTAAATTAAATCAACTTGAGTAAAAGTGCAGACACAGAGCGAAAAATTACTTTAAATTAAATCAACTTAAGTGAAACATATTTTGAATTAAATCTACTTAAATAAAAAAAAAAAAAACTTTAAATTAAATGTTCTTGAGTAAAAAATACTTTAAATTAAATCTACTTAAGTAAAAGTACAGATACAGAAGGAAAATGACTTTAAATTAAATGTACTTAAGTGAAAAATACTTTAAATTCACTGTACATAAGTAAAAGTACAGATACAGAGGGAAAAAAATACTGTGCTTTAAATGAAATGTACTTAAGTAAAAGTACAGAGGGGAAAAATACTTTAAATTAAATGTACTTAAGTAAAAGTACAGAGGGAAAAATACTTTAAATTAAATGTACTTAAGTAAAAGTACAGAGGGAAAAATACTTTAAATGTATTTAAGTAAAAAATACTTAAAATTAAATGTACTTAAGTAAAAGTACTTCATTACCTGTTTAAAAAATTAACACATGTGTGAAATACTTGTGTTTTTTACTCTTAAAATACATTTTTAAAGTGTAAATTCAGAGATATTGATTCAAAATGACACGTATTTTGGTCACAGGAAAAATACGAATGAACTTCATAATTTTTCTCATGAATTTTGTGTTTTTTTGTTTTGCTCAAAGTCAAACCTCAAACAAATAAGTAAACTTTATTCAGGATGTTTCATGAACGTAGTAAAAGTAACTCCTCAAATCAGATGAAAAGTACTTTTACTTTTCAGTCCTGTTCAAAGATGTGGTGGAGTAGAAAGTACAGATACTGCTCTCAGATGTACTCGAGTAAAAAGTACACGCTGTAAATGTACTTGAGTAAAGTGCAGTAGTGTGTTTAACAATAAAATGATTCTTGTTCATAACGGGCTGAACTTTAGCCTCATAAATCTTCACATATTGTAACGTTCTGCTGAAACTCGCCTGATCACTTCTGTTTCTGTCAAGACAAGTTTATTTAAATGACTTTGTGCATAAATGTTCTGCACAAAGTGTTTTACAGAATTAAAAAGAAATCACAATACAACAAATTAAAACACAAGTAATCATAAATAATTATCACAAAATGAATAATAAACTTTGTCAAAGTCGAATCTGTGTCACATCTTCAGGAAGAGACACAGATTTAAACAAAGACTGATTCACCTGGTTTAGTCCTGGTTTAGTCCTGGTTTAGTCCTGGTTTAATCCCTGGTTTAGTCCTAGTTTAGTCCTGGTTTAATCCTGGTTTAGTCTTGGTTTAATCCTTGGTTTAGTCCTGGTTTAATCCCTGGTTTAGTCCTGGTTTAATCCCTGGTTTAGTCCTTGGTTTAGTCCTTGGTTTAGTCCTGGTTTAATCCCTGGTTTAGTCCTAGTTTAATCCTAGTTTAGTCTTGATTTAATCCTGGTTTAGTCCTTGGTTTAGTCCCAGTTTAGTCCCAGTTTAGTCCTGTTTTAGTCCCCGTTTTAGTCCCGGTTTTAGTCCTGTTTTAGTCCCGGTTTTAGTCCCGGTTTCGTCCCAGTTTAGTCCTGTTTTAGTCCCCGTTTTAGTCCCGGTTTTAGTCCTGTTTTAGTCCTGATTTTAGTCCCGGTTTAGTCCCGGTTTCGTCCTGTTTTAGTCCCCGTTTTAGTCCCGGTTTTAGTCCTGTTTTAGTCCCGGTTTTAGTCCCGGTTTCGTCCCAGTTTAGTCCTGTTTTAGTCCCCGTTTTAGTCCCGGTTTTAGTCCTGTTTTAGTCCTGATTTTAGTCCCGGTTTAGTCCCGGTTTCGTCCTGTTTTAGTCCCAGAACCAGGCCCGTGGACATACATTTGTGGGTCCGGGGCAAAAAGCCTCACACGGGTCCACATCTAATATTCTAAAAAGTAGAGGTTCTAACTGTGGGCCCCTTAGACCCCGGGGCCCGGGGAACAGACCCACCCTGTTGACTCTCCTGTGCAGAAACACTAGTGAACACTTTTATAAGGCCTGAAGAAACTTACTCGAAGTGTTACATAACGCTCAGTTATTCTAGATAAAACCTGTTGGCAGCTGCTGACTCCTGAGAATAAAACTCTGATATTTGCACATGACACTTCCTCAACGCAAAAGTTTACATCTCAGTTTATCAGCTCAGGGTCAGATCAGCTCTTTTTGCTTTGTTTTTTAGACTGAAGAGATAAATAACTTCACAACACGCTTAAGTATTTCCACAAATCTTAAAGAGTCATATTATGCTTTTTTCTGATCTGTTCTGATGTCGTTTCCTCGTCACAAACAGACCTGGAATTGTGTTTTTTTGTTTCATTCTCACATGTTTAACACACAAAACCTGCAGATTTAGGCTGAGTTCTATTTCTCTCAAACTGAAAACACTCTGTTCCACCTTGTGATGTCATCATGTGGTAATACAGGAAGTGCTCCACTGTGTTTTTAAACTCCACACACCTTCATTTCTAGAATCATTTGGGTCATTTCTTCCCTGGAATTGACAATTTCTACTGAACTAAAGGCAAAAGGAGCTGTTAAAATGGTTTAAAACTACCACTTGATGACATCACAAGGTGGAGCGGAGCATTTTGAGCTTTGGAGATGTTACAGACGAATAATAAAGTGTTACTCAAACATGTGAATGAGACAAAACACGACTCCAGGTCTGTTTTTTGAGGCGTTAGAACATGAAACTTAAACCTCACCGGAGTCATTTTGTGTCATTTAGGACTTTTTAAAGAGGAGGTGCTTTGTATCTGCTGATGTTTTGTAAAGGACAGAAATAAATCTATTGTCTGAACCGCTTCTGTGGAAACAAAGACATAATGATGATGTTACAAGGAGCGTCCTGTAATTACCAAACACTGTAGCTCTGCCCGTGTGAGGTAAGAGTCAATTAAATGCAAAGTTATTTCTAAAGCAAGTTTAAAACGACTTCAGCTGAACCAAAGTGCTCCACAAAAAAGACACAGAGGAAAAGAGCAATAAAACGCCTGTGTATCCTGTGTAGTGTTAAATACCAGGGAGAAGAGGTGAGGTTCTAGTCAAACTGTGTGAAAGACTGAGAGGATCCGACAGCAGAGGGCGCTGTTCCATTGGGAAAGACGTAATGTTGAGTGTCTTTGGGCAGAACTTTGCTTCTTTTGTTCAGTCCAGTCGTTTCCTGTTGTAATCCTGCCGTGTTGTGTCGTCTGAAACATTTAATCACGTCGTTTTCTTCTTTCAGCACAAGAGGAGACTATGGCCACGGAGAGAAGTTCAGATTTGCCCGAACTTTAGTCTTCATCCAGTGCATCATCAACGCTTTATTTGCCAGAATATGTGAGTTTCCCTTTTGTCATTTCTGTGATTGTTTTAAGATCTGGAAGACGACTGTGTGAAGCTTGTCCTTCAGACAGATATAAGGCAGCGTCCAGCAGGAATCTGAGCAGAACTGAAGAAGTGTCTCGGACGAGCAGCTAAACGTCGTCACTTTTACAACGATTTGTCCAGTTACAGATTTAACTTTTGGCTTTTATTTTCTGGAAGCTGAACCAAAGATGATGTCATGTTTTTGCAGTGGTCTGAGCTCATTGGCGGGAAATCCTCCGCTTTATTTCCTCAATTCAGATTAGCTCCTCCCCCTCATGTGGCTTCAGAAACGTGCACATGTGACCAGCTCCGACCAATCAGAGCGATGGCTGCTAGAGCGAGCTCAGAGCGAGGCCAACTGTTACAAAGTGAATTTTAGATGCTTTTCTTTGGGGATTTAACATTTTTAAGCTGAATATTTGTTTTGTTTTTGTACTTTAAAGTCTGGACAGTTCATAGTTCACAGTTCATTTTTTTCTTTTTTTTTTGACTTGTGAAAAAAGATTCCCGTTTAAAAATGAACTTGAAAGGCTACAGACGGAGACATAATTTATTTTATTTAAATAATAAATTCATTCTGCTGATGTGTCTTTTATTTCAAATTTAATTTATCTTTGATTGTAATATCAAACTCTAACCTTTTCATCTGGAAACAAATTAAATTTAAAAAACTAAACACAAAATCTGGAACTATTAAACGTCACACATCAGGTGCAGACAGTTTTTCCAGTAAATACTGAGTTTTACCTGTGAATCTGTTTTTAATTTTGGCCCAGTGTGAATTTGACAGCCCGGCTTTTAATTGTTGGAATATTTTTGGAATTTCATTGTAATATCATCGTAATACCATCTTTACAAAAACAAATTGAGATTGAATGTTTCTGTCAGTGTGGCTCACCTCTTATTCTCACGTCTCTTTTTCTCTTTTTCTCTTTTCAACAGTGATCCAGTTATTTGAAGGGCCCAAACCTGATCTCACCACAAACTGGCTGTACGCTCTGTGCTCACTGTCTTATGTCGGGGCCATGGTGTCGAGTAACTCCGCCCTCCTGTTTGTCAACTACCCCACACAGGTGAGTCTGCTCCACACACAGGTGAGTCTGCTCCACACACAGGTGAGTCTGCTCCACACACACAGGTGAGTCTGCTCCACACACACAGGTGAGTCTACTCCACACACACAGGTGAGTCTGCTCCACACACACAGGTGAGTCTGCTCCGCACACAGGTGAGTCTGCTCCACACACAGGTGAGTCTGCTCAGTGTTTTCAGTTTGAGAGAAAAAGTGTTTGTGTGCTAAACATGTGTGAATGAAACAAAACACAACTCCAGGTCTGTTTTTGAGGAGGAAACGACATCAGAACAGATCAGAAAACGGCGTGATGTGGCTCTTTAAAAATCACGGCAACTTTGTCTTTATTTCAGGTGCTGGGGAAGTCGTGTAAGCCCATACCAGGTAAACACTTCATGTTTCATCCCAATCATTCCTTCTTTTTGTCGTTATAATCTCTTATTCATTGTAACTTGTTATGGATATGAATAATTATAACTTTAACAGAACATTATGGATGAGCAGGGCCGTCGGCTGAAATTTGAGGGGCCTTGGGCAATAATCCTCACGTGGCCCCCCCTGTATCTTTGATTATGTAAAAAAAAAAAAAAAAAGTCCTGACATTTGCTTCATTTTGGCTCGTAAAACAAAACCTCTGAAACGTTTGTCTTGTTTCAGTCATGATTCTTGGAGTGACGATACTGAGGAAGAAGTATCCTTTGGCCAAGTACCTGTGTGTGCTCCTGATCGTGACGGGCGTGGCCTTGTTCCTCTACAAACCGAACAAGAGCTCCACTGTGTCCGACGACCACGTCTTTGGCTTTGGAGAAATGCTCTTGGTTTGTGTTTTACTGTCTCATTATTTCCTGCAACTCCGCCTCCTCATTTTCATCTCCGCCTCTTCGCCTGTAACTCCGCCTTCTCCTCGTCCTTAACTCCGCCTTCTCCTCGCCCTTAACTCCGCCTTCTCCTCGTCCTTAACTCCGCCTTCTCCTCGCCCTTAACTCCGCCTTCTCCTCACCCTTAACTCGTTCTTCTCCTCGTCCTTAGCTCCGCCTTCTCCTCGTCCTTAACTCCGCCTTCTCCTCGTCCTTAGCTCCGCATTCTCCTCGGCCTTAACTAGGTCTTCTCCTTGCCCTTAACTCCGCCTTCTCCTCGCCCGCAACTCCGCCTTCTCCTCGCCCCGCAACTCCGCCTTCTCCTCGCCCGCAACTCCGCCTTCTCCTCGCCCGCAACTCCGCCTTCTCCTCGCCCGCAACTCCGCCTTTTCCTCGCCCGCAACTCCGCCTTTTCCTCGCCCGCAACTCCGCCTTTTCCTCGCCCTTAACTCCGCCTTTTCCTCGCCCTTAACTCCGCCTTTTCCTCGCCCTTAACTCCGCCTTTTCCTCGCCCTTAACTCCGCCTTTTCCTCGCCCTTAACTCCGCCGTTTTCCTCGCCCTTAACTCCGCCTTTTCCTCGCCCTTAACTCCGCCTTTTCCTCGCCCTTAACTCCCGCCTTTTCCTCGCCCTTAACTCCGCCTTTTTCCTCGCCCTTAACTCCGCCTTTTCCTCGCCCTTAACTCCGCCTTTTCCTCGCCCTTAACTCCGCCTTCTCCTCGCCCTTAACTCCGCCTTCTCCTCATCCGCAACTCCGCTTCCTCCTCGCTCTTAACTCCGCCTTCTCCTCGCTTGCAACTCCCCTTCCTCCTCGTCCGCAACGCCGCCTCTTCACACGCACCTCCCTGTCCTGACCTGCACCTCCTCCAAACCCGCAACTCTGCCTCTTTATCTGCGCCTCCCTCTCCTCACCCACAACTCCGCCTCCTCACCCACACCCATCTCCCTGAGCACCTCCACCACCACCACACACACTCGTGCACTCATGACACAAACATAAGACCTGGAGGGACAGGGCCATCTCCGCTCCTCCCTGCCCCACCCCCTGGACCTCCCTGCCCTCACCCTCTGGACCTCCCTGCCCTCACCCCCTGGACCTCCCTGCCCTCACCCCCTGGACCTCCCTGCCCCACCCCCTGGACCTCCCTGCCCTCACCCTCTGGACCTCCCTGCCCCACCCCCTGGACCTCCCTGCCCCACCCCCTGGACCTCCCTGCCTCACCCCCTGGACCTCCCTGCCCTCACCCCCTGGACCTCCCTGCCCCACCCCCTGGACCTCCCTGCCCTCACCCCCTGGACCTCCCTGCCCCACCCCCTGGACCTCCCTGTCCCCACCCGCTGGACCTCCCTGTCCCCACCCCCTGGACCTCCCTGCCCTCACCCCCTGGACCTCCCTGCCCTCACCCCCTGGACCTCCCTGCCCTCACCCCCTGGACCTCCCTGTCCCCCCCCTGGACCTCCCTGTCCCCACCCTCTGGACCTCCCTGCCCTCACCCTCTCCACACACACTCTTCAAAACAGCCCTGAAACCTCCTCTTTCAGCACCTCCTTCACTAACCTGTGTCTTTTTCCTCAGCTGCTCTCCCTGACGCTGGACGGTCTGACCGGGGTGGCTCAGGATCACATGAAGGCTCGTTTCCAGACCACGGCCAACTACATGATGCTGAATATAAATCTGTGGTCGACTCTGGTGCTTGGACTAGGTAGGTCCACTGTCCCTCTGCCAAACTCACAAATGAAAATAAACCTGAGCGCAGAGCCAGGAACGAGCGGGGCCCCCCTCCAACCGACCACATCACAGCCCGCCGCCGCCGCCAGGACCGAGCGGCGTAATGAGCCACATCACCTTGAGCTGCAAACGGAGGCTCTGCCAAAACGTGATAAAAGACACGGGCTCAAAGGAAACGTTCATCCGGGTTCACTCTGTTCCACACAAGAAAGAAAACGTCTTTGAGCTACACGTTATGTAAAAATGTGGAGGATTTCAACAATGACAAGACGATTTGTGTAGGACAATTTATGCACAAAGTATTTCAAAGTGTGTTACAGAATAAGTAAGATGTTAAAATCACATAATCATCAGAAAATGAACTTTAAACGAGAAGAGGCAGAATAAAACCCACAGTCACATGAAGCTGAACAGAGACGTTTGGAGTCAGAGTCGAGTCTGTCTCACATCAGGAAGAATGTTCCAGGTTTAAATGGCACAAAACTCACTGATTCAACATGTTTAGTCCTGGTTTGGTTCTGGTTTAGTCCTGGTGTAGTCCTAGTTTAGTCCTGGTTTAATCCCGGTTTAGTCTCTGATTTAGTCCCGGTTCAGTCCCGCTATAGTCCCGCTTTAGTCCCACTTTAGTCCCTGGTTTAGTCCCTGGTTTAGTCCCGGTTTAGATCTGGTTTAGTCCTGGTTTAGATCTGGTTTAGTCCCGCTTTAGTCCCGCTTTAGTCCCGCTTTAGTCCTCAGAGTGTGAGATGTTCTTGTGGCTCTCACATGTGGGAGATGTTCTTTGGTTCATGGAGAGACTTGAGCACAGGACGTATGTGCTCGTACTTCCTGATAAACCTTTTGATTTTTGCAGTTTTTAGATGTTAAAAAGCTGCAGAACATTGGCCTGTATTATTAACATTAAATGAACAGTTTTGAATGATTTTTAACGTTTGCATTTGTTAGTTTTGGACCATGAATCACTCCTGGACGAGGGATTACACCGACTAAACTATAAACACATAGAATTATACACATTTGTAAGAAGAGTAGGTCTAAAGTGACAGTGTGCAACTTTCTGGAGGTGGAAAGTCGACAGCATGTTTCTGTAGAGATGGAAAGTTAAAGCCACACTTCAGAACATTCTTTATGGAGATAAGTTTTATGTCAGACTGTGGAACATTACAGCCAAAGGAACAACATTTCCTTGGAAAAAAACAAGTTTAGGTGTTAATTTTAAAACATCCATCCGTGTTCTTCCTCTTATCCGGAGTCTGGTCGCGGGGGCACCAGTCTAAACAGGGACTCCCAGACTTCCCTCACCCCAGACATGTCCTCTAGCTCCAAACCAACCGAGAGAAACTGTGTATTTTCAATCGCTGTTACATTTGTGAAACGTGAAACTTGGCCCCACACAAACACCCATAATAATGAACAAAAACACGCTCTTATTTCAGTCTAATTTGAGGTGAAAACTCCACACTGCGGCTTTAACGCTACATCTATTTAATCACGTCGTGTAAGTTTGTGTTGCACTTCCTGACACGCACCTCGACGCTTCAACAAACTTAACTTTTCAAACAGAGGCTCTCCGTAAAGACACAAACGAGAAGGATGACGCGAGAAAACACAACAGTCAAGAAATACAAAGTGTTCAGTGTTCAAGGCCCCTCGGAGCCCCCTCAGGAGCCGCGTCTCATTAATTCAGTTAAGCCAAAGTGTTCAACGTTCTAGTTTGAGATAAGGAATCCTGAAGCTCAAAGTGTTGGTGTGTGAGGATAACGCGCTAAAGAGTAAGGCACATAAAACAAACGCCACATAATGAGACGCTTCCCGAGGCCGAGCTCTAATGGGCAACGAAATGAGGATCAACAGGTCAAAGCCAATTCAAGAACTGAGAGATTGTTAGCATTCATATAACAAGCTAATTGGCTGTGCCTCCTATCTGTTATAAATCTTTTAAATACCTTTACTTTACAAAGTTCTACCGAGGCAAAACTTTTCACTCGTTTTAGTTTTACGCTGCAGAAAATCTCACTGGTCACTGGTCGGAGTTTTATGTGTTTCTTTGATAATTTTGTGGTTTTGCAGGTGTTTGCTGTGTGTGTTTTTGGCCACATGATGGTGCTATTTACCCACTAAACTTCTAAATACACCCGACACTTGACTGTGAAGGACTAGAGTCGACTTAAAGAACATTAAGAGCTACTGTTTTTTGTTTTTTTTTGCTTGTAGCTGTGCTGTGGACCGGTGAGGTTTGGGACTTTTTGAGTTTCACCGAGCGCCACCCGAGCATCGTCTACAATATTCTCCTCTTCGGGCTGACCAGCGCTCTGGGTCAGGTGAGTAGAGCGGAGAACAGGTGACATTTAAGGTTTTTAAGTAGAGAGGCTCCAATCCAATACTGGGAGGCACCTGTCTCCCCTAGAAATCCTCCTCCAAAGATGTTTTCTCCACTTTCACAGCATCTAATCTGGACTAAAAACGCTCAAAATGAGACTCTAATAAAAAACACATTCCATATTAGCCTCTGTAGTGATTTTTAAAAGCTAAACACATTTAAACTGCTTTAAAACAGCGACTCAAACATGGTAAAGTCCCTAAATTAACATGTTAACAGTGAAAATCTTGGTGCCTCCTTAGCTCCTCCTCAAAAGTATCTGCCGTTCGTATTAATTCAATGTAATAAAACTAATCACTGGTTATTATCGGCCCGGAAAGTCTCATAATGTTTGAGTTTTTCTTTACACAAAGCTGTTCTGTTGTTACTTGAGCGATAAGTAACAGCTACGTCACACATTTGGATCAGTTCTGTCTTATTTTAGTTTTGTTTTAAGGAAATCCTCTCGATCTCTGGCATTTCTGGTTTTAACTCTCCAGAATTTCCGATGGTTGTAAAGGTTTAGTCGGTGTAAATAAGTAATAAAACACACGTCTGACCTTATCCTCTTATGTTCAAATAGTTTCCATGTCTGAGCAGAGAACAGTTATATTTTTTATAATGAGTTGAGATAATGAGCTTTTGAAGAGGCTGAACAAATGTACTGTATTTTCCAGAATATAAGCAGTACTTTTTTCCATAGTTTAACGTTATAGTTATATATTTATATGTGAAATATGTGTTTTTTTTCATTATTATCTTTTTCTTTTGGCTGGTGCGGCTTATACTCAGTAACTAAAACATGGGTAGGAGTATTTTACATAACTTGAGTGCAGTCAAACTGAAAATCTACAGGATTCTTGGCTCGTTTTCCAGTTGTCCAGAAGCATAAAGCACCTGGTCAGACTGTTTTAGACCCAGATTAGCCAGAAATGTAAGTGTAAATCTACCATTAGCTCCAGCCTCGTCCAAGCAGCTCAACAAACGACTTCTGAACGACGTCTGAACGATTTCTAACTCAAATTTGATTCATTACCGTTCTGCATGTATCATTTTGATGTGTAACTCTGTGAACTAATAAATGAACAATGGTTTTTGTTTTATCCACATCTAACTGAGCCCATCTAAGGCTTCTCGTGGCACTGATATTTACTCAATTTCTTGCTCCCGCTAAAACTCTAAGCTCCGTGGCGTCGTCGTTTTGTAAAAGCAGCTCACCGGAGGAAAAAGGGTCGAGACTCCTGGTTTGTCCTAAAAGTTGACGTTTCTAATCCTGATCTCGACACGAACATCATCAGTCGAGAGTCAGATCCATGACCCACAGGTTGACGGTGCGACTCCAGCTCTCACAGATGAATACTGTTGTTGTGTCCTTGGGCAAGACACTTAACCCTCCTCGTCCCGGTGTGTCCTGAAGGTGGAAAAGCACCGTTTAAAAATGTGACACTTTACCATTTTACATTATTAACCTTTTGAAGAGTAAAGATTTTAGCTTTGAGACACAAACTAAATCGATTAAATGGCTTAAAATAAAGAAGTGCTACTTTTGTGACCAGAAGGGGGCAGTATAACCTTTAGAGATGTCCCTGCTCCTGTTCAGTGTTTGGATGGTTAGTGCAGGAATCACACATTTAAATGTTGAGTTTTAAAAGAGTCGGTGGCTTTTATTTGTCTTTGAACCTTGTGAAATCATGACACTATCCTCTGATCTGTTCTAATCCTGTTTTTTGTTTCATTCTTACACAAACTCTGCAGATTTAGGCTGAGTTCTTCTCTGTTCCACCTTGTGATGTCATCATGTGGTAAAACCGATATGTTTTTAACCTCCACACACCTTCACTAGAGTCATTCGGACCATTTCACACCTGGAGTTGCCACTTATCTCGACTGAACTAAAGGTAAAAGGAGCTGTTAAAACGGTTGAAAACTACCACTTGATGACATCACAAGGTGGAGCAGAGCGTTTTGAGCTTTGGAGATGTTACAGACTAATAATAAAGTGTGACTCAAACATGTGAATGAAAAAAAAACACAACTCCAGGTCTGTTTTTGAGGAGGAAACGTAGTTCTAACATGGATTAAAGCTACAAAAGTCAGTTTTGCGTCATATCAGACATTTAATCGAGCCAATTTTGTCACTTCTGTCTTAAAACGATTTTTTATTTTGAGAT
Organism: Periophthalmus modestus; assembly: GCA_019594935.1. NCBI lineage: Eukaryota > Metazoa > Chordata > Actinopteri > Gobiiformes > Gobiidae > Periophthalmus > Periophthalmus modestus. The sequence goes on along the minus strand of JAIEZT010000019.1, from coordinate 30,827,040 downwards.
TTGAAGTTAAGCAAAGATGAAGTGTTACTTGCGATCACTAAACGCTTGTTCGAGTACAAAAGTTTAGTCTATTAGATGAAATTACAAGCCGTAGACAAGAATTCACATGTTTGAGTAACACTTTATTATTCGTCTGTCACATCTCCAAACCTCAACACGCTCTGTTCCACCTTGTGATGTCATCAAGTGGAAGTTTTCAACCCCTTTAACAGCTCCTTTTACCTTTAGTTTAGTAGAGATTGGAAATTCTAGGACTGAAATGATCCAAATGGTTCTAGAAATGAAGGTGTGTGGAGTTTAAAAACGCAGTGGGGCACTTCCTGTATCGCCACATGATGACATCACAAGGTGGAACGGAGTGTTTTCAGTTTGAGAGAAGAACTCAGCGTAAATCTGCAGGTTTGTTTGTGAGTTAAACATGTGAGAATGAAACAAAACACAATTCCAGGTCTGTTTTTTGAGGAGGTAACAGCTTAAACGAGTCATTTTGCAGAATATAGGACCTTTTTTTTTGTCCCGACACAACACTAGTGAAGCCGTATATCCTCCTGCTCCTCTCCTCCTCTCCTGCTCTATTTAACTTTCACTTCTCGTCCTCTTTTAGACATTCATCTTCATGACGGTGGTCTACTTCGGCCCTCTGACCTGCTCCATCGTGACCACCACGAGAAAGTTCTTCACCATCCTGGGCTCGGTGATTCTGTTCGGAAACGTCCTCACCTCCATGCAGTGGCTCGGCACCGTCCTCGTCTTCTTAGGTCAGATGAATTCATGTTTATGGGGTTTGAAAAAGCAGTTTGTGGACGGTGTTGTGTGGTCCTCTCTGTGGTTCGGTCACAGCGAGCGCAGAGGGGGGACGTTGGCGTGTTTGTCGTCGCAGGGCTGAGCTGGTGACGTCTGCTCGGCTCAAACTATTTAATAAGAATCAGTTTGGAGCCACAGTCATAGAAAAAACACTCATGGTCTGCAGAATATCACGGTTTTATGTGGAGTTTGCAGCGTCAGAAAGTAAAACACGAGTTAATCAATGGCCAACGTGAGTGTCTAACAATTATTTTACTATTTTTTATTTTTTTGTGAGCTGATTTATCATTTGGATTGGGGGAAACAGCCTGAATGAACACGATTTTTTTCTAAGTTTGACCTCAGAAGCCACATTAAAACATACAAGGCTAAACCTACGGAGAAAAGTTGTATTTTTTAAAGCAAAAAATGTCACTTTTATAACATTCCAGCTTCTTCTGAATTCTATTACCTGTTGTTTTATCTTTTGGAGAGTGTTTAAACATGTAAATTATTACTCCGTTGCTTGTAGTTTGAGCCTTTTACCTTAACCTTAAACTAAACAGGGACGGTTCGCGTCAGTGTTTTGTTTTAAGACAGAATTGTGTTGCTGTTTGGGGAACGCTCCACACTCAGCCTGGCTCCGTTTCAATGTAGCTTGAGGGGATTCAGTAAAACACAAAATTGTAAATGCAAATGTAAAATGCAAACAGTTGTCTTACTTGTGTTTCTGCTTCTCCATGTTTGAATGTTTTTTCTTGCAGGTCTCGGGTTGGATGCAAAATTTGGCAAAGGTCCCAAGAAACACTGAGGCCCCGTGACCGGATCTGGGCGGATTTGAGCTCTGTAGTGAATGTCGGAGTCCTCCTCGTGAACTCCGTCCACGCTCGTGTTCGGCTGCTGCTGAACGGACATTTTTACTCTGGATTTTGTCTTAAAAAGAAGCTGTACCATCGTTAGTTTTGACTCTACATTTCTCTGCTGCATGACACAACACAAGATACTGTACTTACTCGATGTATTTTTTCTACTACCAGCTCATCTATGTGAAGTAAATAAATAATATTAAACCCAACATGGCCTAAATTATTCCCAGCATTTCACTCTTAAATGTTTCAGTCAACGGTTTACAAAAGTTTCATGTTGAGTCAGAACTGTCCTCACACAAATGTCGTTTATGAAAATACAGAACAGAAAGACGCCTGCTGTGTGTTAAAACGTTTTTGGTTAATCAGGGGATGAAAGTATGTAAATATTTAACACTATGACGAGGTTCACGAGCTTCAGTTGGAGTCGTTCACAAACGGCACAGGCTCTTAAAGCTGCCACATGTTCTGTCTGTAGCTTTTAAAACACACAGCAAAATATAAAAAACATGTGATTTTTGTATTAGTTTAGGCTGCATTATTTAGACCAACGACCGTTGCTATGTGCTGTTTTTTTTCTATTAATAATGATAAAGGTTTACAACATTTGTGGCAAAGTAGAAAAGTTCCACAATTAATAAAACAAACAGTCTCACATAGGAGCTGATGAGGAAAAATGTAATTACATTAAATGAATAAGTACATAATAATACAAAATGTTAAAGGATAAAAGAAAATTATATAATCAATTAAATACAAGGGTTTGTCCATAAGATTTAGATCATCCATCACAAGTTTAAGTTTTATAGCATCTTTCTTTTCTATAAAACTTACAGATGAGAAAAAAACAAAACAAAGTTGTTTCTGAAACGTGAGGAAGGAGGGTTTGTTTTAAGAAGCTGCTTGTGTGGATAAAGAACAAAGATTATGTTTAACCTTGCGTCACATTTTTGGTGAGAGAAACAAAAACGATGTTGTTGCTGGTAAACTCTTTTACATTTGGAATTTTGGGGAAAAGTCAGTATATCTGTATATCGTCTCAAAAGGCTTTAGGAAACATATTCAAGAAATAAGTGTTTTGTCGATTCAAAATTTACATCACAGAAAGAACAACAGCTGTCATTCATCCCCAAACCCTGTCAGTGCAGTCCTGTGCTCTTCTGTGCAGTTCTGTGCTGTTCTGTGCTGTTCTGTGCTGTTCTGTGCAGTTTAACTGTGTGTTTTTGTCTTATGGTCTTCTCTCATAGTTTTGTGTTTTGATGCACCATAAGATCTGAAATGTTCTATCTATCTGTCTATAATATACGAAGCTTCATTACATCTGCCTCTAAATGCAAAGAAACAAAAAAAAAAAAAAGTAATTAAAAAAATGTAATTTGAATTTTAATTTAAAATTTTATTTTAATTTTAATATTGGAAAAAAAAAAAAAGTCCTGCTGGGCGTGAGCTGGTGACTAAACAGCTGCGCTCGTGCCAACTTTGTTTTGGTCTAAATTTGGTGTTCAAATATTTGCCAGATTAAAATTGTTATTTCCCCCAAAATGACACTTTTTCACTCAAAGTCTGATCCAAGCAACAAAACAACAAATGTTCTATTAATTCAACAGTGTAATATAATTTAATTTGGGTCATTTGTGTATATTTTTGCTGTTCTAAATCCGTTAGCTCAGGCGCTCTGGTTAGCATCCTAAATTAGCTTCTTGTGGCCCTCTTCCGCCTTTTCCCTCATAAACTGCGAAGCGCTTGGCTCGGCTCTGGTTAATCCGGTTATTTCTGTACAAATTCCGATAAATCCCTCTCCAAACAAAGTCAAAATGTTGGCTATGGTCCGGAAACAGCTCAGAAGCCACCCGGCTGTAAGTACATTAGAAATACTTTGGAGGAACTTGACACAGAAACGTTTGATTTCACTTGTCACCATCTGCAACACTTTTGAGGCTAACTTAGCATAGCATCACAGGTTAGCATAGCATCACTAGTTAGCAGCAGTGACGCTAGTTCCACTTTGACCGCTCTGACTTTGACCATATTTACTGAGGTTATAACGGTGTTTAGTCATTAATTAAAAGTACAAAAGTAAAGTTTAGGTAAAAAACATGACACGGGGCTGTGTTCCTGATAGTTGGGAGTTTGGAGTCATCTGAGGACACTGCTCTGTCTCCTTTGAGGGTCTTGTTAGCGAGAAATGTGGCTAACTCCACCTAGCTTCTCTTGTGATGCTAACACTAACCTCAGTATTGTGGTTAAGTAACATTTTACTCCATGCTCTTATTTCACTTTCACTATATTAACTATATCTGTTCATTCTGACCAATTTTTTTTTTTTTTTGTGTTTCAAATGTGCAATATTATCATGGTACTTTCATTTAATTTAACGTTTTAATTTATTTTAGAGCACATGTATCAGGTGCATTTAAAGCACATTTCACACATTTGTTCTTGTATAACCTCGAAATAAGGAGTGGGAAGAAGAAAACTTATTCAATCCCACCCCTATCTTAAGTTAAGACATAAATTAAATACTGTTTAAGCTTCCTGTTCAGTTGAAAAAGGAAAAAATAAAACGATACATATACATACCTATACATATGTACCATGTATACACACATATCATATACATATTCACATACATGCACACACGTACATATACATAGACTCAGAAACATACCAACGATTATAAGAACAAGAATACAGCAATGGTCAGGAAACTTTAAACATACAAAGTTTTTAGGTATCTGCACTTTACCTGCACTTTACACTCAAGTACATTTTACAGTGTGTACTTTTTACTTTTGCTTTTGAGAGCAGTATCTGTACTTTCTACTCCATTTTGGAACTTAACTGTAAAATAAAAGTTTGATTTATTGTTTGAAAATTGCTGAAAAGGCTGAAAGTTTATTTTTTACATATTTGTAGGTTGAGCAAATTAAAATATAAACAAAAACAGCTGGAAAAATGAGTTCATTTGTTTCTGTTGAACCTCTGCTGCACAGGTTCATAATCTTTTGGCTGGTGTTGTGTTTTATGACATTTGAGCTGCCTCTGGTACAAAGATGTACTCAGTATTTTAACCTGAGTATTTTTCTGCTCCATCATTTGTAGTTTTACTTGAGTAACAAACTTGAGCACTTCCCTCAGTGGTTTTGGAGCTGAGTTTGCTGCAGTTCAGTAGAAGATGGTACGTTATTGAGCACCAGTCCCCAGCTCGCATTACAGTTGTCCCTGGTTTATCGCAGGGTTATGTTCTAAAAATAACCCGCAATAGACCAAATCCGTGAAGTGTCAGCTTTATTTTTACAATTACTCTATATGTTTAGGCTGTGAGACCCCTCAGCACACACTTTATAGACTTTTCTCACACAGGCATTAACATTTTCTCACATTTCTCTCTTGTTTAAACTCTCTCAAAGTTCAAACCTTCGTCGGTGCCTTTGTCGGTGCAGAACGTTTCATCGACATTGTGGGTTTTGTCGGGGAGAAAACTTGCAAACATACAGCACTTCAGAGTCACACTGATCCAACATTTATGTAAATTTGTCTGACACATTCTGTACTGTACAGGAGACACGGAGGAGACTGATGGACAATGGTCTACAGTCCCTCAGCCAATCAGGACGCAGAACACAATGGTCTACAGTCCCTCAGCCAATCAGGACGCAGAACACAATGCACGTTCATACTTTGTTAAAAAAACAAAAAACATGCACAGTTTGCAAAAAATCAGTGCAAGGTGAACCGTGATACATTCAATTTGACCTGTTGTTCTCTAACCCAGGGAGAGATATTAATATATTATTTTGCTGGATTATTGTTACACTTAAGTATAGTTTTGTCTGTGTATTTTGTGTGTAATTGTGATTCATGTTCTGTTTCGTCCAGCTCATCCCCTTGTTCATCTTCATCGGGGGAGGTACTGCCATGTCCATGATTTACCTCGCTCGCCTGGGCCTGAGAAACCCTGACGTCTGGTAACTTTCAAAATCACTTCTTAATTATGGCTCTAAACTATAATGTAATGTCCAGACAGCAGCAGTGTGGGCTTCTCTCACTCATGTTTCTCCTCCTCCAGCTGGGACCGCAAGAACAACCCCGAGCCCTGGAATAAACTGAGCCCAAATTACCAGTACAAGGTGTGTTTCCTCATGTCACTTATTTACCTTTGCCAAAGTTTGAGAGGATTAGTTCTACGAGAGTTGGATTAATTGCACGGTGTAATCTTGTTAAGGCTTTCTCGTGAAGTAAATCCGATTTCCTCTTGAGAGTAATTGTAGAACATTTAACAAGCGCACCATCTCGTGTAGTCATTTTAAGGTTTTTTTCTAACAATTCTTTTTGTTTTTTAGCTTTTTGCTGTTAACATGGACTACAGTAAACTGGAGAAGAACCGCCCTGACTTCTAAAATGTTTCATCATTCTGGACCAAAACTGGACTTTAAATCTGAGCTGACGCACACAGCTCCTCAAGGCAAAACCACAAAGATTCTGAACAAACGAGGCTCATCCGCACAAACGTTTGATTTCATTTAAGGTCATTTAACCTCATTGACGTCATGTCTCTTACCTCCATTTTGTTTGGGAGTTTGTCAATAAACGTTGTGACCTCTCTTAATTTGCTGCATGTTTAATTTTCTTTCACATCACATGAGTTTAACCTGCATGAGCTCGTGTTTGTGTTCAGTCTCGCCTCAGATCACCTCGTCCTGTTTTCACCCAGCTGAACTTCTTCTCGTCTGTTCTTTGGCCTTTGTCCAGAGCCTTATCGGTTGGACTGGGTTATTGCTTAGCTCAGCTGTGTCATAACAATGGGGTTTCTCCAGTGACATTCAAAGATTTTTTTCATTTTTTCTTCACGTAACTCCCCTGTGATCTCACAAAATACTAAATGCACGACACAAGTCTTTAATGATGCACATGCTGCTTTTATTAGCAGATAGAAAATGATCTGGAAGCAACTGTTAACGAGGGTCAGCGCACGTCGGTCCACGTTACCCTGGAGACGAGCTGAATACCACCGACTGCGAGACGCAAAATGTGACGGTTTTAATAAATGGAGAGGACGGGAGTGGAAGGCAACAAAGTACAAGTAAAGTACTGAACGCGAGTACAAATTTTAGATCTGTACTTAATCTGTACTTTTACAGATTTTAAAATGGATACTACTTCACTACATTTGACAGCAGTATCTGTACTTTACTTTTACTTCACTACATCTGAGAGCAGTATCTGTACTTTCTACTTTTACTTCACTACATCTGAGGGCAGTATTTGTACTTTCTACTTTTACTTCATCTGAGAGCAGTATCTGTACTTTCTACTTTTACTTCACTACGTTTGAGAGCAGTATCTGTACTTTATTTTTACTTCACTACATTTGAGAGCAGTATTTGTACTTTCTACTTTTACTTCATCTGAGAGCAGTATCTGTACTTTCTACTTTTACTTCACTACATCTGAGAGCAGTATCTGTACTTTACTTTTACTTCACTACATTTGAGAGCAGTATCTGTACTTTTTACTTTTACTTCACTACATCTGAGAGCAGTATCTGTACTTTTTACTTTTACTTCACTACATTTGAGAGCAGTATCTGTACTTTCTACTCCACAACATTTTCGAACTGCTCTGAAAAGAAAAAGTACTTTTTATTGTTTGAAAATAGCTGAAAAGTCTGAGGTTTATTTTTATCATAATTTACACAGAAACATCTTGGAAAAAAACAAATTCAGTCGTTTCTGCTGAACAAAAATCACAAATCTGACCTAATGAAGCTTTACAAGACTCAAAATCTCCATGAAATACTTGAACGTTTTACTCTTCACAGTACATTTTGAAATACTTTTACTGAAGTAGATCATTTCCGGTCCTTGAGTGTTGTTCTGTCTCGTCTTTTTTCTCAAAAGTCTGATTCTTTCTGCTTTTTGTGAGACTAATGACTCTATAATTGTCGTCTTTTGTCCCGGCTCCAGGACCGAGGCGCTGGGCCGTGTTTCTTCATATAAAATACAATCGCTCTCACAGAGATAGTGTTGTAAATGTCAACAGGGCTCCGCTTCCCCGGCGCCGCTCGGAGGAATGTGACGAGCCTCCGCCGCCGCCGCCGCCGCCGCCGCCGAGCTGCAAATGTCAAGGAGACGAGCGTATTTGAATAGAAGCTCACGTCTTAAACAGCCTCTACAACCAGAGTACACACTGATACAGCCCTGAACTCAGCGTGAAGTACTGCTGCTGTCACCACACGCTGCATCACCAGGGCTCAGGGAGGTTCTGTGAAAGTACAGAGACAGAGGAACAAATACTCGAGTAAAAGAGTCACAGGAAAAAATCTACTTGAGTATTAAAGTACCAGTTAAAAAGTACTGAAAGAGTAAAAAAGTTGAAATATTTCTGAGAGATTTTGTTGTAAAATCTCTCAAATACTTAAGTAAAAGTACAGATACAGAGGGAAAAAAATACTCGAGTAAAAGTATCACAGAAAAAAATCGACTCAAGTATCAAAGTACCAGTTAAAAAAAGTATTTGGAGTAAAAAGTTGAAGTATTTCTGAGAGATTTTGTTGTAAAATCTTTCAGAAATATTTAAGTAAAAGTACAGATACAGAGGGAAAAAATATTCAACTATATTTTTTCATTTGATACTTTTACTTGAGTATTTTTTTTTTCTTCTGTATCTGTACTTTTACTTAACCACCAAAATCTTTGAGAAATACTTTTACTTTTTACTCTTTAAGTACTTTTTTAATCTGGTACTTTAATACTTCAACTTAAGTATCTTTTTTCATGTGATGCTTTTACTCAAGTAAAAGTATTAAAGTACCAGTTTAAAATGTACTTAAAGAGTAAAAAGTAAAAGTATTTCTCAAACATTTTGTGGTTTAAGTAAAAGTACAGATACAGAGCGAAAAAAAATACTCAAAAGTATTTAAGTACCAGTTAAACTTTTTACTCTACAAGTACATTTTTAAGTATTTCTGAGAGATTTGTTGCTTAAGTAAAAGTACAGATACAGAGGAAAAAAATACTCAAGTAAAAGTATCACATGAAAAAATCTACTAAAGTAAAAGTATTAAAGTACCGTTTTAAAAATGTACTTAAAGAGTAAAAAGTTGAAGTATTTCTGAGAGATTTTGTTAAGTAAAAGTACAGCTACAGAAGGAAAAAATACTTAAAGAGGAAAAAGTTAAATACTTTTACTTAAGTCAGTTTTAAAGTATTTCTCAGAGGTTTTGTTGTAAAGTTACATGATTGATCCAGATTTCATTTTTTTTTTTCTTCAGAATTTTGTGTTTTTAATTTCGTTTTGCTCAAAGTCAAAGCTCGAAAACTTTCTTCAGGATGTTTCCACGAACATGGTAAAAATAACCCCTCAAATCATGTAAAAAGTACTTTTATGTAGTGGAGTAGAAAGTACAGATACTGCTCTCGGATGTACTCAAGTAAAAGTAAAAGTACACACAGTTTTCAGGTGTCAGGTCCTTGTACTTCATCACCCTGCAGCTCTGTGTTTGACTCGTTCTCGATGTTGCTCTTTTGCCGTAGCAGTTTTTACCTCGACATTTTATCAATGAAGTATCAATGAAGTATCAATGAAGTATCAATGAAGTATCAATGAAGTATCAATGAAGTATCCCTCCTCCGAATGTGAAATCCACCTGTTTACAACTTTACTCCTTTAAACGTAGCAAAAACTGTTAAATCCCAGGATTCCCAGAGACTTTTGACCTATTTCTGATTAAGAACAAGCCTTTTTTCTAACCTCTTGTTGGTTTTGTAGCTCTAAAACTGAAATAAAACGACTTGATAACGACTCAGACGGATGTTTGTTCTTTTTTGGGACGTTTTACACAATGTGTAAAATGAATGTAGTTTGACGGGTTTACTGTTCACACCACACACACGCTCTTAGTTTTTCTGAATACGACAAGGACCAAACAGAAAATACATCACGAAACACCTGGAAAATTAAAGTTACATTATGGAGTCTATTTCTAAATTCATTTCAAGCTTTATAAATTTGTTCGTGTTTGTGATTTTGTCTTGGGGTCAATGTAGTTCAGAGAGTTTTGCTATAACAAGGATTAATCAAAGCTAACCTGTTAGCCACCGCGTTCCAAACAGGAAGTGAGCATGTGCACTTCCTGCTCCATCGACTCTGGCTCCAATTCACTTTCTATTGAAAAACTCTGTCCCCTCTCTCTGTCCCTGCTGCTGTCAGACTCATGTTGGTCTTAAATGTTCATATTAACCCTCTACATGATCCTGGAGTTCATTTCTTTGAGTTAATAACAAAAAAAATGTTTTCCTTTTTTTTTTTATTTCCTTTTTTTTTTTTGAGTTTATTTTACTTTATTTTAGTTTTGTTATTTTTTATTTTGTTTTTATTATTATTATTTAGATTTAGACTATTATTATTATTATTATTTTTTAGTTTATTTTATGTATTTATTTGTTATTTTGAGGGGTTTTTTAGGATTTTATTTATTTTTTTCTTATTTTGAGTTTGTCTTTTGAAATACTGTGTCTATAACTGCTGCTGTCAGACTCATTTTGGTCTTAAATGTTCATATTAACCCTCTACATGATCCTGAAGTTCATTTCTTTGAGTTAATAACAAAAAAAAAACAAAAAACTTTTCCTTTTTTTTTTTTTTTAATTTATTAATTTTTTAAATTTTTTATTTTTTTATTTTTGAGTTTATTTTACTTTACGTCTGATTGACAGCGTTGCTAAGCACTCGCTCTGTTCTTAACCAGCACTGTGGGCGTGAAGGGGCGTTACCTTCAACATCCTCGCTCCTGATTGGCTCTTTGGTTGCTATGATACTCCAAATATAGAATTCGTCTCCAAATTCGCCGCTGTACCTGCTCTAGCCTCGAGCTTCATTTGGAGCTGAAGCTGTGGGTAACGTCACACTCACTCAGTCCACTTCTTTATAACGCTAGCTAACTCAATGTGTCTCGACGCTAACAGCCACTTTTACCAAAATTGAAAAACATAAAATAAACAACCTATTAAAAGTCAAATAAAAACAAATAAAGACTACACAATCGATTTTATATGTAGAAGACTTTAGTTTGTGGTGGTGTTTTTATATTTATCATGCCTCAAAATTAGCATTAGCGTTAGCATTGAGACACAAAGCTAACAGACTCTTTTTTTTAAATCTGAAAAAAACTATTAAAATTCAAGTTAATTAAAATAAATACTACACAATTATGTTTATATGTGGAATACTTCAGTCTGTGGTGTTGTTTTATATTTATTATGCTTCAAAATTAGCATTAGCGTTAGCATTGAGACACAAAGGTCTCTTTTTGGTGGTGTTTTAATTTTATTTGTGTTTAACATGTGACAGTGACACCGACCTGAGGCTCCCTGTCCACTGTGTGACCCTGACCCCTGACCTCTGACCTCAAACCCACCTGCGGCTCCCTGTCCACTGTGTGACCCTGACCTCTGACCTCAAACCCACCAGCAGCTCCCTGTCCACTGTGTGACCCTGACCCCTGACCTCTGACCTCTGACCTCAAACCCACCTGCAGCTCCCGGTCCACTGTGTGACCCTGACCCCTGACCTCTGACCCCAAACCCACCTGCAGCTCCCTGTCCACTGTGTGACTCTGACCTCTGACCTCTGACCCCAAACCCACCTGCAGCTCCCTGTCCACTGTGTGACCCTGACCCCTGACCTCTGACCCCAAACCCACCTGCAGCTCCCTGTCCACTGTGTGACCCTGACCCCTGACCTCTGACCCCAAACCCACCTGCAGCTCCCTGTCCACTGTGTGACTCTGACCTCTGACCTCTGACCCCAAACCCACCTGCAGCTCCCTGTCCACTGTGTGACCCTGACCCCTGACCTCTGACCCCAAACCCACCTGCAGCTCCCTGTCCACTGTGTGACCCTGACCCCTGACCTCTGACCCCAAACCCACCTGCAGCTCCCTGATCTTTAAATATTTCCTCATTTTAGCGTAACTCTGCAAAAACCTCACAGAGTTAAAACTGGACAGGAAGTAGTGACGCTAACAGTGCAGCAGAGGGCGCTGTGGTGCACAAAGCCAGTCGATAAGCTGCATTTCTCAAGTTCCACTTCAGCTTCACTTTATATTTGATTTACTTGAAAAAAAACAGGTTGAATATTTAAGATAATGTCAGTTTTAAAATATTTACAAATCACACGAGACAAATCCATGTTAACGTCGACTTAAACTAGCGAGACACAAGCTAACGCAGGTCGAAATGATGCCACTTTGCCACTTGTCACATTTTATTTATGTTCCAATTCCAGCCCAGGTGTCGGGCGGCGAGCGCGGGTCGTTTTCTGACGGACAGCGAGGGCATCGAGAGTTCAACCCTCCAGGGACAAAACAAGATGCGACGGTGAAGCCAATCTGACCCGCGTCTTTAGCCTCCTGCGCCCGACCTTTGACCCCGGGCCTCTTCCGGCCTCCGCGCTAAAGGTACCGCACGAAAATAATGAGGGTGGGAGCGACGGGAAGCGCGGCGCGACGTGATTGCTGCTGCCGCAAATTGCCTCGTAAAGGTCACGGCAGAGGTCAAACAGGAGAGTACAAATGATGCTACGCTAGTCGAACAGACAAAACGCACGACTTCGCAAACACGACGAGCCGCCGGGTCAAAGGTCACGGTCTCAGGAAGTCATTTTAAAGCTTATTACAAGATTATTCTGCTCAAAATTGAAGTTTCGGGCCAGATCTCGTGCACCAAGAGAGTGTTAAAAAGTGTTAAAAAGTGTTAAAAAGTGTTAAAAAGTGTTAAAAAGTGTGAAAAAGTGTGAAAAAGTGTGAAAAAGTGTGACTGTAGTTTTTAAAGATCCTAGAATAATCAAACGTGACTCTTTTTCTTTTCTTATATTTGGGGCTGAATAATTAACCCAAAAAAGGCCATAAATAACTGAGGTTTAGTTGTGATTATTTATGTTTTAAAGAGCTCGTGTTACGCTGTTTTCTGATCTGTTCTAATGTTGTTTCTTCGTCACAAAAAAGCAAATAACAAGTTTATTCTGGATCTTCATCCAAATCACAAAATCCACCGAATTCTTCATCCTCAGTGTCGAAGATGAACAAGTCCAACAAGTCTGGAGGAGGATGAAGAGCTGCTGCCTCTTCTGTGAGAATCAGAACTAAACCAGGACTAAACCAGGACTAAACCAGGACTAAAACAGGACTAAACCAGGACTAAACCAGGACTAAAACAGGACTAAACCAGGACTAAACCAGGACTAAACCAGGACTAAACCAGGACTAAAGCAGGACTAAACCAGGACTAAACCAGGACTAAACCAGGACTAAAGCAGGACTAAACAGGGACTAAAACAGGACTAAACCAGGACTAAACCAGGACTAAACCAGGACTAAAAGCAGGACTAAACCAGGACTAAAACAGGACTAAACCAGGACTAAACCAGGACTAAACCAGGACTAAACCAGGACTAAAGCAGGACTAAAGCAGGACTAAAGCAGGACTAAACCAGGACTTAAAACCAGGACTAAACCCAGGACTTAAAACCAGGACTAAAACCAGGACTAAACCAGTCCTGGTTTTAGTCCTGGTTTGGTCCTGGTTTAGATCTGTTCTTTCCTCCTGATCAAAGACACTATCACAGATACAGTTTGAAGTTTCCTCCTCAGGCTGGACGCTCCCCTCAGACACAGTGAGGAGCTCGGTCTTGGGGGAGACTCAGGAGACACTGGAGGGAGCTACGTCTCGCTCAGGCCTGGGGACGACTCGGGTCTGACCGGAGGAGCTGAGGAAGTGTCCTGGGGTGGAGGGAAGTCTGGGAGGATGGAGGAATAAATGGAAGTTTCAAATAGAAAAACAAGACTCAGACTCAGTCACTTCACCTCAGTGCTGCACATTTAAGAGACTCAGCGCAGAAGTATGTCAGGAAATACCTTTTTATGTTTGTTTAAATTAAATAAAATCTGTTTTCCGTCTTCGCTCTGGTCCCGGTCGATATCGGGAATCGACAGAAACAGCCACAGTATCGAAACCGGTATCGGAGCTAAATATACATCCCTAATATAATCGATCAGGCTCGTTTTGTAAAGTTTACCGCCTCGATAATACAGTATCATCAAGAGTAAACGCCTCTCTGGCTCCCCCTTGTGGAGCACGCTTCATCACATCCAAAAATCAGAAAAAAAAAAAAAATGGCTGTTCTTGTCCAGATTCTGTCAAACTTCAAACAGCTCATCGCACGTTTCCTTTCCCTTCCCCCTCGGTAGCAGCCCCTGCAGAAGGACTTGTCATCAGAACAAGTGTTTATGGGCTGGCGAGCTGTGGACCTTGTTAAATTAATGACACAGCATGGCTCCCGGTTTCCGCCGCTCAATGGGCGGCCTAACCACCTGATGGCACACCCAGCGAACAGACATAAAGCACCACCCGCCGTGCACAGCTGCCTGGACCATGATTCAGTATGACGACGCAACTCCCGGGCCCCCGCTCAATTGCTACACAGCAGCTCAATCACTGACAGCAAATAAACACCTCGCCACCGTCCTTGACCCATTCGTAGCATCTGCCACATTTCAAATGGCGGCGTTGGGCGCTCACAGTACCTCGCCGAGGCTTCAAGGAACCAGAGTAACAGAGTCGGCATACAAAGTAAGACGTGGCCAGAGGCTGACCTTTTCGTCCGACCTTACGCAAAATAAAAAGGCACTTGAATAACGGACGAGCCACAAGCAATCAGAGACGAGAGTTCGAGACTGACGTCTCGACCTTTTACGGCAGAGTCGTTGTCAATCCCTTGGATTCGAAAAAAAAAAGAAACAATGGCCTCCCTGTCGAGACGCCACAAACTCGGAGCACGCCTCCAGTTACCCGTGTCGAGCCGCGGCTGCAGAGTCATCTGCTCAGTGAAGGACACTTTCATCATCTCCACTTACTCTTGTTTCTCCTCCACTTCCTCCTCCTCCCTTACAGCACCTCCTCTCCTCCACTTAGCTCCGTATTTACTGACGACGGGGCTCCGGGGTTTCCTCCGCTCAACTTCCAGCACCTCTGACTGATCCACGGCATCACGAAACGCCACCTAAAGCTCCTCGCACCGTCCCTGAGCACCTCCCATCCATTCATCGTGGCTCGGCGTCCTCGCTCAAAGCCCCGCCTCCACTGTCCGCGATCCTCCTCAGCTCCTCCTCCTCATGCAAAAAACACACATCCTCCAACCGTGACCTTTCCACTGCATCTCCCGCTCCATTCCTTTGTCCTCGGTACACCGACCTCCAGGATCAGAGTGACGAGAGTTGGAGACGACCGGTCTGATTGTGCCGAGGCTTCGAGTCCTCCGACCTTCACGGAAAATCCTCTCATATCCTCCTTGAGAATCCTCCTCAGAAATCGGAGCGGACTTGAGCGATATTACCTGTGACTTTACTGCAGAGTCTTTTTCAGCCCTCTCCTTCGAAGTCCACCGGGACCTCCTCCTCCTCCCTCCTCCTCCCTCTTACAGCAATGTCCTCCACTCCTCCTCCAGAGTACAGCATTCCTCCTACTCCCCACCTCCTCCTCCACCTTCTCCTCTGCCTCTCCTCTCTGACAGCCTCCTCCTCCTCACTCCAGCACCTCCTCTCCACCTCCTCCTCCACTTACAGCACCTCTTCCAACCTCCTCCTCCTCTTCCTCCATCTCCTCCACCTCCTCCTCTCCTCCACCTCCTCCTCTACAGCACACCTCCTCCTCTCCTCATCCCCCTCCACCTTACTTCCTCCACCTTTAGTGCATTTTTAATGTGAGACACTGAGCGGTGTGATTATCTCCACCTCTTCCTCTCCTCCTCCTCCTCCTCCCGTGTCCTCTCTGCCCTCCTCCTCCTCCTCTTAGTGTTAATTTGATCCGTGTGAGACTTGAGCGGTGTGAGTGATTAGTATTACCTCTTCCTCTGCTCCTCTTTCTCCCCTCCTCCTCTCTCCCTCCTCCTCCTCCTCCTCCTCCTCCTCCTCCTCTTTAGTTTTAATGTGATCCGTGGTGAGACTTGAGCGGTGTGTGATTATTATTACCTCCTCCTCCCTCTGCCCTCTCCTCCTCCTCCTCTCTTTCTCCTCCTCCTCCTCCTCCTCCTCCTCTTACTCCTCCTCCTCCACTTACCTCTCCTCCTCCTCTTTCCTCCTCCTCTTCCTCCTCCTCCTCCTCTTCCTAGTGTTAATAGTGATCCTTGTGACTTGAGCGTGTGATTATTATTCCTCCTCCCTCCCTCTGCTCCTCTTTCTCCTCCTCCTCTGTCCTCCTCCTCTCTCTCCTGAGCTCCTCCTCCTCCTACTCTGTCCTCCTCCTCCTCCTCCTCCTCCTCTTCCTCCTCCTCCTCCTCCTCTTTAGTGTTAAGTGTGATCCGTGTGAGACTTGAGCGGTTGGTGATTATTATTACCTCCTCCTCCCTCTGCTCTTCTTTCTCCCTCTCCTTCTTCCTCCTCCTCCCTCTGCCCTCCTCCTCCTCCTCCTCTTTAGTGTTAATG